>CAWUFW010013083.1:0-498342 GCA_963921515.1 Calotriton arnoldi
AGTTACAAATTAGCATTTAAAGCCTTTGAAATTCACTGAAAAAACCATAGGTTTTAGGGACAGTTATAGTTATTTGGACATTGCACTCGTACAAAACCCGTGAAATTCCCCGTTATAGTTAGTCCAGCTAACTATAACTCGCGCCCGCAATGCACTGCTGATGACGTCACATATTACATCACTCATGACATGGTCAGTGACATCACTGATGACATCACTGATGACATCTCAAATGATATCACTGATGACATCGTCCACGTGATAATTTCATGCATCTTCTCACACCCTAATATAACCTTTGATACACCCACTCTAAATTACAGACTGCCATTCGCAAAACCATAGACACTCCAACACCAATAACTACATACCCACTCACTGATTCTTAGGTCTACGCACACATCCACTCACTCACCCGTACAGTCACTCATACTTACGGTCACTCAGTACAGGACTATCATATGCACTCATACTCCTATATAGACACTCAAACACCGCCACTCATCCATAGAGGTTCTCACACACCTAGTCAGTCATGCAAATAATTAAACACACTACCATTTACTCACCTATACAGTTATACACACACCAGCTCACTTACTCATACAAATACTAGCACATTCTTACGCTCTTATACAATCACTGATACAAGCACACACTCATCCATACAGCCACTATCACAATCACTCACTCTTGCTTATAGCTATTTATATACTCCAACACACATATATACTGCATTTCACATATGTAGTTACTCACACATGTACCACTGGGACATACATTCACTCACTAACACACTCTTACACACACTTACCCACCCATACAGTCTATCACAGATGCACTCTTTAAACCATCCACCCAGTGAATCACCCACTCACACATCTATGCACAGAGTCGCACACACCCCTCCCACACAAACACTCAGGCACCCATACAGATACTCACACAAGCATTCAATAACTCATATAGACACTCATGTAGCTATTCACAAACACATGCAGCCACTTACACAGCAACAGACAGATGGATACAGACATTCACCCAGTTTAGTCACTAACCCATGCATTCAGTAAGATACGTTAAATCACTCACTTATAGAGTCAGTCACGCACCTACTAAATCATCCATACAGACACTTACACACCCACTCATTCTTCAATACGTCTTTTCCTATATATATTAAAAATATTTAAACTTTACAGAAACACAAAGTCACTGGATGATGTCATCAGTGATGTCATCAGTGATGTCATTTGAGATGTCATCAGTGATGTCATCAGTGATGTCACTGACCATGTCATGAGTGATGTAATATGTGACGTCATCAGCAGTGCATTGCGGGCGCGAGTTATAGTTAGCTGGACTAACTATAACGGGGGAATTTCACGGGTTTTGTACGAGTGCAATGTCCAAATAACTATAACTGTCCCTAAAACCTATGGTTTTTTCAGTGAATTTCAAAGGCTTTTTAAATGCTAATTTGTAACTATAACGTCCCTGAAACCTATGGTTTTTTCAGTGAATATATATATATATATATATATCAGTCATAAACAATCCAAGAGTGCCATCTACTGGTCTCAGAAGGTAAATTTAAACAACATACATTAATTAGTAAAATTGCATAAATAAACTTAGAAAATGTAAAACAGTTAATTATTTTTACAAAATGTTACACTCCATGAAAAAATCAAATCAGACAGACAACTTACTATAACAAAAGAAACAACTAATCTCTTCATGCAGGTCGTTGTTTAGACAGGTCGTTGTTTAGACAGGTCGTTGTTTAGACTAGGTATTTGTAAATGCAGTAGTGGTTGAGGGATCGTGGTTCAGGCCCCTCGTTGTTAAAGAGTAGTGGTAAAGGTTGTTTCCCACTGATACTATCTCAGAGGTATTTTCCATACATTCATAAATTTAACAAGGTAGTACCTCTGCAGTGAAAGAATTACACAGACAGTATGCGTGCACTCATGCATTATCTCAACCTCTACCCAAACACTCATGCAATAAACCATGCTTTAGGCTTGTACTCATAGTTTCTCTCAGGTATTTTTCATGCATTGATGCAATCACCCAGGCAGTATTGGTGCACTTATTCAATTATGAGGCACTAGTCTAGCACTGAACTATTGACTTAGGTAGTAGCCAATTAGTGATACATTTTGTTAGGCACTACATATGAACTCATCCAATGATCCTACCATTACTCTTACGTTCATCCTTTTACTTAGGCACTACCATGCAGTCATACAGTTAATGAGAAACTACCTATACACATACTACTCCTTTTCCCTCTTTTAGCATCTCTCTAGCCTCTTTGTGCACTTCTCTTGTTTGGTTCTGCACCTATCTTGCTCTTTCTGCACCTCTGTTGCCTCTTTCTGCACCTCACTTGTTTCTTTCTGCACTCCTCTTGGCTCTTTCTACACCCCTCTTTCCTCTTTCTGTACTTCTCTTGCCTCTTTCTGCACCCCTCTCCTGTCTTTCTGTACCTCAATTGCCTGTTTCTGCAATTCTCTTGCCTCTTTCTGCATTTCTCTTGCCTCTTTTTCCATTTCTGTTGTTTCTTTCTGCACTTCTCTTGCCTCTTTCTGTACCCTTGTTCACTTTTTCTGCACCTCTCTTGCTTCTTTCTGCACCCCTGTTCCCTCTTTCTGCACCTCTTTTGCCTGTTTCTGCAACTCTCTTGCATCTTTTTGTACTTTTCTTGCCTCTTTCTGCACCTTTGTTGCTTTCTTCTGTCCTTCTCTTGCTTCTTTCTGCACCTCGATTGCTTCTTTCTGCACCCCTGTTGCCTCTTTCTGCACCACTGTCGTCTCATTGTGCATGTTTGTTGCTTCTTTCTGCACTTTTCTTGCTTCTTTCTGCACCTCACTTGCTTCTTTCTGCACCCCTCTTGTCTCTTTTGCACTCATCTTGCTTCTTTCTGCACCCCTCGTCACTGTTTCTGCACTTCTCTTCCCTCTTTCTACATCCCTGTTCCCTCTTTCTACAATTCTATTGCCTCTTTCTGCACTTCTCTTGCCTTTTTCTGCACTTCTTTTGCCTGTTTCTTCATTTCTCTTGCTTGTTTCTAGACTTCTCTTTCCTCTTTCTGCAAGCATGTTGCCTCTTTTTGTATCTCTGTTGCTTCTTTCTGCACTTCTCTTGCTTCTTTCTGCTCCTCTCTTGCTTCTTTCTGTACCCTGTTGCCCCTTTCTGCACTCGTCTTCCCTGTTTGTGAACCTCTCTTGTCGCTTTGTGCACCTATGTTGTTTTTTTCTGTATCTCTTAGCTTCTTTATGCACTTCTTTTGCCTTTTTCTGCACCTCTTTTGCTGCTTTCTGCACTTCTCTTTCTTCTTTCTGCACATGTCTTATTTCTTTTTCAACTCATGTTGCGTCTTTCTGCACCGCTTTTATTTGTTTCTGTACCTTACTTGCGTTTTTCTACAACTTTTCCTCTTTCTGCACTTCTTTTACCTCTTTCTGCACCTGTTTTGCCTCTTTCTGTACATCTGTTGCTTCTTTCTGCATTTCTTACATTTTTCAGTAGCTGTGTTGTTTGATTATTTCATTTTGCTGCAATAGAAATTTAATTATAATTTTGCGCTTAGTTGTTATTTTCAAAATTGAAATTTTATTAATTTTGAAATTTTAATTAATGTACTAAAATAATTAAACTATTATTTGTTTTTTAGGAAGATATTTTATTTGGATTAGAAATAAAAGATGGCAAGAAAACATGAAAAGAGAAGAGAACAAAGGAAACAGAAGTACTTAATGAAAACTAAAACGAGTGAAGTAGAAAAACACCAAAAGGATGCTGAGGATAAAGTGTCTTCTGATAAGAGAACTAAACAATTTATCAAAAAAGTTGTGGAGAGATTGAACGATCAAAATACTAACCAAAGGAGGAAAGAAATTTAGCGAACAAAGGAGAAGCAAATAAAGAAACACAATGGAAAAGAAGCACGTGTGACAAAAAGACAGAAACAATTTAAGGACATACGTGTACGTATGTTTCGTAAAAGAGTAATTCAAAATGTATTAAAAGATTGTAAAAACTATAAAAAAGATCTGCAGCATATAAGAAGAAGAAACAGATTGAAAGTGTAGTATATACTGCGTTTGAATTGAAATAGAAATTATTTATATTGGTATTGAAGAGGATGAAAACATTGAATAAAACAATACACTTTATGAAGGCGAAAAGCAAAAGAAAAAGACTGGTTAATAGAAGTAACTTTTGCAAAGCTTTTTCTGGTGAATGGAAGCATACTTCTAGTACTGAGCCTTTTTTTAATGAAGAAAGTTATTGTCAACAAAATACATTAGTTCACGCAGTTGATACCAGTGGTCGTTGTTACGAGATAAAGTATGGTTGGCCAATTGAAAAAGAAAAGATGGTTCCTAGAAATGTGGAAGAAGTAATAGCTGAAGAAGTTTAAGGGAGACATGCACATGCTCCAGTGTATAAGTGGGATTGTAGTAGTATTTGTAGTATTCAACAGGAATCTTTTGATATATTGCGAGTTTTCTTACGACAATATGCTAAAAAAAAGTGTTAAACAGAAGATTAAGATGTTGCAAGGACTAGATCCATGTAAAGTAAGAAAATATACTAAGTTGCAGGGCCATTCTCTGGCCTCTCTTTCTAGGAAAGTGTGTAAAAGTACTTTTCATCATTTAAGAATGTTAGCAGTACATCATTCAGAAATGCGGTAGTTAGTAAGGAGATTGTACTACGTAAAAGTCCTGCATTATTTTTAAGTGAAATGAACACAGCTCTTTTGCATGGTTCAGTATCTGATGTAAAAAACGTTTGTGATAATATACAGTTTCGTTTCTTTGATTCACAAGAGAAGTGTAGAGAAAGTGAGAGCTTGATAAGTGTAGGTGTTGAACGACAGTTGGAAGATATTAGTACTGAGAAGTTTGAAGAAGAAATTACAAAGTTTAAGATACTTTCATGTGAAAAACCAAACTATGTTTGTATTTGTTGTCGACGTACTCACTATAGAAGTCAAACTAGGAATGTTGATGTGTATTTAAAAAGTGAAAAAGAAAATAATGATAAGTGGGAGCAATTTGGTGCTTATTTGTTGGTGGAAGGTCGTTTTGAGTTGGCTACTGATCAACGTATTTGTAAATATTGTTACAAGAAATTAGAAGAGAACAAAATGCCAGCTAGAGCAGTACATAACAACTTAGAGTTGGTAGCTATTCCTCCGGAACTGGCAGATTTAAACACATATGAGTCCATTCTTATTCAATCTGTGCACCCGTTTCAGGCTATAGTTCGTATGGAGCCTAAAACAGGTAAGCTGCCTCCAACAAATTTACAAAGAGGTCTGAAAGGAAGAGTTGTGTACTTATCTTTAGATTTAAAAAAAAATATTGAAACTGTTGATATAGAGAGGAAAGTGAGCCTGTAGTTATTCTAGTTAATGGTGTACCAACAAATAGTTGGAAAATATGGCAAGAGTTAGTAGATGTCACCAAACTTCAAAAGGCTACATTATATCTTGTACAGAACAATATTTATTATAAAACTGTAAATGTGGAAGACCAGGAAATATGTTTAGAAGAAGATACAGAAATTTCAACTGGCAAATAGAGAAAGTGGACAAGTCCAGGAGTGAAGAGATTTACGAACATTACAGTATACATCTTCTACATTCAAAAGAAGTGATTGGAAACACTATTGAATTATTTCAAATGAAGAAAGCAAAGGGAACTCCCATGAGTGTATGGGAAAAAAGTTTAAAAGCTTGTTGTTTTCCACAGCTGTTCCCCACTGGAGAAGGTGGACGATATGATGAATGAGCAGTACAGATTCCAGCTTCAGAATACCGGACGACAAGATTGTTCTCAGAAGATTCAAGATTTCAACAGTGCATTCCATATATATTTCATCTTCTATTTAAAAGTGACTTGTCTGGACTTTCATATGCAGTGAATCACATATTAAAAACAGGAGTTCATCTTATACATGTTTCTGCAAAGTAATTTATGGACAAAATTCAACAAAGAGACGATCATTTGGAATTTCAGTTAATTAATTTGATGGCGTGTCAACGTGGTACTAATGAGTATTAGTATTGTCGTCACGGCGAACTTAAAAGTATGTTAAGAAACTTAGGTACTCCTACGTTGTTTCTAACACTTAGCTGTGCTGAATATGCTTGGGACGACTTACTTGAATTTCTTCTACAAGCAAATTCAAATGTCAAAAATATTGAATTGAAGACTGCTGGAGAATTGTGTTCTTTGGATCCTGTGAATGTGTGCAGATATTTTAATCATGGGTTTCAAGCTATGATGTCTTTTATCTGCAATAAAAATAATCCATCTCTTGGAGAAGTTACTGATTTCTTTTGGAGAAAGGAATACCAAGCCAGAGGTGCTCCTCATATACACATGCTATTATGGATCAATGATGCACCTAAATTTGGAACCGATTCTAATGAAACTGTTTTGTCTTTTATCAAAGCGTATGTTACCTGTGCCATTCCAAAAAAAGGAGGAAAAGAGAGCTTAAGAGAACAAGTTTTACAATTTTCAAAGTCATCGATGTGGAAAATATTGTCGACGGAAATACAAGTCAAAGGGAGAATTTTATACAAAATATCATTTTGGATTCCCACATCCAGTAATTTCAAAAGGAAGAGTCAATAGTTTTATGTCAGCAGTAAAGCATACTATAACTCGAAAATCTCCGAAGAATACATACAACATAAAAAGAACTGAAGATTCAAAGTATATTAATGACTACAATCCAGTGATTTTGACAATGTGGAATGCAAAGATGGATATCCATTATGTTGCAGATAATTCAATTGCTGTAGCTCGCTATGTTACGTCATATATAACGAAATCTGAAAAGACAGAGTTGAAGGAAATGTGGGAAGAAATTTCACAAGAGAAGAGTCTTAGTAACAAGTTGTACAGCTTGAGTTTGAAAATGCTTTCCCATTGAGAGATTGGATCCTATGAATGTTCGGATGGTTGAGCTCTGCGAGTTTATATTCAAAGTCAAGAGGAATCATTTGGGTAAGTCTAGGTCTTCCAGCTACACGAAATAGAGTTTTTAAATCTTTACAAGAAATTGAATACTTGGCATTGAATGAACCAGAAAGTACAGATATTGTTAAAACTAATATGTTGATTACGTAATATACCAAAAGAAGTCCACATCTGGGAAACATATGTCTCTATGTAGTACTGCAACATTACAGTTTTAAGAGAAATGTTACAGAAAATATAAATGAAGAAAAATATGCAGTAATTGGATGTGATGGATGTTTGGTAAAACATGCCAAAGGAAATCTTATTAACCACAGGAAATTCAGTTGCGAAACTCCAGATAAAAGGGAATTTTTCTATTTAGCACTTCTACAATTTTTCAAGCCTCGGCGTAGTGAAATGGAATTACTTGGAGATTTTGATTGCTATGAAGATTCTTTTAATGCATGTAAAGATAGCATTCAATGCACAATGTTTCCAAATTATCTCCAAATGTTAAATGAAGAGATTGATCAAGAAACTACTATTGCAGCTGAAATAGCTAAAGGCAGTTCTGAAGATAGTCAAAGTTCTGGTCCACTAAGTCAAGATCCACAAGGACAACCAATTCTTGAAAATGAAGCAGCA
Source organism: Calotriton arnoldi (assembly GCA_963921515.1). Classification (NCBI taxonomy): domain Eukaryota; kingdom Metazoa; phylum Chordata; class Amphibia; order Caudata; family Salamandridae; genus Calotriton; species Calotriton arnoldi. The sequence goes on from CAWUFW010013083.1 coordinate 7,638, forward strand.
ATAGCCATGAATGAAGTAGAAACGGCAATGCAACAAGCACAACAGAATATTATTGAGTTGGGAAACTTGGAAGAACAACTAAATATTGAACAAAAAGAAATATATCAGCAAGTGACACAACGGATACAGCATGGTTTACTGCATGAAAAAAAGAATGCCAATGCATATCATTTAAACCTATTCGAATGTATATCAGTGGGCAAGCTGGAACAGGAAATAATTAAAGTTTTGACCAGTTATCTACACAAAACCACTGAATCACTTTTATCTTGTGTTGTAACCGCTCCAACTGGGTTAGCAGCACACAACATTAAAGGGAATACATTACATCGATTACTCATGCTACCAGTTGAACATGAAAATAAGTTGGAATATCACAAGCTATCTGGAGAAGCTTGTTATGAAGTCTCTAATCATTGATGAGGTGAGCATGGTCTCAAACGTAATGCTTGCTTTTTACATTTAAGAATGCAACAGATTTTAAAAACAGATTATGATGTTCTATTTGGAGGAAAACATGTAATTGTATTTGGCGACCTACAACTTACTCCTGTGAAAGGGCAACCAGTTTTTAAAACACTTGTCCATGAAGACACTAGGAAATCTTTGGGAAGTATTGGAAATGTGAACATTTGGTCTCATTTTGAATATAAAGAACTTATTAAGAATATGCGACAAGCAAGTGATGAAGATTATGGAAACATTCTTAAAGATATAAGAATTGCTTTTTTGACAAAACATGGTAAACAAGCTTTACAAAGTTGGCTACTAAGGAACTTGTTTACAAACAAAAACATAGCACCTGAAATAATGTATAAAAAATTGGAGAAAAGAAGTCTATAATTTGCCTAATGCCTACATTGCAAGAGTGTTCTACATTCAATCAAGAACTTTTGAAATTGGAAAAACAACCAAAAGTGAAAATGGAAGCTATTGATAAAAATGGAATACGAAGGAGTTACTATTCTTCTCCCAGAGAAATTACAGTCAAAATTGGATTCTTTGGTAAAGTCTGCAGGTTTAGAAAAGACTTTATATGTATGTGTAAACTGTCGGGTAATTTTACGGCATAATTTGGATGTAGAAGAAGGTTTAGTAAATAGAGCAATGGGAAAAGTTGTTGATTTTGTTAATTTTCAGAACAGAGATAGAATTGAAGTTTTGAAGATTAAATTTGATCCGATTGAAGAGGTAAAACAGATTGGATGTTGTGCTGTTCGTTTTGTGCTTGTAAAAGACTTGTATGTTCGTAGAAAACAGTTTCCTCTTTCTTTTGCATATGCACTAACCATTCATAAATCCCCAGGTTTAAGTGTAGACAGTGCTTTGGTAAATATTGGAAGTACAGTGTTTAAAGAGGGTATGGCATATGTTGCATTGTCTCGAGTAAGAACATTATCTGGTTTGTATTTGATTGATTTTGATGAGAAAAAGATTAGTGCTGATGTAAATTGTGTAAAAGAGTTCAATCGGTTAAGAAGACTTTATGCTCCTAACTTAGGTGAATATCCCGTGTATGAGAAACGTGTAGTGTGTCCAAAATGAAAATATGACAAATATTCTACTGAGATTCAAAAAAGAAAACAATTCAAGAGAATGATGACACTGCAAAGAAAATGAAAATGGACACTGTTGATGATATTGTAGGATACCAGTTAGAAAATAGTGCAGGTATCAACTGCTACGCTAATGTAATTGTAAATGTTGTCTTTTATCTAGAGTATCTTCATCATGAAATTATGGAAAATCGAGAAAAAGATTCTGTTCTTTACTGCATTATATTTTTCAAAAGTTGGTAACTGATAGAAGTAAAATCCATACTGCTTCCGACTTTCGGCATCTTTTGGATATATGTACTGGTTCATTAAAATTTACATTGAATATACAACAAGATGCACAAGAATTTCTTATGTTTATGCTTGGAGTAATGGATGATGAAGGAATAGAAATTGAAAAATTATTTGGACTAAGTTACAGATGGGATCATAAATGTGAAGAGTGTTCATTTTCTTCTACTACTGAAATAGACACTGAGCGATTCATATACTTGACGATACCAGATTGCAAATCAGTGTCTTTTAACAAATTAGTAAAAACAGATAATCAAGATATGAAATGTTCTCATTGTAAATCAGAAATGTTGTCAACATTATATATAGAAAGATATGGAAAATATGTAATTTTAATGCTACAACGTTGTAGAGCAAATGGAAGAAAATTGGAAACCAAAATTAAAAATGTTGTGGCAAGTCAAGTAACAATTTCAGGAAGAACTTTTAAAGCAGTGGCTATTATTTTCCATGATGGACCTACTACAACATCTGGACACTCTACTGTGTATTTAAAGTGCAATAAAGGATGGACACACTGCAATGATGCCCATTTGGAATTTAAATGTAGGTTGCCTTACGAATTATCAAATTCATATCTCATATTTTTGATGCCAAAGTTTTGAAAACATCATTCGGCCTATTGGGAAGATGGGAACACGAAATATCGAGTTTATTTTGGATATTGTCAATGCAAATGGATTTGGAAACATTGTTCAGCCTATTGGGAAGATGTAAACAACTAGTGTTTGGAATATTGTATGTGCTAATTCATATTGCATTTGGAAAATTGTGTTTGAAAGAAGTAGTTTATGTATTTGATCTTTATATTATAAGCGATGTAAATGAGAGTGTATATTTTACAAAATGTACTTGAGAGAAATAAAAGACTTAATGTAGTTGAATAATGTAATTTAGAAACTGTAGATAGGTAAACAGATAGTTACGCTTGTTCTAAATGATGCTCAACGCTGATTTTTTTTTTTTACAATCTCATTAATTGTTTTTTTCCCCACTGTTGTATTATGATCTACATTGAAATTACTATGTATGGTGAAATTCAGTAGAATCTGAGAACAGCAAAAAGGGAAACTGAAAATGTTATGTAATTCTAAAATTATGTTGTGTTCTTAAAACTATAATATTATATTCAATAACAGTTTTTTGTCTTCTTTTTTACAGAAGGTAATGGTGAAGTTTCTAATGATTTTAATGTAATAAGCATGATAATGTGAAAGAATGTTTATAGCCGCTTTTACTGCACTCATCCATTTCTTCAAACACTACCCATGCACTCATCTATACAGTCAGGCACTATTCCCACACTCCTCCAATCACCCAGGCAATATCCATGCACTTCTCCAATCACCTAGCCAGTACCCATACACGTATAATATCACCCAAACATTACCCCTGCACTAATGCAATCACCCATGCATTAGCTATGCACTCTTCCAATCACCCAGGCACTACCCTTGCACTCCTCCAATCACCCAGGCAGTATCCATGCACTCCTCCAATCACCCAGACATCACCCCTGCACAGATGCAATCACCAAGGATTACTCGTGGACTTCTTCAAACACTCAGGCAGTACCCATGCATGCCTCCAATTACCCACACATTATCTCTCCACTCATGCAATGACCCAGCCACTACCCATACACTTATATAATCACCCAGGCACTACCCTTGAACTCCTCTAATCACCCAGGCACTACCCCTGTACTCCTCCCTCCAATCACCCATCCAGTACCCATGCACTTATAAAATCATCCAGGCACTACCTTTGCACTCCTCCAATCACCCAGGCACTACCCTTTGTCTCCCCCAATCACCCAGGCACTACCCTTCTACTCATGCAATCACCCAGGCACTACCTATGCAGTCATGCAAAAAACCCAGGCACTACCCTTGCACTCATCCAATCACCCAAGCACTATCCATGCACTCCTATGATCACCCAGACATTACCCATGCAGTCATTCAATCACCCATGCATTAGCTATACACTCCTCCAATCACCCAGACATTACCCCTGCACTTATGCAATCACTCATACATTAGCTATGCACTCCTCCAATCAGCCAGGCACTACCCTTACACTCCTCCAATCACCCAGGCAGTATCCATGCACTCCTCCAATCACCCAGACATTACTCCAGCACTCATGCAATCACCCAGGTACTACTCATGCACTCCTCCAACACCCAGGCACTACCTATGCACTCATGCAATCACCCATTCATTACCCGTACACTCGTGCAATAACCCAGGCACTTCCCTTGCACTCTTCAAATTATCCAGACACTATCCATGCACTCCTACAATCACCCAGGCACTACCCATGCACTTATGCAATCACCCAGGCACTACCCATGCAGTCATTCAATAACTCAGGCAGTATCTATGCACTCCTCCAATCACTCAGCCAGTACCCAGGCACTTATAAAATTACCCATGCACTACCTATGCACTTATGCAATCATCCAGGCACTACCACTGCACTCATGCAACTACCCAGGCACTACCTATGCACTCATGCAATAACCCAGGCACTACCCTTGCACTCATGCTATCACCCAGGCACTATCCATGCAGTCCTCCAATCTCCCAGGCACTACCCATGCACTCATGGAATTACTCAGGTACTACACATGCACTCATATATGCACTGAGGCACTTCTGCTGCACTCATGCAATCATGAAAGCACTACCCATGCAGTCTTCCTATCATCCATGCAGTATCCGTGCACTCATGCAATCACTCAGGTACTACTCATACGCTCCTTCAATCACGCAGGCACTACCTATGCACTCATGCAATAATTCAGGCACTACCCTTGCAGTCCTGCAATCATCCAGGCACTATCCATGCACTCCTCCAAATACCCAGTCACTACTCATGCACTCATGAAATCAACCAGGCATTATGTATGCACTCCTTCAATCACTCAGGCAATACCTATGCACTCCTCCAATCACCCAGACATTACATCTGCACTCATGCAATCGCCCAGGCATTATCTATGCACTGTTTCAATCAGTCAGGCAGTATCCATGCACTGCTCCAATCACCCAGACACTACCCATGCACTCATGCATTTACTCAGGCACTACCCATGCACTCATACATGCACTAAGGCACTTCTGCTGCACTCATGCAATCATAGAAGCACTACCCATTCAGTCTTCCTATCATCCAGGCACTACCCGTGCATTCATGCAATCACCCAGGTACTACAAATACACTCCTCCAATCACCCAGCCACTACCACTACCTAGGCACTCATGCAATAACCCAGGCACTACCCTTGCAGCCCTCCAATCATCCAGGCACTATCCATGCACTCCTCCAATCACACAGGCACTATCCATGCACTTCTCCAATCACCTAGCCAGTACCCATACACTTATAATATCACCCAGACATTACCCCTGCACTAATGCAATCACCCATGCAACAGCTATGCACTCTTCCAATCACCCAGGCAGTATCCATGCACTCCTCCAATCACCCAGACATTACCCCAGCACAGATGCAATCACCAAGGATTACTCGTGCACTTCTTCAAACATTCAGGCAGTACCCATGCACTCCTTCAATCACCCACACATTATCTCTCCACTCATACAATCACCCAGGCATTACCCATGCACTCCTTCAATCACCCAGCCACTACCCATACACTTATATAATCATCCAGGCACTACCCTTGCACTCCTCCAATCACCCAGGCACTCACCCAGGCACACCCAGGCACTACCCCTGTACTCATGCAATTACCCAGCCAGTATCCATGCACTTATAAAATCACCCAGGCACTACCTTTGCACTCCTCCAATTACCCAGGCACTACCCCTGTACTCCTCCAATCACGCAGCCAGTACCCATGCACTTATACAATCACCCAGACACTACTTATGCACTCCTCCAATCACCTAGGCACTCCCACTACACTCATGCAACCACCCAGACATTACCCCTGCATGCATGCAATCACCCAAACATTACTCAAGCACACCTCAAATCACCCAGACATTACCCTTGCACTAATGCAATCACCTACGCATTACCCATGCACTCCTTTAATCGCTCAGGCACTACCCATGCACTTATAAAATCAAATCACCCAGGCCCTACCTATGCACTCCTCTAATCACCCAGGCACTACCCCTGCACTCACGCAATCACCTAGGTGTTACCTATGGATTTCTCCAATCATGTAGGCACTACCCCTACACTCATGCAATCAGCTAGACATTACCCCTACAATCATGCAATCACCCAGGCATTACCTATGCATTCCTCTAATCCCCCAGACATTACTCATGCAATCACCAAAGCATTAGCTATGCACTGCTCCAATCACCCAGGCACTACCCGTGCACTCCTTCAATCACCCAGGCAGTATCTAAGCACTTCTTCAATCACTCAGCCAGTACCCATGCACTTATAAAATAAACCAGGCACTACTTATGGACTCCTCCAATCACCTAGGCACTACCACTACACTTATGCAGCCACCCAGACATTACTCCTGCACTCATGCAATCACCCAGACATTACTCATGCACTCCTCCAATTACCCAGACATTACCTGTACACTCTTGCAATCACCCAGGTATTACCTATGCACTTCTCCAATCCCCCAGACATTACCTCTGCACTCATGCAATCACCTAGGTATTACCCATGCACTCCTTCAATCACTCAGCAGTACCCATGCACTTATAAAATCACCCAGGCACTACCTATGCACTCCTCTAATCACCCAGGCACTACTCCTGCACTTATATAATCAACCAGGCACTACCCTTGCACTCCTGCAATCACCCAGGCACTACCCTTGTACTCATGCAATCACCCAGGCACTACCTATGCAGTCATGCAATAACCCAGGCAGTACGCTTGCACTCCTCCAATCACCCAAGCTCTCTTCTGGGCTCTCTTTCTTGGCCCAAATCCAACAGGTCACCGCTTCGTGTTTTAGTAAAATGAGAAATCTTCGTAAATGTCTTCATTTTATGCCAGAAGATTGCCGTAAAGCCGTAGTCCATGCCACAGTGACATCCAGGCTGGATTACGCAAACGGCCTATATCTTGGCCTGCCTAAATATTCGATTAGACGTCTGCAGATGGTGCAGAATGCGGCTGCGAGACTAATTAGACGCATTCCTTTTCGACATCATGTCTCTCCGCATTTACAGGAACTACACTGGTTGAATTGAATTTAAGGCCTTGACTTTGGCCTATCGGGCTCTTCAGGGAAGATGTCCTAGCTATCTTAAACAAAGACTTGGCCGGTATAAGCAAAATCGCTCTCTGCGGTCAAACTCTCAGAATTTGCTCCACGCTCCCCGCTTTGTGAAAGCCCGTCTGGGCGGTAGGGCGCTCACAGTAAGAACGGCTAAATTGTGGAATGCCCTACCTGGGTTTCTCCGCCAAGCTAACACTGAGACCAGTTTTAGAAAAGCGCTGAAGACATGGCTCTTTAGCAACGATTAGGCCTGACTTCAGTGCCTAAACTTATGTGCACGCGCTGCTTGCTGCTAGAGCGCCGGGACACCTCTGTTTTTGAGGTAGCTGTTCGCGCTATATAAATTTCAGTATTATTATTATTATTATTAAGCTCTATCCATGCACTCCTCCAATCACCCAGACATTACCCCTGCAGTCATGCAATCACCCATGCATTACCTATACACTCCTCCAATCACCCAAGCACTATCCATGCACTCCTCCAATCACCCAGCCATTGCCCAAGCACTAATGCAATCACCCATGCATTAGCTATGCACTCCTCCAATTACCCAGGCACTACCCTTGCACTCCTCCAAGCACCCAGGCAGTATCCATGCACTCCTCCAAACACCCAGACATTACACCTGCACACATGCAATCACCCAGACATTGCTCATGCACTCCTTGAATGACTCAGGCAGTACCCATGCACTCCTTGAATCACCCAGACATTACTCCAGCACTCATGCAATCACCCAGGTAGTACTTAGGCACTCCTCCAATCACCCAGGCACTACCTATGCAGTCATGCAATAACCCAGGCACTACCCTTGCAGTCCTCCAATCACCCAGGCACTACTCATGCACTCATGCAATCACCCACTCATTACCCGTGCACTCGTGCAATAACCCAGGCGCTACCCTTGCACTCTTAAAATTATCCAGGCACTATCCATGCACTCTAACAATCACCCAAGCAGTACCCATGCACTCACAAAATCATCCAGGCATTGCCCATGCACTCATGCAATCATTCAGACACTATACAAGTAGTTCTGCAATCACTCAGGCAGTATCCTTGCACTCATGCATTCACTCAGGTAATTTTTCTATTTTTAACCAGTATATGTGGTTCCGTAAGAACCGTTTTTTTTAAAGAATGTTAAAAAAAAATGTATTTTCTAACAATTTTTTCTTTTTTTGGGTGTTTTTGACTTTTTTTTAAACAAAACAAAATTGAAGACTCCAATAAAACTGTTTGGGAAAAAAGAGGAAAAGAAAATTTGGCAGCAGATTAAAAAAAAAATTTAACACTTATGTGCTTTAATTGCATTGGTAATGGCGTCAATGTATTGCTCCCCGATGCAGAGTTTTGCATCACATTTCTTACAACTAATTGTGGCATCCAGTAGTTCTGGAACAATATGTGGCCTCGGTGTTGGTGGAAGTCCTTGTGAGGATGTTGAAGGAGTATTTGGATCTTGTTGTGCCGCTTCATTCCTCTCCCTCTGCGTAACTTCTCTCACCAGATGCAAGGGGTGGATTGTCTCCAAATCTTTTTTCATGGATGACGTTCCACATGAGTACTTCTTTTCTGAGCCTCTCGAGAGTACTCTTTTACAGATGTTACAGGTAACTTTCCTTACATTGACCTTCTTCTCTCCCTCCGGCACACTGAAGAAGGTCCAAACCACACTTTCCTTTCTTTTTTGTACTTGCTCCATGATATCATCTTCTTCTTGTTCGAGAAGGTCAACATCAGGATGACTAGATGCCATTGTTTAAAAAAAAAGTCAAGAAACACACAAAAATAGAAAAATGGAGGAAGGTAGAAGAAGCAGGTCTTGTCAGGAAGACAGAGAAATAATAAGAGGAATAAAACAGGTGTTGGATCCTCCCTCTTACAGAATGAAAATGTTTTAAACCAATCAGAAGCTTTCTTTTCAGGTCACATGGAGTCGCGTAGGGTGCACGCATCCGTCGCGCACAAGTCGCGCACTCGTAAAACTTTGTATCCATAATTATAAAGTATAAATAGGTGTTTATAAAATATTTTTAAAAGTATATTAGTGAAAGAGTTTATACAGATATGATATTTTAACTTTGTATAGTGATATTTCACACTTTGAAAATTACGCTGAAGTCCGACCCCTGCGCGACCTCGGAAATACGTGACGGGAAGGGTCGCACACCCTACGCGCATACGTCCCTCACTCGTGAAATTTCATACAGTTCATAGTAAAGTAAAAAACACTGTTTATAAATTGCTTTCTAAATTATATTAGTGAAAGTCCTTAACCAAAACTTATATTTATAATTCATACAATGATATTTCATACTTTTGAAATTACGTCGGAGTCGCGACTCCAGCGCGACTCCGGAAATGCGCGCCAACAGGGTTCGCGCACCATGAATCTGCGCACCCATCGTGTAGGTTTGCGTAGCGTGCGCGACTCCTTTGTAAAAAGAAAAAAAAGAAAAAAGAAAGCATAACAATACAATAAAACTATTTTCACAGTATTAAAAGCATTATTTCAAGAAAATATAAATGTAAGTTATACATATAAAAAACAGAGTATATTTTTAGCAGTGTATGATATATATATTTTAAAAGAGTGATTTTAATTGTTGAAGAAGATTTTAGAAAAACTAAGTATATTTTTTTAAAAATCAAAAATATAGTTTCAATCATTTTTAAATAAAAGCAATTCGGAAAAACACTTACAAATATTGTAAATAAGGTAAGGTTAAAAATAATTTTATACTTAAGAATTACAATTTCAAAAACCTTAGAAATACACAGAAAAAAACATAGGTTTCAGGGACGTTATAGTTTGAAATTAGCATTTAAAAAACCTTTGAAATTCACTGAAAAAAACCATAGGTTTAAGGGATGTTATAGTTAGAAATTAGCATTTAAAAAACCTTAGAAATTCACTGAAAAAAACATAGGTTTAAGGGACTTTATAGTTAGAAGTTAGCATTTAAAAAACCTTAAAAATTCACTGAAAAAACCATAGGTTTCAGGGACGTTATAGTTAGAAATTAGCATTTAAAAAACCTTAGCAATTAACTGAAAAAACCACAGGTTTCAAGGATGTTATAGTTAGTTGGACAATTTACTCGTACAAAACCAGAGAAATTCGGCTGTTATAGTTAGTTGAGCTAACTTTAACTCACACCCCCGCAATGCACTGATGATGACATCACATATTACATCACTCATGACATGGTCAGTGACATCTCAAATGACATCACTGATGGCATCACTGATGACATCATCCACGTGAAAATGTGATGCACCTCCTCACACCCTAATAGAACCTTTGATATACCCTCTCTAAAATAGAGACTATCATTTTTGAAACCATAGACACATCAATACCAGTTACTGCATACTCTCTCACTGATTCCTAGATCTACAGACACATCCACTCATTTACCCATACAGTCACTCATACATGCAGTCACTCATCAACACAGCACTATCATTTACACTGATACAGCTATACAGACACTCACACAGTGTCACTCAGCCATAGAGATACTCAAACACCTACTCAGTCACCCAAGAAATCAATCATACAGCCATTTACTCACCTATACAGTAATACACACACTACGTCACTTATTCATACTGATACTAACACAGACTTACTCTCTTATATAATCACTGACACAAGCACACACTCATCTATACAGCCACTGTCACAATGACTCACTCTCACATATAGTCATTTATATAGTCAAAAACTCACATATACTGCCTTTCAGATATGTAGTTACTCACACATATACAACTGAGACATCTAAAAACTCACCAACAGGCCTATACACACATTCACCCACCAATACAGAGGAGCACACTACAACCCATACACTCAGTGAATCGGTCACTCACACATCTATGCATGGAGTTAAACACCCCCACCCACCCACACAGACACTCACACACCCATACAGATACTCAGACAACAAATCAATAATCCATATAGACACTCATATAGCTACTCACTAACCCATGGAGCCACTTACACACCAACTGACAGACTGATACAGACATTCACTGATCCATGCATTCAGTAAGAAACTTTAAATCACTCACTTATACAGTCAGTCACACTCCCACTAAATCATCCATTCAGACACTCATACACCCACTCATTGTTCAATAAACCTTAGCATATATATTTAAAAAACATATTTAAACTTTACAGAAAAACACATTCACTGGATGATTTCATCAGTGATGTCATCAGTGATGTCATTTGAGATGTCATCAGTGATGTCAGTGACCATGTCATGAGTGATGTAATATGTGATGTCATCAGCAGTGCATTGCGGGGGCGCGAGTTATAGTTAGCTCAACTAACTATAACAGCTGAATTTCTCTGGTTTTGTACGAGTGAAATGTCCAACTAACTATAACGTCCTTGAAACCTGTGGTTTTTTCAGTGAATTTCTAAGGTTTTTTTAATGCTAATTTCTAACTATAACGTCCCTGAAACCTATGGTTTTTTCAGTGAATATATATATATATTATAAAGCAAGATGATTCCAACTTCCAGCGCACCCTAAACTGGTGCAGGCAAAAACGGGTGGAATCCATCCCATGAATTAACTCAATATATATATATATATATATATGGAAAGAAAAGGTTGCCCCTAGGTGGGACGCACTTGCAGAGGGCCAATCAGGATCAAGGGAGGTCTTGTAGTGAGCCACCACCTCAGCCAATCCTGACGCGTTTCGGGCCAACGCCCTTTTTCAAAGGTAAGCTGCTTCAAAAATGAATACAAAGAGTCTTCCAGTATTTTTCCTTTTTACTCATTAGTTAGACTCAAGTGAGTTTTTCGCATAGCATCCTGCAACTGGAAGTTCATACTTATAGCCCATGTGGGCTGTGTTCATTTCGAAGATAAATTCACTACATGACAGGCTCACCACCAGATAACTCCCTCAGTGCACACAAACTCTTGCTGCTCCGAGTCCCGCAGCCTCCACAGGCTGCAGCGGATCCGCGCTAATAACGCGGCGGTGTCGTCCCACGACCGGGCTGGCCACATTTTATGGAAAGAAAAGGTTGCCCCTAGGTGGGACGCACTCGCAGAGGGCCAATCAGGATCAAGGGAGGTCCTGTAGTGAGCCACCACCTCAGCCAATCCTGACGCGTTTCGGGCCAACGCCCTTTTTCCAAGGTAAGCTGCTTCAAAAATGAATACAAAGAGTCTTCCAGTATTTTTCCTTTTTACTCATTAGTTAGACTCAAGTGAGTTTTTCGCATAGCATCCTGCAACTGGAAGTTCATACTTATAGCCCATGTGGGCTGTGTTCATTTCGAAGACAAATTCACTACATGACAGGCTCACCACCAGATAACTCCCTCAGTGCACACAAACTCCTGCTGCTCCGAGTCCCGCAGCCTCCACAGGCTGCAGCGGATCCGCGCTAATAAAGCGGCGGTGTCGTCCCGCGACCGGGCTGGCCGCATTTTATGGAAAGAAAAGGTTGCCCCTAGGTGGGACGCACTCGCAGAGGGCCAATCAGGATCAAGGGAGGTCCTGTAGTGAGCCACCACCTCAGCCAATCCTGACGCGTTTCGGGCCAACGCCCTTTTTCAAAGGTAAGCTGCTTCAAAAATGAATACAAAGAGTCTTCCAGTATTTTTCCTTTTTACTCATTAGTTAGACTCAAGTGAGTTTTTCGCATAGCATCCTGCAACTGGAAGTTCATACTTAAAGCCCATGTGGGCTGTGTTCATTTCGAAGACAAATTCACTACATGACAGGCTCACCACCAGATAACTCCCTCAGTGCACACAAACTCCTGCTGCTCCGAGTCCCGCAGCCTACACAGGCTGCAGCGGATCCGCGCTAATAACGCGGCGGTGTCGTCCCACGACCGGGCTGTCCGCATTTTATGGAAAGAAAAGGTTGCCCCTAGGTGGGACGCACTCGCAGAGGGCCAATCAGGATCAAGGGAGGTCCTGTAGTGAGCCACCACCTCAGCCAATCCTGACGCGTTTCGGGCCAAAGCCCTTTTTCAAAGGTAAGCTGCTTCAAAAATGAATACAAAGAGTCTTCCAGTATTTTTCCTTTTTACTCATTAGTTAGACTCAAGTGAGTTTTTCGCATAGCATCCTGCAACTGGAAAGTCATACTTATAGCCCATGTGGGCTGTGTTCATTTCGAAGACAAATTCACTACATGACAGGCTCACCACCAGATAACTCCCTCAGTGCACACAAACTCCTGCTGCTCCGAGTCCCGCAGCCTCCACAGGCTGCAGCGGATCCGCGCTAATAACGCGGGGTGTCGTCCCGCGACCGGGCTGGCCGCATTTTATGGAAAGAAAAGGTTGCCCCTAGGTGGGACGCACTCGCAGAGGGCCAATCAGGATCAAGGGAGGTCCTGTAGTGAGCCACCACCTCAGCCAATCCTGACGCGTTTCGGGCCAACGCCCTTTTTCAAAGGTATACAAAAGGGGGATGATGGACGGAACGTTTGAGCCAATCAAACACTCACCCCCAGTCAACTGATCTGGGTTTAATCCATCATCATTCTTTAGCTCACTTCCACCACCCCAGTTCAGACATGGCCATATGCAAATCAGTCTGACCCTGTGCCTCATGGGAACAGTCCAGCCCGAACTGCCAAGCCATGTCTTCCCTGGACCGGAAACAAGCATCCTAGGACCGGTTTCTGGCATTCCAGCCGTCATCAGCCAGGCTTGCTTGAATCCAGTGGCAAAGTGAGCAAGGGACCCACGTCTGGGCATACCCCCGCCAACTTTGGGCGAACAAAGCGATACAAAAGGGGATGATGGACGGAACGTTTGAGCCAATCAAACACTCACCCCCAGTCAACTGATCTGGGTTTAATCCATCATCATTCTTTAGCTCACTCCACCACCCCAGTTCAGACATGGCCATATGCAAATCAGTCTGACCCTGTGCCTCATGGGAACAGTCCAGCCCGAACTGCAAAGCCATGTCTTCCCTGGACCGGAAACAAGCATCCTAGGACCGGTTTCTGGCATTCCAGCCGTCATCAGCCAGGCTTGCTTGAATCCAGTGGCAAAGTGAGCAAGGGACCCACGTCTGGGCATACCCCGCCAACTTAGGGCGAACAAAGCGATACAAAAGGGGATGATGGACGGAACGTTTGAGCCAATCAAACACTCACCCCCAGTCAACTGATCTGGGTTTAATCCATCATCATTCTTTAGCTCACTCCACCACCCCAGTTCAGACATGGCCATATGCAAATCAGTCTGACCCTGTGCCTCATGGGAACAGTCCAGCCCGAACTGCAAAGCCATGTCTTCCCTGGACCGGAAACAAGCATCCTAGGACCGGTTTCTGGCATTCCAGCCGTCATCAGCCAGGCTTGCTTGAATCCAGTGGCAAAGTGAGCAAGGGACCCACGTCTGGGCATACCCCCGCCAACTTAGGGCGAACAAAGCGATACAAAAGGGGATGATGGACGGAACGTTTGAGCCAATCAAACACTCACCCCCAGTCAACTGATCTGGGTTTAATCCATCATCATTCTTTAGTTCCGTCCATCATCCCCTTTTGTATCGCTTTGGTCGCCCTAAGTTGGCGGGGGTATGCCCAGACGTGGGTCCCTTGCTCACTTTGCCACTGGATTCAAGCAAGCCTGGCTGATGACGGCTGAAATGCCAGAAACCGGTCCTAGGATGCTTGTTTCCGGTCCAGGGAGGACATGACTTGGCAGTTCGGGCTGGACTGTTCCCATGAGGCACAGGGTCAGACTGATTTGCATATGGCCATGTCTGAACTGGGGTGGTGGAGTGAGCTAAAGAATGATGATGGATTAAACCCAGATCAGTTGACTGGGGGTGAGTGTTTGATTGGCTCAAACGTTCCGTCCATCATCCCCTTTTGTATCGCTTTGGTCGCCCTAAGTTGGCGGGGGTATGCCCAGACGTGGGTCCCTTGCTCACTTTGCCACTGGATTCAAGCAAGCCTGGCTGATGACGGCTGAAATGCCAGAAACCGGTCCTAGGATGCTTGTTTCCGGTCCAGGGAGGACATGGCTTGGCAGTTCGGGCTGGACTGTTCCCATGAGGCACAGGGTCAGACTGATTTGCATATGGCCATGTCTGAACTGGGGTGGTGGAGTGAGCTAAAGAATGATGATGGATTAAACCCAGATCAGTTGACTGGGGGTGAGTGTTTGATTGGCTCAAACGTTCCGTCCATCATCCCCTTTTGTATCGCTTTTTCAAAGGTAAGCTGCTTCAAAAATGAATACAAAGAGTCTTCCAGTATTTGTCCTTTTTACTCATTAGTTAGACTCAAGTGAGTTTTTCGCATAGCATCCTGCAACTGGAAGTTCATACTTATAGCCCATGTGGACTGTGTTCATTTCGAAGACAAATTCACTACATCACATGCTCACCACCAGATAACACAGCCCACATGGGCTATAAGTATGAACTTCCAGTTGCAGGATGCTATGCGAAAAACTCACTTGAGTCTAACTAATGAGTAAAAAGGAAAAATACTGGAAGACTATTTGTATTCATTTTGAAGCAGCTTACCTTGGAAAAAGGGCGTTGGCCCGAAACGCGTCAGGATTGGCTGAGGTGGTGGCTCACTACAGGACCTCCCTTGATCCTGATTGGCCCTCTGCGAGTGCGTCCCACCTAGGGGCAACCTTTTCTTTCCATAAAATGCGGCCAGCCCGGTCGCGGGACGACACCGCCGCGTTATTAGCGCGGATCCGCTGCAGCCTGTGGAGGCTGCGGGACTCGGAGCAGCAGGAGTTTGTGTGCACTGAGGGAGTTATCTGGTGGTGAGCCTGTCATGTAGTTAATTTGTCTTCGAAATAAACACAGCCCACATGGGCTATAAGTATGAACTTCCAGTTGCAGGATGCTATGCGAAAAACTCACTTGAGTCTAACTAATGAGTAAAAAGGAAAAATACTGGAAGACTCTTTGTATTCATTTTTGAAGCAGCTTACCTTGGAAAAAGGGCGTTGGCCCGAAACGCGTCAGGATTGGCTGAGGTGGTGGCTCACTACAGGACCTCCCTTGATCCTGATTGGCTCTCTGCGAGTGCGTCCCACCTAGGGGCAACCTTTTCTTTCCATAAAATGCGGCCAGCCCATCGCGGGACGACACCGCCGCGTTATTAGCGCGGATCCGCTGCAGCCTGTGGAGGCTGCGGGACTCGGAGCAGCAGGAGTTTGTGTGCACTGAGGGAGTTATCTGGTGGTGAGCCTGTCATGTAGTGAATTTGTCTTCGAAATGAACACAGCCCACATGGGCTATACGTATGAACTTCCAGTTGCAGGATGCTATGCGAAAAACTCACTTGAGTCTAACTAATGAGTAAAAAGGAAAAATACTGGAAGACTCTTTGTATTCATTTTTGAAGCAGCTTACCTTGGAAAAAGGGCGTTGGCCCGAAACGCGTCAGGATTGGCTGAGGTGGTGGCTCACTACAGGACCTCCCTTGATCCTGATTGGCTCTCTGCGAGTGCGTCCCACCTAGGGGCAACCTTTTCTTTCCATAAAATGCGGCCAGCCCGTCGCGGGACGACACCGCCGCGTTATTAGCGCGGATCCGCTGCAGATTGTGGAGGCTGCGGGACTCGGAGCAGCAGGAGTTTGTGTGCACTGAGGGAGTTATCTGGTGGTGAGCCTGTCATGTAGTGAATTTGTCTTCGAAATGAACACAGCCCACATGGGCTATAAGTATGAACTTCCAGTTGCAGGATGCTATGCGAAAAACTCACTTGAGTCTAACTAATGAGTAAAAAGGAAAAATACTGGAAGACTCTTTGTATTCATTTTTGAAGCAGCTTACCTTGGAAAAAGGGCGTTGGCCGAAACGCGTCAGGATTGGCTGAGGTGGTGGCTCACTACAGGACCTCCTTGATCCTGATTGGCCCTCTGCGAGTGCGTCCCACCTAGGGGCAACCTTTTCTTTCCATAAAATGTGGCCAGCCCGGTCGCGGGACGACACCGCCGCGTTATTAGCGCGGATCCGCTGCAGCCTGTGGAGGCTGCGGGACTCGGAGCAGCAGGAGTTTGTGTGCACTGAGGGAGTTATCTGGTGGTTAGCCTGTCATGTAGTGAATTTGTCTTCGAAATGAACACAGCCCACATGGGCTATAAGTATGAACTTCCAGTTGCAGGATGCTATGCGAAAAACTCACTTGAGTCTAACTAATGAGTAAAAAGGAAAAATGCTGGAAGACTCTTTGTATTCATTTTTGAAGCAGCTTACCTTGGAAAAAGGGCGTTGGCCCGAAACGCGTCAGGATTGGCTGAGGTGGTGGCTCACTACAGGACCTCCCTTGATCCTGATTGGCCCTCTGCGAGTGCGTCCCACCTAGGGGCAACCTTTTCTTTCCATAAAATGCGGCCAGCCCGGTCGCGGGACGACACCGCCGCGTTATTAGCGCGGATCCGCTGCAGCCTGTGGAGGCTGCGTGACTCGGAGCAGCAGGAGTTTGTGTGCACTGAGGGAGTTATCTGGTGGTGAGCCTGTCATGTAGTGAATTTGTCTTCGAAATGAACACAGCCCACATGGGCTATAAGTATGAACTTCCAGTTGCAGGATGCTATGCGAAAAACTCACTTGAGTCTAACTAATGAGTAAAAAGGAAAAATACTGGAAGACTCTTTGTATTCATTTTTGAAGCAGCTTACCTTGGAAAAAGGGCGTTGGCCCGAAACGCGTCAGGATTGGCTGAGGTGGTGGCTCACTACAGGACCTCCCTTGATCCTGATTGGCTCTCTGCGAGTGCGTCCCACCTAGGGGCAACCTTTTCTTTCCATAAAATGCGGCCAGCCCGTCGCGGGACGACACCGCCGCGTTATTAGCGCGGATCCGCTGCAGATTGTGGAGGCTGCGGGACTCGGAGCAGCAGGAGTTTGTGTGCACTGAGGGAGTTATCTGGTGGTGAGCCTGTCATGTAGTGAATTTGTCTTCGAAATGAACACAGCCCACATGGGCTATAAGTATGAACTTCCAGTTGCAGGATGCTATGCGAAAAACTCACTTGAGTCTAACTAATGAGTAAAAAGGAAAAATACTGGAAGACTCTTTGTATTAATTTTTGAAGCAGCTTACCTTGGAAAAAGGGCGTTGGCCCGAAACGCGTCAGTATTGGATGAAGTGGTGGCTCACTACAGGACCTCCCTTGATCCTGATTGGCCCTCTGCGAGTGAGTCCCACCTAGGGGCAACCTTTTCTTTCCATAAAATGCGGCCAGCCCGGTCGCGGGACGACACCGCCACATTATTAGCGCGGATCCGCTGCAGCCTGTGGAGGCTGCGGGACTCGGAGCAGCAGGAGTTTGTGTGCACTGAGGGAGTTATCTGGTGGTGAGCCTGTCATGTAGTGAATTTGTCTTCGAAATGAACACAGCCCACATGGGCTATAAGTATGAACTTCCAGTTGCAGGATGCTATGCGAAAAACTCACTTGAGTCTAACTAATGAGTAAAAAGGAAAAATACTGGAAGACTCTTTGTATTCATTTTTGAAGCAGCTTACCTTGGAAAAAGGGCGTTGGCCCGAAACGCGTCAGGATTGGCTGAGGTGGTGGCTCACTACAGGACCTCCCTTGATCCTGATTGGCTCTCTGCGAGTGCGTCCCACCTAGGGGCAACCTTTTCTTTCCATAAAATGCGGCCAGCCCGGTCGCGGGACGACACCGCCGCGTTATTAGCGCGGATCCGCTGCAGCCTGTGGAGGCTGCGGGACTCGGAGCAGCAGGAGTTTGTGTGCACTGAGGGAGTCATCTGGTGGTGAGCCTGTCATGTAGTGAATTTGTCTTCGAAATGAACACAGCCCACATGGGCTATAAGTATGAACTTCCAGTTGCAGGATGCTATGCAAAAACTCACTTGAGTCTAACTAATGAGTAAAAAGGAAAAATACTGGAAGACTCTTTGTATTCATTTTTGAAGCAGCTTACCTTGGAAAAAGGGCGTTGGCCCGAAACGCGTCAGGATTGGCTGAGGTGGTGGCTCACTACAGGACCTCCCTTGATCCTGATTGGCCCTCTGCGAGTGCGTCCCACCTAGGGGCAACCTTTTCTTTCCATAAAATGCGGCCAGCCCGGTCGCGGGACGACACCGCCGCGTTATTAGCGCGGATCCGCTGCAGCCTGTGGAGGCTGCGGGACTCGGAGCAGCAGGAGTTTGTGTGCACTGAGGGAGTTATCTGGTGGTGAGCCTGTCATGTAGTGAATTTGTCTTCGAAATGAACACAGCCCACATGGGCTATAAGTATGAACTTCCAGTTGCAGGATGCTATGCGAAAAACTCACTTGAGTCTAACTAATGAGTAAAAAGGAAAAATACTGGAAGACTCTTTGTATTCATTTTTGAAGCAGCTTACCTTGGAAAAAGGGCGTTGGCCCGAAACGCGTCAGGATTGGCTGAGGTGGTGGCTCACTACAGGACCTTCCTTGATCCTGATTGGCCCTCTGCGAGTGCGTCCCACCTAGGGGCAACCTTTTCTTTCCATAAAATGCGGCCAGCCCGGTCGCGGGACGACACCGCCGCGTTATTAGCGCGGATCCGCTGCAGCCTGTGGAGGCTGCGGGACTCGGAGCAGCAGGAGTTTGTGTGCACTGAGGGAGTTATCTGGTGGTGAGCCTGTCATGTAGTGAATTTGTCTTCGAAATGAACACAGCCCACATGGGCTATAAGTATGAACTTCCAGTTGCAGGATGCTATGCGAAAAACTCACTTGAGTCTAACTAATGAGTTAAAAGGAAAAATACTGGAAGACTCTTTGTATTCATTTTTGAAGCAGCTTACCTTGGAAAAAGGGCGTTGGCCCGAAACGCGTCAGGATTGGCTGAGGTGGTGGCTCACTACAGGACCTTCCTTGATCCTGATTGGCCCTCTGCGAGTGCGTCCCACCTAGGGGCAACCTTTTCTTTCCATAAAATGCGGCCAGCCCGGTCGCAGGACGACACCGCCGCGTTATTAGCGTGGATCCGCTGCAGCCTGTGGAGGCTGCGGGACTCGGAGCAGCAGGAGTTTGTGTGCACTGTGGGAGTTATCTGGTGGTGAGCCTGTCATGTAGTGAATTTGTCTTCGAAATGAACACAGCCCACATGGGCTATAAGTATGAACTTCCAGTTGCAGGATGCTATGCGAAAAACTCACTTGAGTCTAACTAATGAGTAAAAAGGAAAAATACTGGAAGACTCTTTGTATTCATTTTTGAAGCAGCTTACCTTGGAAAAAGGGCGTTGGCCTGAAACGCGTCAGGATTGGCTGAGGTGGTGGCTCACTACAGGACCTCCCTTGATCCTGATTGGCCCTCTGCGAGTGCGTCCCACCTAGGGGCAAACTTTTCTTTCCATAAAATGCGGCCAGCCCGGTCGCGGGACGACACCGCCGCGTTATTAGCGCGGATCCGCTGCAGCCTGTGGAGGCTGCGGGACTCGGAGCAGCAGGAGTTTGTGTGCACTGAGGGAGTTATCTGGTGGTGAGCCTGTCATGTAGTGAATTTGTCTTCGAAATGAACACAGCCCACATGGGCTATAAGTATGAACTTCCAGTTGCAGGATGCTATGCGAAAAACTCACTTGAGTCTAACTAATGAGTTAAAAGGAAAAATACTGGAAGACTCTTTGTATTCATTTTTGAAGCCGCTTACCTTGGAAAAAGGGCGTTGGCCCGAAACGCGTCAGGATTGGCTGAGGTGGTGGCTCACTACAGGACCTCCCTTGATCCTGATTGGCCCTCTGCGAGTGCGTCCCACCTAGGGGCAACCTTTTATATATATATATATATATATATATATATATATATATATATATATATATATATATATTCATGTGATCAAGGCCTGTGGTGGGCTGAAACGCGTTGTGGCAAGACTTGCACCCTGAAATAAATACCTTCAAAAGCACATTTGGTAGTCCGTTCCTTTTGTTCAAGGATTGGAGGAGTAACGGAATCCAGGGATATATATATATGTATATATATATGTGTGTCAAAGTGGCGCCTTACAGATAAGTGGGGCACAAAGAATTGCACTCAGCTTTCCACTTTCAAATGGGTTCATTCTCGGCAATGCGTTTGAACCTCAGCAAGTCTTGTCACGTGATGAACACCAGCTGAGGTTCAAAAGCGTTGCCAAGAATGAACCCATTTGAAAGTGGAACGCTGAGTGCATTTCTTTGTGCCCCACTTATCTGTGAGGCGTCACTTTTACATTTTAATTACGGGACCCGTACCTGTTGTTTGCACCAGCCCCGACAGGTGGATGTGGCTGGGCTTTTACCAGAAACACGCAATGAGATATACATATTACCCCGAAACCAGTCCCAGGATGCTTGTTTCCGGTCCAGGGAGGACCTAGCCTGGCAGTCCGGGCAGGACTGTTCCCATGAGGCACAGGGTCAAGATTGATTTGTATATGGCTGGGTCCAAACTGGGGTGGTGAAGTGAGCTAAAGGACGATGATGGATTCAACCCAGATCTGTGACTGGGAGTGAGTGTCTGAAAAGTTTCAGCACTCCGTCCATCATCTCTTTGTGTTTGCCTTGTTCGCCCCAAGTTGTCAGGGTATGCCCAGACGTGGGTGCCTTGCTCACTTTGCCACTGGATTCAAACTAGCCTGGCTGATGAGGGGTGTTACCCCGAAACAGGTCCCAGGATGCTTGTTTCCAGTCCAGGGGGGACCTGGCCTGGCAGTTCGGGCTGGACTGTTCCCATGAGGCACAGGGTCAAGACTGATTTACATATGGCTGGGTCCAAACTGGGGTGGCGAAGTGAGCTAAAGAACGATGATGGATTCAACCCAGATCTGTGACTGGGGGTGAGTGTCTGAAAAGTTTCAGCACTCTGTCCATCATCTCCTTGTGTTTGCATTATTTAGGTACCGCCATAATCGAACAGTATATCTCAAAACGTAACATGAAACAAGGCTAAAACTGATAATTTTTCAGTGCTGTTTGAACAGAACATTGTAGGGAAATACCGAATCTCAATGGATATATAGCCACTTGAAGATGGGGGTGATGTTTACTGTGAAAAGCATTTGTCACTTTTTATGTTTCTTTACAATAACATAATATATATGGAGGAAATGATGATGCTTCTATGTCGTGAACAAGGTTGTGATGTACAACCGAAACACATTGGCTAGCGTTCATCTTCAATAAAATTTTGAAAAGCCACGTTTGGAGTGCTGTGCCTGTTGTTTTGCAATCACGAACAGGAGCTATATTTCAGATTCAGAGGAGTCGGCGGACACCTCCCTACGCGGCACCACGGGCGCTTTGGTAGCACGCCAGCATCCGCCATTGGAGGTTGATATATATATATATGTATATATATATATATATATATATATATATATATATATATATATATATATATATGTTTGAAATTCCGTGAGCTCGTTCGCGCAATGAATAAGACTCGCACACCAGGGTCCGTGTTAACAAAATTAGATGGTATTGGTGACGCGTTTCGACTGGAACGGTCTTTTTCACAAGCCAGTTTTGCAACAAACAAATCCACCATTTTATCGTGTATTTACAAGACATCAAGAAAGGACCAGTGCGCATTGATTCATGCATGGAAACTGAAGGCAGACTATTATACTTTTTACGTGCAAATCCAGAGCTTATGTATCAGAGCAGTCTTAATTCATATGCCAATATATACATTTCATTATGCAGTTGATTTAAAAAATTATATACATTTCTCACACAGTAAGTTATTTCACGCAAGTGCACCATATTAAAAACGATGAACGAGGAAGACAACCGCCTCCCATGTTTCAACATATGGCCTGGTATACGCTCTAACATGTTATACAATCATGGCCAAGTGACCTGCTATGCAATTGCATGAATCAGATCCATTTTACACTGTTCCTAAGAGTTAGTGATACAGGGCAACCCTACTAAGGCTCTAATAGGATGCCCTACGTGTATCCCAATGGAACTACCCTAAGTGTGATTTATATACAAACTCAAAAAGTGAGGGGGTTTATATACAGGGGAGCCTCACTACAAACACAGTGGTAGGTGGGTGAAAAAGGTGCAAAATACATTAAAGACACAACAGGGGAGAGCACTGGGAGGGCAGGTTGACTGGGCCTAAGCAGACTAGCCATTTAGTTTCGACCTGATTCATCAATTCCCTCGTGGGTTTTTTGGTAAACTTTATTAACTATAGTAGGCATATCGAGACCATCAGGCTGTCCAGTACTCGTAAAACCAATTAAATTAAATTAAAATTAAATACAATCTGTGAGATAAGTGTTGCATCACACTGTAGAGGAGATTGATGCAGGCTACGCTTCTTGTGAAGTTTCCAACCTGCTGATGCTGTGTCAAGGCAGAGGGCCCTCTGCCAGGCCACAGCATATACAGAGAAATCGGGGATCACATCGAAAGCAAAGAAGGTCAATAAATCAGTGGGGGTACTCATCCAATGTGGACGAACAGTTCCTCATCTTCATTCAGCCCAAAAGGGCTCTTGGTTTCGTTGGCAGTGGATACGTTTTTCTGTTTTTACTTGTGCCACAGGCCTTGCACTTCCCACATTTGAAGAAACCTTTCTGCTGTTGTATCCATGTTTGCTGTCTGGTTGCCCCCATATAGCTCTTGACAAGCATGTCCTTAAGGGAGCGTGCTTTTCTATATGTTACCTGTGGCTGAATGCTAACCAGTGATCCTATGACTGGGTCATTCTTGACTATGTGCCAGTGTTTTTTAAGGGTTTCACATACTGTCCTGGCCTCCACATTGAAGAGTGATGATTCTAATGTCATTGTTGTTTTCCTTTTTCGCTGGTCTCTTCACCAACAAAGCTGTTCTATCTTTAGCTGCCGCTTTCTCTCTTGCGACCTTCAGAACCCTTTCAGGATATCCTCTTGCCCGAAATCTTTTCATCATTATGCCCTGTTCTTTCTCAAACGCTAGCTGAGTGTTGCAATTACGCTTAGCCCTTAACAACTCCCCATATGGCACAAGTAAAAACTGAAAAACATATCCACTACCAAAGACAGGAACCATAAAAAAGTTTATGAACTGTAATACTGATTTTTGTGTGTATGCGATGCTGTGTCCATGTGCGAAATTGTACATAGGTAGCACGATCTTCCCTATGAAGAAGCGAATCCTTGAGCATATTAGAGCAATCAAGAATGTAGATTTAAGTTACTCTACTGCACGACACTGGTTAAAACACCATAACAAAGATGTTAACCGTTTTTCATTCTTTGGTATTGACAGGATGGTGGCGAACCCCAGAGGGGGTGATCGTGAAAAACAACTGAGAATTCTGGAATCACAGTACATTATTCTCCTTGAAACCAAGAGCCCTTTTGGGCTGAATGAAGATGAGGAACTGTTCGTCCACATCGGATGAGTACCCCCACTGATTTATTGACTTTCTTTGCTTTCGATGTGATCCCCGATTTCTCTGTATATGCTGTGGCCTGGCGGAGGGCCCTCTGCCTTGACACAGCATCAGCAGGTTGGAAACTTCACAAGAAGCGTAGCCTGCATCAATCTCCTCTACAGTGTGATGCAACACTTATCTCACAGATTGAATTTAATTTAAATTTAATTTAATTGGTTTTACGAGTACT
The DNA here is from genome assembly GCA_963921515.1 of Calotriton arnoldi. NCBI lineage: Eukaryota > Metazoa > Chordata > Amphibia > Caudata > Salamandridae > Calotriton > Calotriton arnoldi. Next base: position 32,331 of record CAWUFW010013083.1, read on the forward strand.
GGACAGCCTGATGGTCTCGATATGCCGACTATAGTTAATACATTTTACCAAAAAACCCACGAGGGAATTGATGAATCAGGTCAAAAATACATGGCTAGTCTGCTTAGGCCCAGTCAACCTGCCCTCCCACCTACCACTGTGTTTGTAGTGAGGCTCCCCTGTATATAACCCCCCTCACTTTTTGAGTTTGTATATAAATCACACTTAGGGTAGTTCCATTGGGATACACGTAGGGCATCCTATTAGAGCCTTAGTAGGGTGCCCTGTATCACTAACTATTAGGGACAGTGTAAAATGGATCTGATTCATGCAATTGCATTGCAGGCCACTTGGCCATGATTGTATAACATGTTAGAGCGTATACCAGGCCATATGTTGAAACATGGGAGGCGGTTGTCTTCCTCGTTCATCGTTTTTAATTTGGTGCACTTGCGTGAAATAACTTACTGTGTAAGAAATGTATATAATTATAGAAATCAACTGCATAATGAAATGTATATATTGGCATATGAATTAAGACTGCTCTGATATATAAGCTCTGGATTTGCACGTAAAAAGTATAATAGTCTGCCTTCAGTTTACATGCATGAATCAATGCGCACTGGTCCTTTCTTGATGTCTTGTAAATACACGATAAAATGGTGGATTTGTTTGTTGCAAAACTGGCCTGTGAAAAAGACCGTTCCGGTTGAAACCGTCACCAATAACATCTAATTTTGTTAACACGGACCCTGGTGTGCGAGTCTTATTCCTTGCGCGAACGAGCTCACGGAATTTCAAACATTTAAAAGCCGGGCTCCGACACCCGGAACTCGCACCGACCCCGTGAGGAGAGGAGCTGGTACGTGTCGGAAGCCTTCTTTCCATATATATATATATATATATATATATATATATATATATATATATATATATATATATATTCACTGAAAAAACCATAGGTTTTAGGGACAGTTATAGTTAGTTGGGCATTGCACTCGTACAAAACCCGTGAAATTCCCCTGTTATAGTTAGTTCAGCTAACTATAACTCGCGCCTCGCAATGCACTGCTGATGACGTCACATATTACATCACTCATGACATGGTCAGTGACATCACCGATGACATCACTGATGACATCTCAAATGACATCACTGATGACATCACTAATGACATCATCCAGTGACTGTGTGTTTCTGTAAAGTTTAAATATGTTTAATATATATAGGGAAAGGCATATTGAAGAATGAGTGGGTGTATAAGTGTCTGAATGGATGATTTAGTACGTGAGTGACTGACTCTACAAGTGAGTGATTAAACGTATCTTACTGAATGCATGGGTTAGTGACTAAACTGTGTGAATGTCTGTATCCGTCTGTTTGTTGGTGTGTAAGTGGATGCATGGATTTGCGAATAGCTACATGAGTGTCTATATGGGTTATTGATTGGTTCTCTGAGTATCTGTATGGCTGCCTGAGTGTTTGTGTGGGTGGGGTGTGTGTGACTCTATACATAGATGTGTGAGTGGGTGATTCACTGGGTGCATGATTTCAAGAGTGCATCTGTGATGGACTGCTTGGGTGGGTGAGTGTGTGTAGGGGTGTGTTAGTGAGTGAATGTATATCTCAGTGGTACATGTGCGAGTAGCTACATATGTAAAAGGCAGTATATATGTGTGTTAGAGTATTTAAATGGCTATAAGTGAGAGTGTGTTATTGTGAGAGTGGCTGTATGGATGCGTGTGTGCTTGTATCAGTTATTGTATAAGAGCGTAAGAATGTGCTAGTATTTGTATGAGTAAGTGAGCTGGTGTGTGTATAACTGTATAGGTGAGTAAATGGGTGGTTGATTAATTTTTTGCATGACTGACTAGGTGTGTGAGTACCTCTATGGATGAGTGGCGGTGTGTGAGTGTTTATATAGGTGTATGAGTGCATATGATAGTCCTGTACTGAGTGACTGTAAGTATGAGTGACTGTACAGGTGAGTGAGTGGATGTGTGTGTAGACCTAAGAATCAGTGAGTGGGTATGTAGTTTTTGGTGTTGGAGTGTCTATGGTTTTGAGAATGGCAGTCTGTAATTTAGAGTGGGTGTATCAAAAGTTATATTAGGGTGTGAGAAGATGCATGACATTATCACATGGATGATGTCATCAGTGATGTCATTTGAGATGTCATCAGTGATGTCATCAGTGATGTCACTGACCATGTCATGAGTGATGTAATATGTGACGTCATCAGCAGTGCATTGCGGGGCGCGAGTTATAGTTAGCTGAACTAACTATAACAGGGGAATTTCACGGGTTTTGTACGAGTGCAATGCCCAACTAACTATAACTGTCCCTAAAACCTATGGTTTTTTCAGTGAATTTCAAAGGTTTTTTAAATGCTAATTTCTAACTATAACGTGCCTGAAACCTATGGTTTTTTCAGTGAATTTCAAAGGTTTTTAAATGCTAATTTCTAACTATAACGTGCCTGAAACCTATGGTTTTTTCAGTGAATTTCAAAGGTTTTTTAAATGCTAATTTCTAACTATAACGTGCCTGAAACGTATGATTTTTTAAGTGAATTTCAAAGGTTTTTTAAATGCTAGTTTCTAACTATGCCAACAGAGGTAGGACATGTGAAGAAAGAAGAAAAAACGCACAGAAAGAAGCAAAAGATGTGCAGAAAGAACCAACAGAGGAGCAGAAAGAGGCCTTGTTGCAAAATCATCCTGTGCCCACAAATTTTTCAGACGGGTACTGGTGGTAACTGACTCTGACTAACCAGAGCCAGTGCGCGTTTGCACAGTGGTGAAGGGAGGGGGGTCTGAGGTGACATGTGTGCAAACGCGCCCCGTGGCGTGTTTTAAGTTGGGGGATTAAGTCCCCTTGAATCCTGAGGGTCCCTGGGGCCCAACTAGCCCCCCAGGTACCTACAGTTAGGACCACAGAGCTGAGTTGCAGAGAGGCGTTCCGAGGCCACGCACCTTTTTCACCTCTCTGCAACGCAACTCTGTTGTGCTTACTGAAGGTACCTGGTGGGCTAGTTGGCCCCCAGGATTCAAGGGAATTAACTCCCCAACTTAAAACGCACCACAGGGCGTGTTTGCGCACATGTCATCTGAGGCCCCGCCCCTCCCTTCACCACTGTGCAAACGCGCCCCGTGGCGCGTTTTAAGTTGGGGGATTAGGTCACCTTGAATCCTGAGAGACCCTGGGGCCCAACTAGCCCACCAGGTACTTCCAGTAAGCACCACAGGCCTGCGTTGCAATGCCTGTAACAAATTGTGCAGTTGTGTTTAGGTAGTGAAGAGGGTCGTGCTGGGGGTAGTGTTTTAGGGTTTAGGGTAGTGCAGTGGTGTTTGTGTAGTGTAGGGGGTCATGCTGGGGGTAGATTTAGGGTTTAGGGTAGTGCAGTGGTGTTTGGGTAGTGTAGGGAGTCGTGCTGGGGGAGTGTTTTAGGGTAGTACAGTGGTGTTTGGGTAGTGTAGGGGTCGTGCTGGGGTTAGTGTTTCAGGGTTTAGGGCAGTGCAGTAGTGTTCGGGCAGTGTAGGGGTCGTGCAGGGGGTGTTTCAGGGTTTAGGGTAGTGCAGTGGTGTTTGGGTAGTGTAGGGGATACTGCTGGGGGTAGGGTTTAGGGTAGTGCAATGGTGTTTGAGTAGTGTAGGGGGTACTGCTGGGGGTAGTGTTTTATGGTTTAGGGTAGTGCAGTGGTGTTTGGGTAGTGTAGGGGTTCGTGCTGGGGGTAGTTTTTAGGGTTTAGGGTAGTGCAGTGGTGTTTGTGTAGTGTAGGAGGTCGTGTTTTAGGGTTTAGGGTAGTGCAGTGGTCTTTGGGTAGTGTAGTGAGTCGTGCGGGGGGTATTGTTTTAGAGTTTAGGGTAGTGCAGTGGTCTTTGGGTAGTGTAGGGGGTTGTGCGGGGGTAGTGTTTTAGGGATTAGGGTAGTGCATTGGTATTTGGGTAGTGTAGGGGTCATGCGGGGGTAGTGTTTTAGGGTTTAGGGCAGTGCAGTGGTGTTTGGGTAGTGTAGGGGGTTGTGCTGGGGGAGTGTTTTAGGGTTTAGGGCAGTGCAGTGGTGTTCAGGTAGTGTATGGGGTCGTGCTGGGGGAGTGTTTTAGGGTTTAGGGCAGTGCAGTCGTGTTCGGGTAGTGTAGGGGCTCGTGCTGGGGGAGTATTTTAGGGTTTAGGGTAGTGCAGTGGTGTTCGGGTAGTGTAGGGGGTCATGCTGGGGATAGTGTTCTAGGGTTTAGGGCAGTGCAGTGGTGTTCGGGCAGTGTAGGGGGTCGTGCTGGGCATGGTGTTTTAGGGTTTAGGGCAGTGCAGTGGTGTTCGGGCAGTGTAAGGGGTCGTGCAGGGGGTGGTGTTTCAGGGTTTAGGGCAGTGCAGTGGTGTTCGGGCAGTGTAGGGGTCATGCAGGGGTGGTGTTTCAGGGTTTAGGGCAGTGGTGTTCGGGCAGTGTAGGGGGTCATGCTGGGGGTGGTGTTTCAGGGTTTGGGGCAGTGCAGTGGTGTTCGAGCAGTAAAGGGGGTCATGCTGGGGGTGGTGTTTCAGGGTTTAGGGCAGTGCAGTGGTGTTCGGGCAGTGTAGGGGCGGTGCAGGGGGTGGTGTTTCAGGGTTTAGGGCAGTGCAGTGGTGTTCGGGCAGTGAAGGGGTGGTGCAGGGGGTGGTGTTTCAGGGTTTAGGGCAGTGCAGTGGTGTTCGGGCAGTGTAGGGGGATGTGCAGGGGTGGTGTTTCAGGGTTTAGTGCAGTGGTGTTCGGGCAGTGTAGGGGGCGGTGCAGGGGGTGGTGTTTCAGGGTTTAGGGCAGTACAGTGGTGTTCGGGCATTGTAGGGGGTGGTGCTGGGGCTGGTGTTTCAGGGTTTAGGGCAGTGCAGTGGTGTTCGGGCAGTGTAGGGGGTCGTGCTGGGGCTGGTGTTTCAGGGTTTAGGGCAGTGCAGTGGTGTTCGGGCAGTGTAGGGGGTCGTGCTGGGGCTGGTGTTTCAGGGTTTAGGGCAGTGCAGTGGTGTTCGGGCAGTGTAGGGGGTCATGCTGGGGCTGGTGTTTCAGGGTTTAGGGCAGTGCAGTGGTGTTCGGGCAGTGTAGGGGGTCTTGCTGGGGCTGGTGTTTCAGAGTCTAGGGCAATGCAGTGGTGTTCGGGCAGTGTAGGGGGTCTTGCTGGGGCTGGTGTTTCAGGGTTTAGGGCAGTGCAGTGGTGTTCGGGCAGTGTAGGAGGTCGTGCTGGGGGTGGTGTTTCAGGGTTTAGGGCAGTGCAGTGGTGTTCGGGCAGTGTAGGGGGTCGTGCTGGGGCTAGTGTTTCAGGGTTTAGGGCAGAGCAATGGTGCTCAGGCAGTGTAGGGGTTGTGCTGGGGGTGATGTTTCAGGGTTTAGGGCAGTGCAGTGGTGTTTGGGCAGTGTAGGGGGTCATGCTGGGGCTGGTGTTTCAGGGTTTTGGGCAGAGCAGTGGTGTTCGGGCAGTGTAGGGGGTCGTGCTGGGGGTGGTGTTTCAGGGTTTAGGGCAGTGCAGTGGTGTTCGGGCAGTGTAGGGGGTCTTGCTGGGTGTGGTGTTTCAGGGTTTAGGGCAGTGCAGTGGTGTTCAGGCAGTGTGGGGGGTCTTGCTGGGGGTGGTGTTTCTGGGTTTAGGGGAGTGGTGTTCGGGCAGTGTAGGGGGTCTTCCTGGGGGTGATGTTTCAGGGTTTAGGGCAGTGCAGTGGTGTTCGGGCAGTGTAGGGGGTCTTGCTGGGGGTAGTGTTTCAGGGTTTAGGGCGGTGCAGTGGTGTTCGTGCAGTGTAGGGGGTCGTGCTGGGGGTGGTGTTTCAGGGTTTAGGGCTGTGCAGTAGTGTTCGGGCAGTGTAGGGGGTCGTGCAGGGGGGGTGTTTCAGGGTTTAGGGCAGTGCAGTGGTGTTCTGCCAGTGTAGGGGATCATGCTGGGGGTGGGGTTTCAGCGCTTAGGGCAGTACAGTGGTGTTCGGGCAGTGTAGGGGGTCATGCAGGGGGTGGTGTTTCAGGGTTTAGGGCAGTGCATTGGTGTTCGGGCAGTGTAGGGGGTCGTGCTGGGGCTGGTGTTTCAGGGTTTAGGGCAGTGCAGTGGTGTTCGGGCAGTGTAGGGGGTCTTGCTGGGGGTGGTGTTTCAGGGTTTAGGGCAGTGGTGTTCGGGCAGTGTAGGGAGTCTTGCTGGGGGTGATGTTTCAGGGTTTAGCGCAGTGCAGTGGTGTTCGGGCAGTGTAGGGGGTCTTGCTGGGGGTAGTGTTTCAGGGTTTAGGGCAGTGCAGTGATGTTCGGGCAGTGTAGGGGGTCGTGCTGGGGCTGGTGTTTCAGGGTTTAGGGCAGTGCAGTGGTGTTCGGGCAGTGTAGGGGGTCTTGCTGGGGGTGGTGTTTCAGGGTTTAGGGCAGTGGTGTTCGGGCAGTGTAGGGAGTCTTGCTGGGGGTGATGTTTCAGGGTTTAGGGCAGTGCAGTGGTGTTCGGGCAGTGTAGGGGGTCGCACTGGGGGTGGTGTTTGAGGGTTTAGGGCAGTGCAGTGGTGTTTGGGCAGTGTAGGGGTCATGCACAGGGTGGTGTTTCACGGTTTAGGGCAGTGCAATGGTGTTCGGGCAGTGTAGGGTGTTGTGCTGGGGCTGGTGTTTCAGGGTTCAGGGCAGTGCAGTGGTGTTCAGGCAGTGTAGGGGGTTGTGCTGAGGCTGGTGTTTCACGGTTTAGGGCAGTGCAGTGGTGTTCGGGCAGTGTAGGGGGTCGTGCTGGGGCTGGTGTTTCAGGGTTTAGGGCAGTGCAGTGGTGTTCGGGCAGTGTAGGCGGTCGTGCTGGGGCTGGTGTTTCAGGGTTTAGGGCAGTGCAGTGGTGGTCGGGCAGTGTAGGGGGTCGTGCTGGGGCTGGTGTTTCAGGGTTTAGGGCAGTGCAGTGGTGCTCGGGCAGTGTAGGGGGTCGTGCTGGGGGTGATGTTTCAGGGTTTAGGGTAGTGCAGTGGTGTTCGGGCAGTGTAGGGGGTCGTGCAGGGGCTGGTGTTTCAAGGTTTAGGGCAGTGCAGTGGTGTTCGGGCAGTGTAGGGGGTCGTGCTGGGGCTGGTGTTTCAGGGTTTTGGGCAGAGCAGTAGTGTTCGGGCAGTGTAGGGGGTCATGCTGGGGGTAGTGTTTCAGGGTTTAGGGCAGTGCAGTGGTGTTCGGGCAGTGTAGGGAGTCTTGCTGGGGGTGATGTTTCAGGGTTTAGGGCAGTGCAGTGGTGTTCGGGCAGTGTAGGGGGTCGCACTGGGGGTGGTGTTTGAGGGTTTAGGGCAGTGCAGTGGTGTTTGGGCAGTGTAGGGGGTCATGCACAGGGTGGTGTTTCACGGTTTAGGGCAGTGCAATGGTGTTCGGGCAGTGTAGGGTGTTGTGCTGGGGCTGGTGTTTCAGGGTTCAGGGCAGTGCAGTGGTGTTCAGGCAGTGTAGGGGGTTGTGCTGAGGCTGGTGTTTCACGGTTTAGGGCAGTGCAGTGGTGTTCGGGCAGTGTAGGGGGTCGTGCTGGGGCTGGTGTTTCAGGGTTTAGGGCAGTGCAGTGGTGTTCGGGCAGTGTAGGCGGTCGTGCTGGGGCTGGTGTTTCAGGGTTTAGGGCAGTGCAGTGGTGGTCGGGCAGTGTAGGGGGTCGTGCTGGGGCTGGTGTTTCAGGGTTTAGGGCAGTGCAGTGGTGCTCGGGCAGTGTAGGGGTCGTGCTGGGGGTGATGTTTCAGGGTTTAGGGTAGTGCAGTGGTGTTCGGGCAGTGTAGGGGGTCGTGCAGGGGCTGGTGTTTCAAGGTTTCGGGCAGTGCAGTGGTGTTCGGGCAGTGTAGGGGGTCGTGCTGGGGCTGGTGTTTCAGGGTTTTGGGCAGAGCAGTAGTGTTCGGGCAGTGTAGGGGGTCATGCTGGGGGTAGTGTTTCAGGGTTTAGGGCAGTGCAGTGGTGTTCGGGCAGTGTAGGGGGTCGTGCTGGGGGTGGTGTTTCAGGGTTTAGGTCAGTGGTGTTCGGGCAGTGTAGGGGGTCTTGCTGGGGGTGATGTTTCAGGGTTTAGGGCAGTGCAGTGGTGTTCGGGCAGTGTAGGGGGTCTTGCTGGGGGTAGTGTTTCAGGGTTTAGGGCAGTGCAGTGGTGTTCGGGCAGTGTAGGGGGTCATGCTGGGGGTTGTGTTTCAGGGTTTAGGGCAGTGCAGTGGTGTTCGGGCAGTGTAGGGGGTCGTGAAGGGGTGGTGTTTCAGGGTTTAGGGCAGTGCAGTGGTGTTCGGGCAGTGTAGGGGGTCGTGCTAGGGGTGGTGTTTCAGGGTTTAGGGCAGTGCAGTGGTGTTGGGGCAGTGTAGGGGGTCATGCAGGGGCTGGTGTTTCAGGGTTTAGGGCAGTGCAGTGGTGTTCGGGCAGTGTAGGGGGTCGTGCTGGGGGTAGTGTTTTTAGGGTTTAGGGTAGTGCAGTGGTGCTTGTGTAGTGTAGGGGGTCGTGCTGGGGGTAGTGTTTTAGGGTTTAGGGTAGTGCAGTGGTGTTTGTGTAGTGTAGGGGGTCATGTTTTAGGGTAGTGCAGTGGTGTTTGGGTAGTGTAGGGGGTCGTGCTGGGGGTAGTGATTTAGGATTTAGGTTAGTGCAGTGGTGTTTGGGTAGTGTAGGGGGTCGTGCTGGGGGTAGTGTTTTAGGGTTTAGGGTAGTGCAGTGGTGTTTGTGTAGTGTATGGGGTCGTGCTGGGGGTAGTGTTTTAGGGTTTAGGGTAGTGCAGTGGTGCTTGTGTAGTGTAGGGGGTCGTGCTGGGGGTAGTGTTTTAGGGTTTAGGGTAGTGCAGTGGTGTTTGTGTAGTGTAGGGGGTCATGTTTTAGGGTAGTGCAGTGGTGTTTGGGTAGTGTAGGGGGTCGTGCTGGGGGTAGTGTTTTAGGATTTAGGATAGTGCAGTGGTGCTTGTGTAGTGTAGGGGGTCGTGCTGGGGGGTAGTGTTTTAGGGTTTAAGGTAGTGCAGTGGTGTTTTTGTAGTGTAGGGGGTCATGTTTTAAGATGCAATGCTCCAATACCTGACCAGTCTGCACTACATAAAACTGCAAAAAAACTAAAAATAAAAAGTGTTTTGCACACTTTTGTCATTGGGCTATATGTGGGTTACATCTGGGTAATATTTGTGCTACATTTGGGCTCTTTTTTCACTGGTGGCCATCTTGGAAGACTTCTTTGTTATGAAGTTTCCTAATTTCTTCATTTACTGCAGTCTCCTCAGTAGGAAATGCTTTCAGTTTTTTACTTTGATTCCATCAAGAAGGCATTCAGATGTGTCTCACATCTGCCATAAATTCAGAATGTTAGCACTCTAGTTGCTCATTAGATCACTGGAGTAAAGCTACTGCTCACCAGGGAGTTAACTGGTAGTCTGCTGCTGGTATTGAAAGTGATTGTTTCAGTCTGCATGTCAGAATTTTCTAATGAAATAGAAGAGGATTTGAGATCTCACTTAAAACATGCCCTAATTTTTCTTTCTGCAGCACTAACCATAATTTCTATTTCAAAAAGAACCCCTCATTTTGTTCCTTTTTAAATTAAATGTTTTAAGTGTTACCGGTTTATTCCAATCAAGATGGCTTCAGGTGTGCCATACTTTTGTCATAAGTAAGGCTGTTAGTGCTCTAGTTGTTCTTTAGAACACTCTGGGAAGCTGCAGTAGAACACAAAGGCATCAACTGGCAGGCTGCTCCTGTTGAAATATAACAGGAAGATATTTGAGATCACACTTGAAATATGTCCTAATTTTTCTTTCTACAGCACTAACCATAATTTCTATGACAAAATGAACCCCATCATTTTGTTCCTTTTTAAATTAAATGTTTTAAGTGTTACCAGTTTATTCCAATCAAGATGGCTTCAGGTGTGCCATACTTTTGTCATAAGTAAGGCTGTTAGCACTCTAGTTGTTCTTTAGAACACTCTGGGAAGCTGCAGTAGAACACAAAGGAATCAACTGACAGTCTCTGCCCTTGTTGGATGTACATGTTTTACTGAGAATGTCAGACTTCATTCTCACATGAGTGAGAAAGATAATGTGAATTTACAGAAAATATGCTCTCATTTTAGCTTCTGGAGCACCTTCCAAACCTCCATGGGACAAGCATGAGAAAATAGTGTTCTCTCAAACATGATTCATGATATCCCATCAGAAGGTTTTTCACATGGTAAAATCACCTTAGAATACACCACAATTCCTAAAATTAGTATGGTACCATCAACAAATAAATTCTAATGTAACTAAAGCCTGTTATCACCCTTTATAGTTCTCCTTTTGGTGACCCTCAAAATCTTCTATTCACTACAATGCATTTCAATGAGGTACTATCATTTATATTGGTCCCAAGATGGCTGCCAGCAATTCCAGGATGAAGTGCTGACAGCCAATCAGATCTCACGATGACATGTGTGGTTAGGCTCCGCCCAGATATATATGTGACTTTACTTTTGATTTTCTCAGGAACTACTGAACGGATTTACACCATTTAAGCAAAAGGCACGACACTGAACCAAGGCCTACCTCTTTGCCAAATGTGGTGTAATTCCGTTCAGCAGTTCGGGCTGTAGCTGCGACTAAAGGTTCCTATGGAAAAATGAATGGGGAAAACGCGTTTTGGGACCCCCCTTTTTTCTCGGCCCCCGCTTGACGTATCACCCCGAGACTTTCAGGATAGGAGCGGACCGGAGCGCCCCAACAAGTTGGAAACTTTCGCGAAGATTCGTCAACCGGCGCCAACGTTATTTCAAATAGAATGTCGCGGATTTCCTATGGATAATAGGTTTTAACTATAACTATCTACTGGCGACCGCCAGTAGATAATATATATATATATATATATATATCAACTCAAAAGCATTCCCAGACTTCCAGCTCACGGCGAGAAAGAATGCGCGAACTCCTCTTCGTGGTAAGTATTTTTTATTGTTTCTCCCTTCTGCCTGCCATGATGCGTTTCGGCCGATAAAACGGCCTTGATCACATATATATATATATAGCCTACAGCCACTCGCCAGCAGATAGTTATAGTTAGGACCTAGTTTCCATAGGAAAAGTGTTTTTTCACTTTGGCACCATTTGATGAATCTTCATGAAATTTTAGTAAGAAAGTGTCCTTCAAATTCTATTTGGGCATGGGAAGTTTCGAGGTGGTCTGTTAAGTGGGGGCTGAGAAAAAGGGGTGTCAAACAAAGTGCATTTCCCATGTTAATTCCTATAGAGATTTTAGACACTACTACAGCCCGAACCGCTGAACGGAAGTACACCAAATTTTGAAGAAAGCTAGATCTTGGTCCAGAACGACCCGTTTTGTTATTTGATGTAAATCCGTTCAGTAGTTTTGGAGATAGTAAAGTAAAAAGAATTTGCTTTTCTGGGTGGAGCCTAAGCACAGATCTCATGGTGAGATCTGATTGGATGTAGGCACTACACCCAGGAGGTGCTAGAAGCCATCTTGGGACCAATATACATGATAGCACCCCATTGAAATGCATTGTAGTCAATGGCAGTTTTTGAGGGTGACAAAAAGGAGAACGTATATAGGGTGATAACAGATTTTAGTTACAATATAAATCATTTGTTGACAGCACCATGCTAATTTTAGGAACTGTGGTGTGTTCTAAGATGATTTTACTCTGTGTGAAAAAGTCTTCTGCTGAAATTTCATGAATCATGTTTGACAGAAAAGAGTTTTTTTCATGATTTTCCCATAGAGTTTATGGAAGGTGCTCCAGGAGCTAAAATGAGAGCATATTTTCTGTAAATTCACACTATCTTTCTCAGCCATATGAGAATGAAGTCTGGCATTCTCAGTAAAACGTACTTTCAACAAGAGTAGTCTGTCAGTTGATTCCCTTGTGTTCTATTGCAGCCTCTCAGAGTGTTCTAAAAAACAGCTAGAGTGCTAGCAGTCTTATTTATGACAAAAGTATGGCACGCCTGAAGACATCTTGATTGAATCAAACTGGTAAAACTTAAAACATTTACTTTAGAAAGGAACAAAATGAGGGGGTTCATTTGTCATAGAAATTATAGTTAGTGCTGTAGAAAGAAAGACTTGGACACATTTTAAGTGAGCCATGAAATATATTCCTCTTCTATTTCATTAAAACATTCTGAAATGCATACTGAAACATACTGAAACATACTGAAACATACTTTGAACACCAGCAGCAGACTGCCAGTTAACTCCCTGATGATCAGCAGCTTTACTACAGTGTTCTAAACAACAACTAGAGTGCTACCATTTTTAAACTTATGCTCAGTGTGGCACATCTCTATGCCATCTTGATGGAATCATAGTGGAAAACTAAATGCAGTTTCTTCTGAGAATACCGCAGTATATGAGTACATTTGGGAGCTTCACTATAAATAAGTCTCCCAAGGTGGCCACCAGATAAAAAAGAGCCAAATGTAGCACAAATATCACCCAAATATACCCTAATGATAGAAGTGTGCAAACACTTATTTTGTTTGTTTCTTTGCAGTTTTATATAACGCAGACTTGCCCCAAATGTATTGGAGTGCTTTACATGAGCATCAGTTACATTATACAAGGACATATTCATTTTGAGAATTCGAACCTGGTTCACCAGTTGCAAAGTCTGCAGCTCTGGCTGTAACGCCACATCCTCTCCCCTAAATGTAACATATAATCAAGTGATCAACTGGATAAAAAGATAAATTATTTAAAAGGTCTGTGTCGCTATTTGAGAACTAAAAAAACATTTCCTCATTTTAGTCTTTTAGATCACTAATCATAATTTCTAGGAGAATAAGACCCTCTCATTTTTATAATTTCTAAAGGAAATGCTTTAGGTATTACAGTTTTGATTACATCAAAAGACGTCAGGTGTGCCACACTTCTGTAATAAATATAGAATGTTAGCAATAGAGTTGTTCATTAGAATACTGTTGGGAGGCAGAGGACAGGGCCATGGACTCGAAAAGTTGAGGGCAGAGAGGAGGGTGCAGACCACTGTGGGCAGGGGAGAGGGGCAGTGGCAGCACAACGGACCATGGAGGGCAGGGGACAGGGGGGCAGGGGCAACAAACCAACCATACAGGACCGGCAACAGAGGCTTTGGCAACATAAGAGACTATTGTGGGTAGAAGGAAGAGGCAGTGGCAGTACAACCATGCATGCCAAAAGACCCAATTCAGGCAGGTGACACCTGATGTTTTTAAGCCCCAAATGACTTTATTTGATCTGTCTCCTGCCTAAAATCTCCTCTTTTTCAATGTAAGTCAATGGGGAAAATCAATTCGCCAGGTTTTTTTGTTCAAAATCTTCCGCTTTTCACGTTCAAAATGTTGCCAAGTATGGTACACTGGATCACAGAGGGCAGGAGGAATGGGGTAGGGACATGAACTCGGGTAACAGAGAGCAGAAGGGAGATGGAAGGGGCACCAAACTGTCCTTACAGGGCAGGCATCAGGGGTTGCAGCAGCACAATACACCACACAGGGCAAGCGGGATGGCAGTGCAGCACAACAGACCATGGAAAGCAATAGGGAGGGGACAGGGCCATGCACATGGACCTCAGAGAGAAAATTGGAAAGAGGCAAGGGCAGCAAGCTGACAATACCGGACAGACAAGAGGGACATTTGGAGCATAATGAACCATGAAGGGCAGGAGAGAGGGGGCAGGGGCAGAACAACAGACCAGACAAGCCAAGAGGGAGGGGATAGGGGCCTGCACATGGAAAACGGTGGGCAGGGGTCAAGGGGGCAGGAGCAGCAAGATGGCCATGGATGGCAACAGTGAGATCATAATGGCAGGTCAGGGGCAGCAAGCTGACCACACAGGGCAGGTGGGAGGGGCTTTGGCAGCACAGAAGGCCATGCATGGCAAATGGGAGTGTTAATGGCAGCACAACTGCCATGGTGGGCAAGAGGAAGGGGGCAGGGGCATGCACAAAGGACCATGGAGGACAGAAGGGAGGGGTAGGGGCTGAACACAGACAAGAGAGGGCAGGGGAAGGTGCTTTTTTCATTTTTTCAGAGTTTTATATAGCGAAAACTTGACACGAAGGTATCAGGTATCAGAGCGCTTTACATGAGCACCAGTAGCATTACCTCAGGACACATTCATTTTTGTTAGGCACGGGGAGATTAAGTGATAGATTCACAAAAGACCATGCAGGGCAGGCAGAAGTAGCAGTTGCAGCACAACAGAGCATAGAGGGCAGAAGAGAGTGGCAGCAAAATGGACCATGGGGCACAGGAACTCAGACAGGCAGGGTGGAGGTGGCAGACAGGCGCCAGCCATCTGATCATGCTAGGAAGGTGGGAGGGGCAGTGGCAGCTCAACAGAGCAATCAGAGTAGATAGGAGGGGCAGTGGCAGTTCCACGGAACATGGTGGGCAAAAAAGAGGGAGCAGGGGCATGCACACAGTCATTGGAGGGCAGGCTGAAGGAGAGTACAGAGGCTAAGCAGGAGGGCAATGATGGGACATAGAATTGGGCAATGGAGGGCAGGAGGAGTGGGCAGGGACACCAAGCTAAATGGAGGGCATTGACAGCACATCGGACCATGCAAGGCAGGAGGGAGGGGGCTGGTGCATGGACTCGGATAACAGAGGGTAGGGAGAAGGTGAATGGGGGAGCAAGCTAACTTTTCAGGGAAGGGCAGTGGCAGAACAACGGCCACAGAGGGCTGTATTGAGGGAGCAGGGGCATGGACTTGGACAATGGATGGCAAGGAAGAGGGGGGCAGGAGCAGCAATCTTGGGAGGGGGCAGCACAATGCTAGGCCAGGCCCTGCATACACCCCCCCATGCATTGCAAAGGGCATCTTACGTAATGTTAAAAAACCTTAGAAATTCACTGAACAAACCAGAGGTTACAGGGACATTATAGTTAGGAACTAAAATTGAAAAAACCTTAGAAATCCAGTGATGGCATTTGAGATGTCATCAGTGATGTCATAAGTGATGTCACTGCCATGTCATGAGTGATGCAATATGTGAGGCCATAAGCAGTGTGTTGCGGGTGCGTAAGTTATAGTTAGCTCATTTTTTCATTTCCACCAGCCGAACAAAAGACGGGTGCTTCCAACTTTGAGTGAGGGTGGACTCACTTCCCAGTGCTCCATCTATGGCAGTATGATATGAGGAACTTTAAATGATGGTACAAATATGACGGCCTCATTGTAACCATGCACTGACGAAGGCACCATGCCGAAACGCGTTTGCTGAGATTAAAAACAATTTGAAGAAACCTTGTGAGTGCTCCATGTTTTCTTGGAATAAATGTGAAGTGAGTCCACCCTCACTCAAAGTTGGAAGCACCCGTCTTTTGTTCGACAGCGGCTGGTGGAAATGAAAAACAAATATATATAAGTTGCCAGAACCACAGTTGCTGGGTATTTTTCGTCGACGAAAGAGTCGTGAACAATTCATGTTCATGGTAGTTGGATTATTTACGCCAGCGGAAGCCTCCCCATTGCAGCGGGTGTGATGAGGGGTAACAGAAATGAAGCAACGTTATGTTCCAGAGCGTATGTGGCAGCCACAATCTAGCTGAAATTATGTGGTAGGACAAAATTATCAAGAACATATGAGTGACAAAAGAGACTATGTGCCTTATTGTTGTATGCTCATTTGGAGGACTAATAGGAGATTGTGCATTTGGCTGGACATAAACATCATTAGCCAACATAAGGCACTATTATATCATAACACATGAGAGATCTGTCACGCTAATATGGCTGCCAAGAAAACCTGACATCAAGTAAGATGGCTTTGGTCCCCGCTTATTGGCTGCCCGCTCCACCTATGGGAGTGTGATATGAGGGACTTTGAATTACGGTACATAGATGTCGGCCTCATTGTAATCAAGCACTAACAACGGCACCACATTGAATGTGTTTGCTGAGATTAAAAATAATTTGAAGACACCCTGTGAGTGCTCCAAGTTTTCTTGGAATAAATGTGAAGTGAGTCCACCCTCACAGTTGGAAGCACCCGTCTTTTGTTCAACAGCGGCTGGTCGAAATGAAAAACGTATATATATATAGAACCAGCACACTCTTAACATTTGGGACAATAAACATTGTTTTTTCGGTAAACGCATTGACCAGAAATGTTCCCGCCCACTGAGCTTTACCCAAAAGGAAGGGGGAAAACGCACAGGAAGCACTAAGAGCACATAGCACAGCTATGTGCGAAGCAATACGTAAGCGACTAGGCGTCGCCAAAGACCTCTTCAATGAGGAGGAGGATGTTCGAGGACCGAGTGTTGCCGCGGGTGCTACCGGCACACATAAAGAGAATGCTTCTCTAAAGCAGACACTGGGGGCCTATAAAAAACTGCACAAAAAGGAGATCAATCGTAGTTGGGAGGTGATCTCCTTAGGCAACTATATAGAAGTGGGACGAGTGCCACAAGGACTCCGCATCCTGATCACACCCACATACCAGGACCCACACCCCAAGCTGTTGTAAGAGTGGTCAGCACTGATGGCCTCTACATGCAAACAGATGTTGGGCCTTCTCTCTAAATATGCAGCCTGGAGCTGGAACAGGTGATTGTGGATCTAAAAAGTATGCAGGATCTTCTTGATGAACACCCCCAACAAGAAGAGATACAGTCCTTTTACAAAGAGATGGCGGGCAGACTGGCCAAATATGAGGATGAGATTAAAATGAAAAAGAAATGGAAATTTACGCAAGACAAGAATGACCATGCCTCAGGTCGGATTCTGACTTTTGGAAGGAAGTATGATGGTGCGAGGAAGGAGTTCAGACGCACATATGCCCTGAGACAACAGGAGGCAGCAACTTCAGAATCCAGCTCGGATATATCAGACCTGGACGAAAGGCAATCATCATTTGGCAGTGGCATCGCCCCTTTCACAACGCTGGAGGAATACTGTTTTTAACAGCAGAGCCAAGGACCAAGGCGGAAACCACCAAACGAAAAAGAAAAAGGAGAAAGCATCGCCAAAGGAAAATCTGGAGGGGTGGAGGAGGTAAAAGAAATCGAGAAACCACGTGGGAAGGGAGTCTGGTTCAGCAAGAGGAACAAGTAATGGGTGAGGCAACTTTTACTGTTATCAGTCTTTCCTCCCATACCCTTACTCCTGAAGAGTAGTCTCTCTTGGAATTAGGCCTCTCTTTTTGCCCCACGAACAACTTTGACTACCCTGTACCCGCATAGATATTTTCTTGTTTGCCAGAAAACTAAAATTCCTCAAACTCCACACTCTCAAAGGCTCAAGGGTGGTGCGAGATGGAACAGTGACGAGTAATGACCCCGCCACTCTGGAAAGACCCTCCGAACTCCTCTCGATTGGGGACATAGGAGGCCTGGCCTCTTTAAGAGAATTGGAACTGGGTGATAGGGATTGGGCATCTGAGCGAGAACTCTTGAATGTCCTGGAACTTGAAACTGGCAGAAGAAGCCATAGCAATTTTAAACCCAATTCCAGGTTTAATCCCAATACCCCCCATGACAACATTGATTCCTTCCACGAGGCAGTGGTACGGGACATGCTCAGACTCAAAACTGGAAGCAATAATGGGACCATGAACAACTTAACCAGAGTCCAACAAGCAGCACTGGAGTCCCTGAAGCAAGCCACCACCTTTGTCATCAAGCCTCTGACAAAGGGGGGAATGTGGTGCTTTGGGATGTTAAGAAGTACATGGCCGAAGCGAAGAGACAGCTAGACTTCTCTGGTAGCTACACTAAAGCCACTGTTGGCCAATATGTCTCCACTATTGACCTTTTTAACACTATGCTTTCCAAATGGCACACCCTTGGGCTTTTGAGCAACGATGAACTATTGTTTTTAACTGTAAAAAAACCTGTCTCCCCATGCTTTTATATGTTACCAAAGGTCCACAAACACAGCACCAACCCACCAGGTAGGCCTATCATCTCGGCCAATGACAGCCTCCTTGAGAACACCTCTATCTTTTTAGATCACTTTTTATTCCCCTATGTGTGTAACCTGCCCTCGTACTGTCGTGACAGCTTGGATTTTATATCCAAGGTCACGGAAATACCATGGCAATCAAGCTACATCATGGCTACAGTGGATGTGGTATCGTTGTACACTTGTATCCGCCATGACCTTGGCATCACTGCGTGCAGATACTTTTTCAGGGATAGACCAATAGCCACCTATGACCACACCAACATGTTGCTCGAGATGCTCCAGTTTTGTCTGGAAAACAACTACTTCTTACATGGCAAGCAGTGGTACCGGCAACTGTCCGGGACTGTCATGGGCAGTTGGTTTGCGCCGAGCTACGCCTGTATGTTTATGGGGTGGTGGGAATCTGAATGTATCTGGGCTGAGAATTTTGCAGAATACACCAAATATCTGGTCCTTTGGACCTGATATATTGATGACATCTTCTCAATATGGGATGGTCCGCAGTCTGTTTTGGATGATTTTCTGTTAGCTATTTATGACAATGAACTATACCTGAAGTTGACCAGTGTCACCAGCAAGAACAGGGTTGATTTTCTTGATGTAACAGTGGAAGCACTCAATGATACAGTACAGACAAGCTTGCACAGGAAGGAGACAGCGGACAATAGTATCCTCCATGCCTCAAGCCACCATCCTCCCAAGCTGAAGAACAGTATTCCCTACGGGGAACTTCTCAGAGTCAGGAGAAACTGCAGTACACCCGAAGCTTGCACACGAGAGGAGAACATAATGGTAGGAAGATTACTACAAAGAGGGTACACACGTAAGGTAGTGGAGGAAGCCAGGCAGAAAGTGAGTGGGGTGAGAAGGGAAACCTTGCTTAAACCTAGGTCAAGGAAGGACACCAAACCAGAGATCAGACTCGTTACCACATACAATTCTGATTGCACTAGTGTTCAGGCTATCATCAGGAAACATTGGCTTTTGGTCAAACTGGACCCCATTATTGGCAAACAAGTTACACCCAGTGCCAATATCACATACCGCAGGAGCAACTCATTGAGGAACATGTTGGTCCATAGCCTTATGGAACCCACCCAGACACACAGTAGCACTTGGTTGAGGGAACTCCCAGGATTCCACAAGTGTGGGAAATGCAAGGCGTGCACCCACAGCACCAGTGTCAGGACAGTTCCCTTACCCAATGGCAAACAACACAAGATCGGGCCATTTATAAATTGCAACACTGACTTTGTTGTCTATGTCTTAATGTGTGTATGTGGTCTGAGGTATGTTGGTAGCATGATCTTCCCGGTGAAAAAGCGTGTTCTGGAGCACCTTAGAGCCATAAGGAACAATGATGTGGCATATCCCATGGCTAGGCACTGCAACACTCTACATGACTCAACCAAAACGGAGGATTTAAAAATCTCATTGTTTTGGCATTGACAGGGTTCCCGTGAAGAGCCGGGGTGGAGACAGGGAACGAGCACTAAGAAGACTTGAATCAAGATACATAATCAGTCTTAACAGCAAACACCCGGGAGGCCTGAACCAGGACGAGGAGCTCCATGTTCACTTAGGATAACACCATCGGTCCCCCGGCCACCATCCATCTCACCTGTCTCCATTTCCTTTTCCTTTTCCTTTCCTTTTCATTTCAACCTGCCACCTGGCCTTCGAGATCAGTATTTGGGAAGGAGCACCACGCTGCTATTTCTCCCCAGCTTTCCCTCCCTTGTCTGTCTGATAGGTGGTTTAAGTTCTGACTGGTTTCTCCTCCCCAGCATCTGGCAGACTCCAACGGAACTTTAAAACCCAATTTCCATGTCCTCACCCCAGTCTGGTATATTGTACACGGGGGATGGAATATTTGCACTTAACATGGACATTTGAACCACTGTGGACTCATAGTACCCTTGGCACATACTCGAAACACACACACATATAGACACACGTATGTACACTTGTATATTCTCACACACGTGTTCGTTTACACTCCCCCATCCTTCCTTCCCTGTGTTGTGTCCTTTCCTTCCCCTTCCTTGTTTCCTTTTGGGTTAATGCTTCTTTTATCATATTATGGTCACTGGACCATTGATCTGCAGCATAATTGTACAATGTGGGACATAAATATACTTTCACTCTCTGGGCAAGGGAGGAGAGTATGTAGTAGATGCTTCTTCTCGCACTTGCATTTCTCTTCCTATTTTCAAATTCTGATATTTTACCTTTGTATATATATTTTTTTCTTTTGCGGGTGAGACACCCTTTATTTTATTTAATTCATGGGATGAAAACATTTTTTTTCCTTTTTTCAATTTGACTATTTTTAGTCTTTTTTTCCTTTGACTGATGAGGTTGCATTTTTTAATGCCTAAAGTCTTTTTCCTATGTTAATTCATTTGGCAACTGTGTCTCACTGTATGCTCCAAATACACTGCCACAATGTTTCCTCCCCAGCTTTGACAAAGACCTCTTGGTCGAAACGCGTCAGCTACAACAATAAACTATTATTGGACTTACCTGGAGTGCGGGCCTTTCTAGCGGCGTGGCGCAGCGGCGTCAGCAGGGATCTTCAAGCATATATATATATATATATATAAATGTTGTACATCTGTTCAGCCATTTTTGC
The DNA here is from genome assembly GCA_963921515.1 of Calotriton arnoldi. Taxonomy (NCBI): domain Eukaryota; kingdom Metazoa; phylum Chordata; class Amphibia; order Caudata; family Salamandridae; genus Calotriton; species Calotriton arnoldi. The sequence continues at coordinate 52,757 of CAWUFW010013083.1, forward strand.
TAAATTTGCCTTTAAAAAGGTGATTGGGGTGAGATTGAAAGGGTTAAAAAAAACAGATTTATCTGGACAGTTGGTCCTGTGGCAGTCTCTGATTTGCTGTAAGAACATTTTTTCACGTCAGCCTTTTCAGTCTCATGAGACCTATACTGGTCCCACAGGACCGAAAGATCTAATTGGCTGTTCACAATTTAAAGAAAAATGCTGTGCCTGCCATTACAGGTCCTAGTGACTCGGTCCTCATGTTACACATTATCACCTGTGATGGCGGACGGTAGGGACAATCGCACCTCCTAGCACTCATGGGAGGGTCGAGAGGAAACTCCCAGGGGCCAAAAATGACAAAAAATCTCCATTCCACATGCAGTGTAGAACAAGCACAGGACCCAACGTGACTCTCCATGAGTTACTGCAGTACTCCTGTTGGTGAAGCTTGCACTGTCCTGCAGTACCAAGGATGTGACGCTTTATCATTGTACTGTGGGAGCACTGCAAAAGATTTTTTTTTAATATGGGAAAAATGTTGGGTGAGTGGTCATCAACTATGTCATTTCAAATGTCATGAGTGATATAGTATGTGAGATCATAAGCAGGATGTGATGAGGACGCACGGTATAGTTTGATTACTATACCTAGTGTATATATTTTTTTCGTTTTTTAAATGCTAGTTTTTGTATTTAAACACCTAACTATAACATCGCTTTATCCCTTGTTTTTTTCAGTGAAAATATATATGCATCAATCACAGCGTTTACGGTACCTAGTTGGGCACCTGAGCAAGGAAGGTGTCACCTGTGCGAGGTACGTTATTTCGCTTTGTATTGCATAAAAGTCCTTTTGAGCTCAAAAGGAACGAGCACAAACTCCGGGACACTCCATTCACTGTACTTTGATTTACAGCTTTGCCTGTGTACTGTTTTAAAAATGTTCAAAACCAGAACAAGGTTTGAAAAATACTTCTAGAAACCTCTGACAGTTACATGTTTCTAAAAGTAGCACTGGAAAGTATTTGCGAATTCTCAAGTATATTTATGTGAAGGCAGCTTTGCGTGATTCACTCTACATATACCAGATATATGGATATGGTGGCTAATGCTTCACTTCTTCAGATTTCCCTGGATAAACTTGAGCTTGTGGTTACTAGGACATATAGGTGTTTGTGCGGTAAGCACCAAAATTTGCAATATATGCCTCAATACTTCTTAGTCCCCATTATTGCCTTTGACCATGTACAGTGCTCCACTGCCTTTTCGCTAAGTTTGCGCCTTACATATAGCACTATCTACATACATGCATTATTGGGGACAGACTTGTGGTTAGGCGTTATTTATCACACCTGATAAATTTTGACCCACATAGTTTTATTTTTTTAAGGTCTGATAAATATTGGCCAGAACACAGAGGCACTTGGAATGAGGGCCTTAGTGTTCAAATTCACATATGAAAATAAGTTTCATTTGTGTTACTGCACTCAATTTTTCGCCTATGGAAATATATATTATTTATTTTCTCATGCATTTGATTTAGTTTTAATATGCTTTTGGATACAAGCCTTCAACTAGTACAATACATTAAAATTGTTAAAATCGGAGAAGAAAAAAACAGTACCCTCCTAGCGATGTCCCCACCAATTTTGGCTACTTAGCCTGACAAAAGCGGATTTTCTCTTGCCTTTAAAGAAGTAATTCTTTGAATACTTCATTACTTAGAATCCTTTGTGGGTACATTTGTGAATACCTACAGACTCATCAGTGTGTGGGCATCATTAAAATGGCTAGTATAATCTATTCTTGCAATGCACCCCCGCTACAAAAGAAAGACGATTTAATATTCATCCTATTCCAGCATATTTAGAAAATGCTATGGATGTGTAAATTCCCTTCTGAGTATAAATCTATATTTGGGGAATTAGAGAAGAATTTTCCCTCTTAAGGAAAGCTTTTTTTCCTATAGAATGATGTTTTGGGGCAAATTTACCGAGGGTTTCGCATAGGTTTTCGATTTATTGTACCCTCTTTCATATTAAGTATAAGAAATTAAAAAAAAATGTCTATTTAAGATCCACCACATTTAGTGAATATTGCAAATTTTTTATTTCTCTTTATTGTTCACTGCTTTCTTTGAATAATCCAGGGATGCGGGAAGGTCCTGCTTCAATGCGCGAATCAACAGTAAACTAAGTTAAACCAACCTCTTCTATATATATATATATATTTTAATCTGCACTACACGTTTTACCATGAAATGTATACATATTTATAATTTTAAAAAAATATTTGTAATATGTAGTAGATACATTGTAATACATCTATCACATATAGCGTATACTTCAGTATATTGTAAACATAATTTTTGATTATACTCCTCTGTACTCAATGTATAGAGTATACTTTGGGGCATATTCTCAAGGAGCCATCGCCGAGTTAACAGCACTTTATCGTAGCCAAAGTCGAGATAAATGCATCGCAACATTCACAAACTGGTGCTAACAGCCCATAACACCAGTTTACCTGCGAAAGCATCCTCAAAAAACGTCGCCACAGATGACCCCTGCAAGTATCGCTAATGAGATGCAGAGTAGGCGTTCCCGAGCAAAAACCTGCGACAACACCACACCTCAACATTCTCAACGACCAGCCCGATCAGCGATAAAACCACAAAACAGGCGCGTAAGCAGCAGGAATCTAACACCTGCCCTGACCTGGTGCAAAGTCGGAGCACAGCCTGCAACACAAAATTGAGCCCAGCCCAGAGCCACACCTGAAGGGCAACAGATGCCATGGAGCCACTGAACATGCGTGCGGGACACCCAAGAGGGCCACAACACCCACTGCCACCACCCCCAGGACCACCCCCCCTCCCCCGGGCCCCACCATGGGCACCCCCACCTCCCTTGGACCAAGACACAGCACATCAACTGCACGGAAACATGAACACAAGCACCCGCCTGATGTCACACAATTGCAACAATCAACATACATGTGCGCACTGAGATCCTGATTCATACATACACCATTGAAAGACCAAACAAAATGTCACATTCTAATTCGTCACCAAACAACTATCCTGAGGAGTCATGGCGGGGCATCCCTGGACAAACTGTGACTCACAGCCTCCAAGACAATACCCAAGATAAGAAGGTGTGTCAGGCACCCATCAAAGGACAGGGAGAGAGAGAAAGAGAGAGAGAGAGAAAGAAACAGACAGAAAGAAAGAGACTGAACAAGGAGCTCAAGGCCAATCGGGCTCTTGGCTCATGCAAACATGCCAACAGCTGCGTGTGTCTCGAACTCTGCGCACCACAAATCACAGGCCTGGCATCAAAGTCAGCGTGAACTCCACATCACAATTAAGACATGCAAGCAGTAGTCAAACGAAAATCAGGAATGAAAGCACCTTTGTCTCAACACACAAGGCCCAAGGCCAACCAAACCCCTGACCTTGGTCCTGAATGCGGCTGGCACACCCTGCGTGAGATACCATACCAGCCTCCGACGACTCCCACACCACGAACTGCGCTACTGAAACACCAACGTGCCTACACCCCACACACACTTGTCCCTGCATGACCGACACCTGCAAGGGATGCCCTTGACACATTGTCAAGAACTACCCATACGTACAAATGTCGCACACACATACAACTCATTGCCCAGAGCTGTGGCATTTCGTCCACCGAACACCCGCCGGTCAGACGAGTGCCAGTGCCACGAGACCAACAAACGCAATGGCCAGCATTCCCGGGCACATGCTCAACCCCTGTCATGTGGAACTGTACCGTGCCCGAATGCTGCATCTGTTGGGATCCCTGCCAATGGCAGTGTTGCGAATCAGTTTCCGTCTGAGTTTCTGTCTTGCCTACGTCACCTGCGTCCAGCCCTGGTTCCACTGTCGATCATGCACATTCGAGTGGCCCATAGAGGTCTGCCTATCCAACGCAACCGTAGCTGAATTGGATTATGACCTGACAGTGCGCCCCCTGTTGGCCCACAAACAGGAGTGTCACCTGGATAGCCGTGCATGGGATGCACTGATCCTTGGCGTATGTGCTGGCAGTTGCGCATGGGAGAATGCCCAACTCCTCGTGTGCAGTGACCACATCCAGGCGCTCCCCTATTGGGCTGTGTTGCGGATTGGGGAAACGGCGTGGACTGAGCACATCTGCCCGGACCAGTTAATGGATTGGCTCACCCTGGTGTTCCTTGAACCCGACAACGACGTACTATTGGAACACATTGCCCATGAAGCTGCGCTGGCATTCATGGACGAGTAACTACATCCCTGCAGCCACATCGGATTGTCACCCACAGCACTGCTCCCAACACCTTGTAGCATCGTGGGGAATGTACCCAAATCCCACCACAACAGAGGACATGTCTGCCTTCGTCTGGACTCTGAATGCATGTGCGTGGAACTACGCGTGTGTACACACACCTGTGCAAGGTGATGCAGTTCCATGGTCGGAGCAGCACAGCGTCGTCTGGCAACGTTACCAAGTCGGACACACTGCTGGGGGGAGAGTACACACATGGCAATGTAGCACAACATGTGAACTTGTCGGACCCTTTCACCTGATCACTGTCAGTAGAGCAGACAGTCGTCGCAGTCGGGTGGCAGAGCACTATGCAGACCCCATGGGCTGTAAGCCGTGCCCCCTCACACGGGGCAATGGGCATACACCAAACAACACATGACTTGTCCAGCAAGGCAAGGTGGGCTGAGACCGTTGCCATTCGTGATGATTGGGGTTCATTTTTCCACCCCCATTTCCTGCACCTCGACATGTACCCATGCTGCGTGTAAGTGTCTTACACAAGTCCCTGACTGTTGTAGCCGTTGCCTTGTCCGTACTGACACGCACATGCCAATAAAGTCTACGCAACACCACTGGTGTCTAACTGTGATGAGTGTTGATTAGATTGACCACTCGTGTGCCACAATGAGCATCGTCCCTACACATGGAGGAACTGACTGACACATGTACAATGGGGTGGGTCCCTTCTGACAGCTCCACCTCTGTGAGCCCGACATTGTTTTGGGAGAGTTGCTGGTAGACCTGTGCTCTTACGTGTCTTCAGCAATGTGAGTATGGTGTCCAACCTCTGACCATGTTGAGCAATGTTATGAATTATTTCAGAATGTGTCCACACAGATGTGTGTGAGTAGGTAAGCAACGTGAAGTTCTGTCGTCACATGTGATGTAGGACACCACTTCTGGCCTGCTACCGATTTGGTCATTCCTACACACAGCCCTAATCAAGACATGGACCTGTGCCTACGTTGGGGGGTTGTGAGTTTGTTGCTAATGTGCAATGGGGACACAGCCAGTACCCACCTTCACAGTCATCCAATTGGCCATGTGTCTCAGGGATGACCATGCGCATTGATGTCATTTACCAGGGTGTACCTTCTTGTGCAATCATTGTCCCTACATCCAGCCATACTTCCATACGTGAGTGAACATAGTCATGACACATCTGCATGATTTTGAATGTTTTATTCACATTCTGGCGAATGATGGAGAGGGAGCTGTACATGGCCATCCAAGCCCACATAACATGGAAGCCCAGTGGTGGGCCAACCAGAGTCCTTTGGGCATTGAAAATTGATTTGGAAGAGGGGGAGTGCAGTTTGCAGCAGGATTGCTGTGTAATTGTCAAGCAGTGGAGATATGGCAGGCCGTGTCGGGGTCCGGGTGAATGTCGCAGAGTGTTCCAGGGGTCAGTGGAAGGGGTTGTCCCAGGGCATGATGCATGGGGCAGAGCCAGGCAGGGCAAGCCATATGGAGGTGATGGATGCTACTGCCTCCTTCCTCACACAGTAGTTACCATCCACATCTTACTCCTCTGATACTTCTTCTGTGTCGGGTGTGTCCGGTGTGTGTGGCGGTGTAATGTCTGCATCACTGTGTACCACTGACACATCAGGGGTCGGAGATGTGTGTGTCGGGGTTCCTGCAGCAGTCATCTGGAACAGGCTCAGTGGCAGCAGTGGCAAGATGAGGATCTGCAAGGCATGGAAGATTACAGCTACATCTCGCTGGTGTTCAGCAGTGGCAGCCATACTTCCAGCCTGCATCGGATCCATGGTCTCCATTGTCCTCCGCATCTGTGCCAACTCTGTGCTGTCATCGCTGGAGCCTGTCTGCCTAGACAGTTCCTGTATCCGAGTAATGGAACCAGCGATGTCAGACAAGTATTGTTGGTGGGCATGGTGCGGACAGTGGGTATCCGTTAGGGACTGTAGGTGCTCCCTGATGGGACTCAGGCACCTACGTATGGCATCGAGTTTGGCTGCCATGAGGTCGAAACCCAGCCGCAGCTGATCTGCCATCTTCTCCTGGCACCCCAACACACGACGTTTGAAATCCATGTGTTGGTCGTGGGGGTCCTGGGAGGCAGCCGTGGTGGTGTGTGCTTCCTGCTGTGTGGTATGTGCAGGGTGTGGGCTCACCGCGATGCAGCTGGGCTGCCCTGCTCCTGGAGGTGGGGTGAGGAGGCTGTCCACGAGCCGTTGGAGTGTGTCTGGGCAAATGGGCAGGGTGTCCTCTTCATCATCACTGAAGAGATGTGTGGTCTGCTCTGCAGGAGGTGTTGGTTGTCCCTCTGCAATGTAAGGGGAGATGCAGGTTAACAGTGTGTTCCATGTATGTTGACGCATTGTGGATGTTTACATTCAGACTGCATGACGGTGTACATTGTGACTGTTTTGGTGTAGCTGGCTATTTGATGGGAGTCAGTGGACATTTCGACTACATGACGGATGTGTGGTTGTACTCGTACATTATCATCTCACAGTGTCATGCATTGCCAGATGTGATTGGCCAGTTTCTACGCACGAGAGGCACCAGTTGTGTCCTCTGTCCTGTGGTGTAGGGGTTGCACTCTGTCCCACATTGTCGTCAATGATGATGTACTGTGATTGCTATGTGTGTGCGCTGCATTGTTGGCGATTCGCCCCTGCAGCTCTGCATTGGCAGACCCGTATCCCTTTGAGTCGGTGTGCATTTGACTTGTGTGCTTTTCGGGGGCTGGGATGTTTGCGACTTGGGTCATTTGTGCTACTGGAGATATTTGGTACTCTTGTGCATTGTTTGTCTGCAGATGTGCTCTTGACGTCATGGCTCGTAGGTGCACGTGGATGTGTCAGAGTGTGACATGCTCCTTTACGGATGTGGTCCACACTCAGCCACCTCAGTGTCATCTCGTGCACCATGTCATGTATTGTGACTTCAGCCATGCTATCTGTCATGCAGTGTCACTTGCATTGTCAGTGTGGCTCACAGAGCAGCTGCTTTTCTGGATGGATTCAGCACATGTGCATGGGTAGGTTGTGGCACTGGTGATATGGAGGGGGGCCCATTTGTGCACATAGTGGACCGGGGCCTTCTTGGTGTTTCTATGTGTGCTGCAGTGTGCCAAGGGTATCAGGGACATGTTCCACACTCATTGCGGGTGTGCAGTGTGCTGCACATGATTGTGCATGTGTGCCATTGTGCCCATCTGCCCCCGTCCCCCCAGTCCCTGGTGGTTACTCACCCTGTTGCTGTTGGGTCAGGTCATTTCAGGCTGTGTCCAGACCCCCAACTCCTTGCACCGTCTCCCCACTGATGACTGTGGCCACCATTTCCTCCAGCTCATTCAGCTCCTCCTGTGGCGCAGGACTCCCACCTCCAGTCGCCTTTGCTGCCTTCATGTTGGCAGTGAGTTTCTGTTTGGTTTGGCTGTGCACTTCATGCCAGCGCCTCTTGGCATCCTCCATTGACCTCCTCGACACTCCGATTGCATTCACTTTGGTGACGATGGACTGCCATATTTCCGTTTGTGTTGCCAATGACGCAGTGGAGGTGACGAACAGTTGTTGGCAGTGTTCTATCACCTCCGTGACGGTGATCTGGTCTTCCTGCGAACTGAACCCCGTCTTCCTCTTCCTCTTGTCCTGGCCCTCCCCCGAACAGGGGGTTCCATGCTGGTCCCCCGTGGGGTTTGTGGAGTTCGGCTTGTCCTCTGCACTAGGTCCGGGTGCATCCATGGTGCTACGCAGTTTGGATTGGTTTTGGGGTTGGTTTTTTGTTTGCTTCTATAGTGCATTTTCACGCATGACGTGTGGGTATGCCAGGCCTGTTGCTGGTTTTCGCTGATTTTGGTATTGCGCTTTGTGGCATTGCAACTTTTTGGGCAGTTGTGTTTCGCATTTTTTGTTTTTCGCGTTGGTTTTTACACGGGCATTTGGCGGGTTATCATGCTGCTATCGCATGGTGCCAAGGGGTTGTGAATTGGACATTAAGATGGTGTTATTTTCTCGTGATGGACTGCGATATGCACTGTTGCTTTAAGCTACATTTGCGATGATTATCACACGTTCTTGTGAATATCCCCCATAGAGTATTAAACAAAGAACGCATTTCTTTTTAGTTCTGAAAGTTACAGGGTAAATTGAAATCACATACAGTATTGAAGCCTAACCTACTGTGTTCATACAAGCTTTCCAGGAGAAACAAGCAGAATGAGGAAATAGAGCAACGTATTCTGATGAAACGTCATTAATTACTAGGTAAGAGTTCCACTAAAGGCAGAGAAAATATAGCAGAAAGACTGAAGGAAAAAAGACGTAGTAAGATCAGATGTTAGAAGCCATACAAAATCCACATGACACTAGAAACCTCGACAATCACATATTGAAAACATTACCATTAGGAATCATTTAGGCTTACTTCATTCAAGATAAGTGCCCAGTTTTTCCCATATAGGACGAGTGGAGTTTTTGCAGGAGATTGTCGAAGTGAGATATTATCCGCTCTTCTTGTACATAAATATTAGCAGTTCTTTCCAAGCTTGAAAGAATATTTTGGTACGATTCTTCCAGTTGCTTAGAATGAACTTACATCCACTGGTAAGTATGAGATCCAAAAAGTGTATATGATGCTCACTTTGCATACACGGATCATATGGCCTAATTACCATATAAGAGAAACAAAATATTTAATTTGTAAAACAACTTAGATGAATAGAAATATTTTTTGCCAAAAGTCTTTCAGTAAACGACAGTAGAACATCATATGTGGTGAGTCATCTGTCAGAGCATTACAGTTCTACGTAAAGGGTTATCTTTTAGTTTCATTTTATACATGCGATGTGGAGTCCAATCTGTTCTGTGCAACAGGTGAAATTTAGTTTAAACTAAGGAAGGAGTTATTGTGTACCTGAAACTGGACATCCATAGCTCTTGCCAATTAGATATGGGTGTGGCCACATTTGATTCAGATTCCCAATTATTTTGAGTATGTAATAACAATTTAGATTAGCACATTTGTTGTGATACAGCACCCTTCTAATTCCATGCTAGACTCTCAGGGGCATATTACCAACGAGTTGCGATAATTATCGCAAAGCGCGCTTAGCGCTGTTTTTCTTATCGCCGGCTATCGCTGGATTTCATCGCCGTGATAGCGCGGTATTATCAACGCTCATCTCAAAGGCGATAAGAAATCCAGCAATAGCGGCGAAAACACCCATTATCGCGATGAATCCAGAGATAACTGAGCAGCGATGATAGATAAGCTCGCTGATACGATAGTGTGTACTTAACCATACAATCCACCTCCCATAGGCAATAAGGCTAAGTCAGGTTTTTTGCAGGCGTTAGAATCATGCGATAATGGGGACTTAGCGCGCCTTTTGTTATCGCTTCGCTGTTCAGGGGCCGCGTTGTTAATACCGCGATGTTGGTTTTGCGATCATTTCTTATGTTGTCTTAGGAGGGAACGCCTACTTTGCATCTCATTAGCGATATCTATCGCTGTCATGAGATGCGTTAAAAAATCGGCTGCTAACATGCGCTAATGCAGTGGAGAAGTGTGGCTCAATGGTTAGAGCGGCAGACCCTGATGCAGAGATCTGGCCCGGGACCAGGGTTCAATTCCCGCCTCGGCGGGTCTTGGGCTCAATTTCCTCGGACCTGATAATTCTCGCCTCGGTGCCTATTCTAATCATGGGTCCCACTCTGCAACTCTGGGCAATAGCTTGCTTAATCTCCACAACGGCCCCAACAGCGCTGGGATGCCTGGCTTCACCCTGGGGGTGCCCAGGAGTGGACATTTCACAGGGAAAAGCAAGGAAGGGTTCCACAGCGGTATGCGTACAGCGCCTGGACACCCCTTTGGGGGTATGGGTGCGCTTTACAAGTACAAATTTCATTTCATTTCATTAGCGACGCCTTGATAATATTGAGATAAAAAAATCGCCGCTTTTTCGGCGCTATGTGCTGAAAAAGCGGCAATATATCTCTTGATAATATGCCCCTCAGACTTAGTTGTGTGGCGCTGTGCAGAGTGGTACCATAAACCAAATTCTTAAAACGGCACGTGGTCTATGATTTGCAGTTTGTTATGTTGCTTGTCCAAAGCTTAGCAATAGTGTTAACACTTGGGGTCAGATTTTCAAAGATTTGATGCAATGCAGTGCAACAAGAAAACTTGTTGCACTGCGTCTAGTGGACAGGGCAGGAATGCATCATATCTACTGAGATATGGTGCATTCCAGCTCTCCCTCTGCACTGGCGGAATGACTACAGTCTTGCGCCAGCGCAAGGACCCTGGTGCCATGGTGCAAAGGTGCCTGCCATACAGGCAGGATTGTTTTTGTGCAGTAAGGGAAAACAATCCTCTAAGGCATTTTCCTATGTATGTATGAAACCTTGTGTCAACTTACTCTTAGTACTGTCAGTTTTCACCAATATGCACCTGACGCCCAAGCATGCTTATTCATGAAGAGACATCACAAATGCACCTGCATATTACATACAATGCATGCATTTGAAAACATAGATGCAATAGACCCAGCTATTCTACAAACGCACAGTCACCAGAACCTCCTACGGCAAAGCTTGAGTAATGTGGTATTAAGTGACATCAACCTGCCAAGAGGTACTGGGTCCCAAGAAACACCTGCATAAAGAATAGGTCTCCACCAAGACTGTCTCCAAAATATTTGCGAGAAAGGAAAAGAAAGCTGCAGTAAGCACCAGCGAACAAGTGCAGAAAAAGCAAAAGGTCAATGTGAACACACCAAAATCAAGAAGGAACCAAAGAGAAGCTTAAGAGCAGACATGCAAAGGTTCATTGATGTTCTTGCCACAGAAGTCCAGAAAGCAACACACCATAGAAACTTGAAAAAAAACTCTACAACATAACAAATTCACTCTCTGGCAGATACAGCAAGCTAGAAAGACCAGCTAACAGCAAAGCTGGGAAGACAAACATGGGTAACGAAGGCCAGCAACGAAGATTGGAGTCGCACCTTGAAGAACTGCTGTACCAAACCATGCTGCAGTCTCCACCAGCCAGCTGACAAGGACTTGCCAATTAACTGCAGCAGTCCAACCAAGGAAGAAATACAGCAAGACATCAAAAGTCTGAGAAATGGAAAGGCAGCAGGACCTGACAACAGTCCTGCAGAGGCACTGAAGGCAGACATTGAAACATCAGTAGAAATGCTCTACCCCTTGTTTGGGAAGATCTGGGAAGAAGAAAAGGTGCCATCAGACTAGAATGAGGGATATCTGTTCAAGATCCCTATAAAAAGGTGACCTGTGTAACTGCGTAATCTACAGAGGGATAACTCTTCTATAATCCTAGGCAAAGTGTTCAGCAGAGTCATCCTGAACAGAATGGAGGAACAAGTTGATGCTCAGTTGAGAGACCAGCAAGCTGGCTTCTACAGAGATAGATCCTGTAGAAACCAGATTGCAACACTGCACATCATCATTGAGCAGTTGATGGAATAGAGCTCTGCCCTCTATGTGAACTTCATGAACTATGAGAAGGCATTCAACATCATGGACAACAAGACCATTTGGAAAATCCTCAGCCACTGCAGTGTGCCAGATAAACTCATGAGACTCATCAGGAAATCTTACAAATGACTTGCAAGAAAGTCCATGGAGGACAACTCACTGAAGTCTTTGAAGTAAAGACTGGAGTCATCCAGGGTTGTTTGCTCTTGCCTTTTCTCTTCCTGCTGGCCATAGACTCCATCATAAAGACATCCACAGTAAGGAGAAGAAATGGGATCCAGTGGACACCTTGATTGTAGCTCAACTACCTCAATTTTGCAGACAACCTGGCCCTACTCTCCCATACCCATCTGCAGATACAAGATAAGACTGACAAAATGGCAGCCACATCAGCACAACTCGGCCTCAACACCAACAGGGGAAAATCCAAGATCCTGAAGGCTAACAAGGCCATCACAACTGCAATCACTATTGCAGGTGATGCACTGGAAGAGGTTGAGCCCTTCACTTGCCTAGGCAGTGTCATAGAATAACAGGGCGGCACAGACACCAATGTCAAGACAAGAATCTGCAAAGTAAGGGCTGCCTTCAGTTAGCTAAAGATGATCTGGAACTCCTAGGACTTAACACTGCAAACCAAGATCAGGCTTTTTGACTCCAGCGTAAAATCGGTCCTTCTGTATGGAGCAGAAACTTGGAGGACCACCACCAACAAAGTCTAGACCTTCATCAGCACCTGTCTGAGAAATATCCTCCAAATCTGCTGACCATCAGCAACCACGACCTATAGCAGCGGACTTTCCAACTCTCTGCTCATGAAGAAATCATGTAAAGATGCTAAGGCTGGATATGTCACACCCTCCGCAAGCCTGCATCAAACACCACCAGGCAATCTCTCACCTGGAACCCTCAAGGGAAAACGAAAAGAGAAAGGCCAAGAAACACCTTGCATTGAGGCCTCAAGGCTGACTGCAAGGAGATGGGTTACACCTGCAGTCAGATTGAAAGAAAAGCTGAGGAAAGAGATGGCTGGAGAGTCCTGGTTGATGGCCTATACCCCAGGAGGGGTAGTAGGCAGAACTAATTAAATAATGTGACTGCTGAATCAAATGCACTCTTTATTTCTCAGTGTTAAAAACGTTGAACTACGTGTCATTGCACAAATACTTGCATTTCTGATGCTCCTAACACCAACATCACATTTTGACCACTATTTAGCTTGACTGTGTGTCAATTGTGACTTCTTTTTTCTACTTGTGCAAAATCGAAATATTTATTCCATTGTAAAGACTGTTGTCTAATCAAATTACTCATTATATTGTATACATTAATTTTGAATGAATACATCCATTACATTTATGCATAGCACTACATTTTGAACATCACCCTAATGCTTTTCTATGGTGTGGCTATACAACATAATGAATTAAATAGAAATAAAAATATATTACATAGCATTGTGATAACATTGATACATGCACAGCAGGCTAGATTTGATATGTACATGAATATTGTTCAAGATTAATTGTAAAATCTTGAATTTGACAGGGATCGGGGTATGTTTCTGACATAAAAATAGAGGCATGTTATGCATCTGTATAAACTACTTACTTTGAACTTAGACGTCCTGCTAACACATTTAAATTAGGGCCCATATTTATCTTAGTGTTGTGTTGCTCTTGCACCACAAAAGGGGGGTCCAGGGCAATGCAACACTAAAGTCAGAATTATCAAGCCACGCAAGGCCACCTCGCATGGTCCGCATGGCTTGATATATCGGGAGTAAATAAGCAGTGAAAATCACTGCTTTGTGCCCCAGGGAGGAGCTCCATTGGTGGAGTGTGGGGGTTCCAATGCATCTGCCCATGGATTGTGGTGCATTCCCAGATTTACCATTAGTGGTAGACCTGGGAAATTGTCAAAATGCTACAACTCACCAGAAGAGGTGTAACGAGGAGAAATATCTTTATTTCTCCTAGTTTTTCCTCTTTCTATATGTGCTGCATTCTGTAACACACATAGAAAAAGGGAAATGCATTTCAGGATTGGATTTGAGCTTGAAGGTGTCCCTTCCTGCACAAAAACAGTCCTGCTTACAATGCAGGCATGCTTGTACCATGGTTCAAGGGTGTCTGCATTGGCATTAGGCAGACAAAAGTGCACCAGTGCAAGGACAGGAATGCGCCATATGATGTTAAATATAGCATGTTCCTCCCCTTTCCATTTCATGTAGCGCAGCAAGGTGGCTTTCTGCGTTGCTCTGTGTGAAAGCATGATAAATATGCCCCTAGGTGTTTTAAGCAATTGTTAGGCATTGTGACAGGTTTTTGTGAGGAATGGGGTCCTTCAAAGAAACAATTTCACAATATGAATTATGTTAACTCTAAACATTTTAGATGTATGCATTCTATATTCCTGGGCAATGTATATGCAGAACAATTACTAAAATAAATAAAAGCAAACCCAGTAGTATTGTTAGTCCCTTTCAAATACTTTAGTACTTGTCATCCTTGAAGAATAGTCAAAAGGAGTCAGTTTTAAAGCCACAAGGCTCCTGAGGCGGGATGCGTTCGATGAATTACTCAGCCTCAGCAATTTATTATTTTGAAACCTGCTTTATATGATGACATTAAATGATTCAGTCAATATTAGGAAGTCAAATTTTCCATGAAAGCATTTCATCATATGAAAACACTCAATGGTCTATTTATTTTATGCTCTTCTCTCAATGCACTGCAGATCTTGACACCGGCTCAGCTTTCATTAGGCACTAAGGAGTGCCAATTAATGCATGGCTAGGAACTATCCACAGGAGTACAAGAGCGCAGGAGAGGTGGGATATTTCCACAATAATCAGATGTGGGCTTAGAAGCCTCATGGATTGTGGAGCTACCAATAGACCTATGTTGATTTTCAGTCATAAAACATTTATAATACATGGGATACTGCAATCCCTCTATAAAACCCTGTCTCTAACTTCTTTATAATAATTTACTTGTGACACTCAGTAGCCTATTATAAAGAAATGATGTAGCTGCTCAACTGCAATAACTTATTACAGTTCAGTTCTGATGGCAAAAAGCATACTGCCAGAGCCAGCAGTTGATGGAAAACCAGGCCAAGTGGTGGAGCATAAATAAAGCTGCTGTTTAAAGAAAAGCAAATGTGGCATTTTTTTCTACTGCTCGGTTTTTCTAGCTGTACCATTACAAGGACCAAGGAGATATTTATGGCAACATGTTTATTTTTCCCACTCTGTAGGTAATTTTATAAAGGTTAGATACTATCTGCAAGTTGCTACAAATTCCCAGCCACTGCACCTTTTTTGTAAAAACTGACTTGTATTAATATCATTCTAATATATTTTTGCAACAAATATCTAACAACTTTTTTGATGTGTTTAATTTTGCAATAGAGATTCTTTTTTTATACCTCATATTTGCAAACATGCTCTAACTTTCATATAAAAGAGCTACACACCAAGGATTTAAGTGGTTTGTGGGAAGGGAGATGGTATGACCATGTATTATGTGGAATAAAGTTCCCCTTGTCGTACTCTATGAGGATATTGCAACTCACCTCATAGTTCCATAACCTTTCAAAGAAACTCGGGCTTTGGTCTCGTTCCTCAATGTGGTCATGTTGCAATATCCATTTAATGTACAGCAGGGGTACTTTATCACATATATTATACTGCTCCGAAGAGGTGTATTATTGCAAATGAACACATGTGCGGGGTCATTTTAGTCTATACATTTAGGACCAGTGAGAAACCATCAATAGATCTGAGAGTTGTCGGGGAGGATGTGGTGTTACTAATGCTAAATTTATCCAGGAGGAAAGCAAAAAAATTCAAAGTCTTCCATGCCACCTCCCTACCCTTCCCACGAGACATTGTGATGCTGAAAATAATACTAAATAGTATGAGACTAAATAGGAGTTGAAAATTGTAAGTAATAGACAAGGAATAAGTACTCTATTCTTTTCTATTGTCTGATCTACACCCCATTAAGCCTCTAGTTGGCGGACTTTATCTCCCTTCATTGGAAACTGAAACTTCCTCACTTGTTTGTGGGTGCAAGAATATGCCATACTTTGCACTCCTCTGGGTTATAACTTACATAAATTATTGAAGAGATGATAGAACTTCATTTATGACAGATTAGGTTTGGACTTCTGGCACTAAGTGAACCATTGCTGGTTTACTCAGGATGTTACTGCTTAACAAACACTTTTTTCAAGCACATCATTAACACACAAAGGCCATTAGGAATAAGAAAAAACATTCATTGTTAATTCAATGAACAATCCCTCGCTCACCACTATTAATGCACCCACTTACTCTCTAAATCCAATAAAAGACACATTAAGTCATGCTCCAACACATCCCATCCACAAGATCCTTACCCTTGCGCTAAACCCAGTAATACACACATTCTCACGAACAATTTCCCAGCACTTTCTACGACAAAAAGCACCCCTCCACCTATTCTAGGCTAAAAAGAAAAGTAAAACAATCTACAATTAAAATGAATACATTTCTATTGCAGGAAATCTCTCTTTGATATCCTCAAAGCTTACCACTGTGGTCTCGAAGTGCATAAAGTGAAATGCCGCTGTGCCATCTGGTCAGAAGGCAGGAAGAAACCCATGCTACCTGCTTGTTGGAAGACCCACATTGCTATTCTATTAAAGCTGTGGTTCCTGCGGCCATACTACAAATCTCAAAACTTGAGTCTAACAGGTTTTTACAACTTGACATGAAGACACAGTCTGTTACCACAAGCTTGGAAGAGGTCCAAGTGAACACAATCTCACAGATTCACTCAATCATAAGAACTGCTAATGAACTTTTACCTTCATTGCCTCTTTCTGATTATATTGTTATGAAAATGGACATTCTCTCTTATTTAAATATGCTTGGTTTGGCCAATGATTTGCTGCCCTTTAACGCTCCTCCTTGTCCTCCTGACTCTGACTGCACAACACAGATATACTCCTTGCAGACAAGTCATCTGAATCACTTGATTTAAAATAGGTGTCAGTATCAGCCATTTATTTTGCCGATGCTTAGGAGGATTTGAGCTTGAGTTCAGCTCCTACAAATGTTGAGCTGTTGCAAGAAGCCTCAAGAAGCTGGTATGAATTTACCACTTCGGCAAATGTTATAGTCGTGACACTCTTTAAACATCCAGGGTTCCTGGAAAGTCAGTCAAAAAGCCTATACTCTATGAACTTAAAAATGACAAGAAAGGTACTTTGCTGACCTCTTCTAAACCTGACTTTAATCCAGAAGTAACCATTCAGAGCCAGTGGCGTAACATTAGCCCCTGCAGCCCCCATGGTGCAGGGGACGCCCAAGCTCCAGGGAGCCCCTCTGGCATTGTGCATAGGCAGTAGAGCCTTGGTCTGAGAGATCCTGACTGGGTCTGGGGGGCACCTCCATGTACTTTGCAGGGTGGCACCATCAAGTTTCGTTATGCCAATGTTCAGAGCCTTTTACCTACTAACATACAGAGGACCGCAGATATGCTATAACAGTGAAGCATAAATGTTTTACAGGTTGTCGCTTGTTAGACCTAGCAACCTTGGTGTGGTTTCCCTTACTTTTTTGCTTTCTGACCTCCTGTTTTTCTGACTTCATTTTTGCTGGCTTTAGGATTCTGGGCACTTACCACTGCCAACCAGTGCTAAAGTGCAGGTGCTCTTTCCATAAAACATGGTACAATTGGCATATCCACAATTGGCATATTCAATTTACTTATAAGCCCCTAGTAAAGTGCACTACATGTGCCTAGGGCCTGTAAATTACATGCTACTAGTAGGCCTTCAGCACAGGCTGTGCCACCCGCTTAAGTAGCCCTTTTGAAACATGTCTCTGGCTTGCCATTGCAAAGCCTTTGGGTTTAGTTTTAAACTGCAATTTTGACCTGGCAGGTTAACCCACTTGCCAGGCCAAAACCTTCCTTTTAAATACATATGTCATCCCTAAGGCAGGCCATGGACAGCCCCACTGGCAGGGTGCAGTGTATTTAAAGAGTTGCACATGTACTTTTAAGTTTTACATGTCCAGGTTGTGAAAAACTCTTAAATTCATTTTTTTACTATTGCAAGGCCTATCTCTCCCATAGGTTGGCATTGGGATAACCTTACTACATTTTATGAGTGTAATTTCCAATTGGGACAAGATAGATATTTCGAGTTTGGTGTCTCTGAACTCACAATTTAAAAATACAACTTATGGTAAAGTTGCAGTTTTAATTGTAAGTCTAAAAATGCCACTTTATGAAAGTTGGCATTTTCTTACATTAATCATTCTGTGCCTCTGCCTGTCTCTGAATACATGCCTGGGGGGGGTTACAGCTGGGCTTTGTGCATTCCCTCTAGACAGTCACATGCAAAGGGAGCTGAGGTGTGTCATTCACATCCTGATGGCCAATCACCAGGCTGATGGGTATTCCTGGGCTGGAAATGAGGGAAGAGCTGATACTTGCACCTGAATAGGGCTGTGCCTGTCCCCACATAAAGAGCTGCATACGCCCCTGTAGTGAGTATAGAGCAAGGGTCAAGAAGGACAGGGACCTTGTGTACTTCAAAGACCTCTCTTTGAAGTCCCCTCCACTTCAAAGGCACAATTGGGTATAAGTACTGCACTTCTTACACTACCAACTCAGTACACTTCTGTACCTGAGGACACTCTACCAAGAAGAAAGACTGCTGTGCTATTGAAAGGACGGTCATTCTGCTAGACTCCGCTGCCCTCCTTGCTTGGTGGTGAAAAGGACTGGACCTGAATCTCTACATGCCCAGAACAAAGTGACTGCAAGGGCTTGCTAGCTTGCATCCTGTTCTCTCAGAGACATCAAACTCTTCCTTCAACCCTGCTACAGCCTCTGGACTCTGCCAACTGTAAGTCCTGCCCTGCCAAGTGGTGCCAATCTAGTTCTGGCTGTTTTCCTGCAGAACCCACGCATTGTTTGCTTTGCGCCGGTCAGAAATGACGTATTTGCCTTCAACACTGACTCATCCCCGCTCCAAGGACTCCACAGCGTCGACAACACGGCTCAATGATAATGCCCGTAAATCTGGTAATGCTTCAGATTCCATGGGTTTTGCGTGAAAGGGGCACATAATTACAAGGCCATGACAATCCACATAAAGTGGCTTTAGATGACCTTGTAAATATGCCACGGCACCGGAACATCCAAAAAGTCCCCAATTTCTAACATTGGTGGCAGCAGTGGGATAGGACTTGTGTTTGTGGAGTGCCTTACAATAATTTGGTTTACACTACCACCCACATATAAGACCAATTCAAGTCAATTGTCTCTGATCCTCATTGACATTCTTTTCCTACTCTCTCTGAATGGCATTTTTGATTTTTCAATTCTCCCTGATTTGCAGTTTTGCTTTTTCCCAAAATCCTCATGTCTAACTGGAGGTTCTACATCTGCATCTGGAAAAATGGAGTTTGAGCTGGCCAAGCTTGTGGGTTACACTGTGGCCTAGCTCAAGGATTTCTGCAAGGACTTTGGGCTTCCTGTAAAGAGTACCACCAGGGAGGTGGAGCTTTAAAAGGCATTGGCACCTGGTCTGAAGCCCTCTGCTGCATTAAATGAGACCCCAGATGAGGATGAAGAGGAGCTGAATGAGGAGGATGATTTGGACCAGGGCCCAGCGGAGGGTTTTGGATTGCCGCCTGTGGATGAGGGGGGCAATATGCTTCCAGAATGGGTGATTCCACCCCAGGCAGGGAGCAGTGTGTCATCCAGAGGACTGTCCCCAGAGGAGCAGGAGGACAGGAGGGAGGAGAGGAAATAAATATTGGAGTTGGCTAGGCTCAAATTGGAGAAAGAGAAAGCTCTGGAGGCAGAGAAAATGGATCTTGAGGAAAGGAAACTGGCCATAGAGGCATGGACATCATTTGGGAGTAGTCAGGGGTCACAGCTGTGACCTCTAGCTTGCTCCATGCTACTCCTGGCACTTCCTTTGCGACCCCTGGCCTCAGAGGGGGCAACACCAGGGAGCAAGCTAGAGGTCACAGCTGCGACCATTGACTACTCCCAAATGACGTCTATGCATAGAGAAAAGAAAGTTCATGTTGGCTCATCAGCTGAGTCTAAATTAACTGGACTTAAAAGTTAAGCAAGTGGGGTCCAATGGTGGAAGCATGTAGAGTCCAGTGGAGGCAGCAATTCTTCAGTGCCCTCTGACTGGAAGGTCCACACACCCAAGGGTGTGGTGTCTGACTTTGTGGTGGTAGGCGATATAGAAAGATGGTTTGAGGCCTATGGGATTGTTCAACAGATGCACAAGGTCCCTGATGAGGATTGGGTAACTAGTCTGTGGAGGCACATTCCTAGTGAGGGGAGAGCCACCCTGTTGCCTCTAGAGGGGGGTGACAGGATGAGGTGTCCCATCATGAAGGAGACCTTGATCAGGAAATTTGGTTCAACCCCAGAAAAGTACAAACAGAAATTCAGCGATGGTCAGAAGCTTTCCCAACAGCCCTGGGTGGATTGTGTGGATTCCTTTTGCATGGCACTGGATGGTTGGGTGAATGGCAGTGATATGAAAGATTACCAGGGGTTGTACAATTTGATTGCGCAAAAGCAGATGTTCAGTCTTTGTTTTGCAGATCTGGGCCAGCATCTAGTGAATAGAAAGCTCACTGACCCCAGGGAGCTTGCAAAGGAGGCGGGCTGCTGGATCAGCACCAATCAATCAATCATCCATTTGTATAGCACACTACTCACCTGTGAGGGTCTCAAGGCGCTGAGGGGGGGGACCGCTACTGCTAGAACAGCCAGGTCTTGAGAAGTCTCCTGAAGGTCAGCAGGTCCTGGGTCTGACGCAGATAGGTGGGGAGGGTGTTCCATGTCTTGGCGGCGAGGTAGGAGAAGAATCTGCCACCGGTGGTGGTTCTGTGTATGCGTGGGATGGTGGCGAGGGCGAGGTTGGCGGAGCGAAGCTGGCGATTCGGGGTGTAGAAGGTGAGGCGCTTGTTGAGGTATGCTGGTCCGGTGTTGTGGAGTGCTTTGTGAGCGTGGGTGAGGAGCTTGAAGGTGATCCTCTTGTTGACGGGGAGCCAGTGCAGGTCCTTCAGGTGGGCAGTGATGTGGGAGTGGCGGGGGATGCCAAGGATGAGGCGTGCGGAGGCGTTCTGTATACTTTGAAGTTTTTTCTGGAGTTTGGCCGTGGTTCCAGCGTAGAGGGCCTTTCCGTAGTCCAGTCTGCTGCTGACGAGGGCGTGGGTGACCGTCTTTCTGGTTCTGATGGGGATCCATCTGTAGATCTTGCGAAGCATGCGGAGGGTATTGAAGCCAGAGGAGGAGACGGCGTTGACTTGTTGGGTCATAGAGAGTGAAGAGTCCAGGATGAACCCCAGGTTGCGTGCGTGGTCGGCAGGCATCGGTGCGGCTCCCAGCGTGGCCGGCCACCAGGAGTCGTCCCAGGTGGAGGGGGAGGAGCCGAGGATGAGGACCTCCGTCTTGTCTGAGTTCAGTTTCAGGCAACTGTTCTCCATCCAGTCGGCGACGGCCTTCAGTCCTTCGTGGAGGTTCGTTTTGGTGGTGGCGGGGTCCTTGGTGAGTGAGAGGATCAGCTGGGTGTCGTTGGCGTAGGAGACGATGTTGAGGTTGTGCGAGCAGACGATGTTGGCGAGTGGAGCCAGGTAGACGTTGAAAAGGGTAGGGCTGAGGGATGAACCTTGGGGCACGCCGCAGATGATCTTGGTGGCTTCCGAGCGGAAAGGGGGGAGGCGGACCCTCTGGGTTATGCCGGTGAGGAAGGAGGTGATCCAGTCCAGGGCCTTGTCGCTGATTCCTGCGTCGGGGAGGCGTGTGCGGAGGGTGTGGTGGCAGACGGTGTCAAAGGCGGCTGAGAGGTCCAGGAGGATGAGGGCCACTGTTTCGTTGTTGTCCAGCATGGTCATGATGTCATCGGTGGCAGCGATGAGGGCAGTTTCAGTGCTATGCTTGCTGCGGAATCCTGATTGGGACGGATCCAGGATGTTGTTCTCCTCGAGGAAGTGGGACAGTTGCTTGTTGACGATCTTTTCGATGACTTTTGCCGGGAAGGGAAGAAGGGAGATGGGTCGGTAATTCTTGAGGTCCTTTTGGTCCGCTGTGGGTTTCTTGAGTAGGGCGTTTATCTTGGCGTGCTTCCAGCTTTCCTGGAAGGTGGCGGTCTCGAAGGAGCTGTTGACTATCTTCCGGAGTTGGGGTGCGATGATGCAATTTGCTTTGTTGAAGATGTGGTGAGGGCAGGGGTCGAATGGCGAGCCGGAGTGGATGGTGTTCATGGTCTTGATGGTGTCATCGTCGCTGACGTGGGCCCAGGAGAGCAGTTGGTTGCTGGGGCTGGGGGGCGGTGAGCCTGCAGTGTTGGTGGCTGTGGGGAGGGTCTGGGTGTTGAAGCTGTCATGGATGTCTGCGATCTTGCGGTGAAAGAAGGTGGCTAGGGAGTCGCATTGGTCTTGCGACGGCGGTATGTCGTTGGCACTGGAGCTGGGGTTGGAGAGTTACTTCACGATGTTGAAGAGCTCTTTGCTGTTGTGTGCGTTGTTGTCAATGCGTTCCTTGAAGGAGGTCCTTTTGGTGGCTCGGATGAGTTGGTGGTGCTTGCGGCTGGCGTTCTTTAGGTCTGTGTGGTTGTCCGGTGTCTTTTCGTGGCGCCACTTTTTCTCGAGTCTTCGCCTAATCCGTTTGGATTCCTGGAGGTCGGTAGTGAACCAGTTGGCCTTTCTGTCGGTGCGTCTGTTTGAGGGTTTTTTGATCGGGGCGAGGATGTTGGCGCAGTCGTCGATCCATTGCCTGAGGTTGCTGGCGGCTGTGTCGGTATCGGTGGAGTCTGTCGGTGGGTCACGGGCGAGGGTGGTGATGAGCTGGTCTTCGGTGACCTTGTTCCAGCTGCGGTAGGGGATCCGTTGCGGGTGGTGGTGCGTGGTGGGTTTCTTGAAGGTGAAGTGGACGCAGCAGTGGTCGGTCCAGTGTAGTTCGGTGGTGTGGCTGAAGATGACGTGGTTGCTGGCTGAGAAGATGGGGTCGAGCGTGTGTCTGGCGGTGTGGGTGGGGGTCGTGATGTGTTGTTTGAGTCTGAGGTTGGCGAGGTTATCGAGCAGGGTGACGGAGTTGCTGTCGTCGGGGCTTTCGAGGTAGAAATTCAGGTCTCCGAGGAGGATGTAGTCTGTGGACGCAAGAGCGTGCACGCTGACGATGTCGGAGATGTCGTCAATGAACTTTGGCCGGGGTCAGGGGGGTCTGTAAACGAGTGTTCCTCTGAGGGTGGTGTTGGGGTCGGTGTGGATCTGGAAGTGCAGGTGTTCGGTGGTGCTGGCAGTATCAGTTGTGCAGGTCGAGACTCTGAGGGTACTCCTGTAGACGATGGCGATTCCTCCTCCTAGTTTGTTGGTGCGGTCCCTTCTGGTGATCTTGTTCCCGGCTGGGATGGCTATGGCAATGTCTGGTGCCGAGGAGGGGTTCATCCAGGTCTCTGTTAGGAAGGCGACGTCCGGGGAGGCTGAGTCGACTAGGTCCCAGAGTTCGACGGCGTGCTTGTGGACAGAGCGGGTGTTGAGTAATATGCATCTGAGGTGGTTGCGTTCTGCTCTGGCGGCTGGGGTATGGTGTGCGGGTGTTCGGTGGCAGGTGAAGCTGCAGCTATGGCAGGTGAAGGGTCCGTGGGTGAATATCGGGCTGGCCTGGAAGCAGTTTGATGGTCGGCCGGTGTTGAGTCCGTGGAGGAAGCTGGCATTGTAGCGTCGTCTGGTGTCTTAGCTCTTGCGGGGGCCAGGCGCAGACGGGCGCAGACGGGCTTGCCTTAGGCGCGTCTTCGGCAGTCACCATTTAAGTAGGGGAGGGGGAGGGGTGTGCGGCTGGGAGGTGGGAGCGGGGAGGGTTGTGGCGTGAAAGGCTAATGCTGTGGCAGCGTTATGGGCTAAGGGGGAGGCGGGGGAACAAGCCACTAATTACAGTGCGCAGAAGAAGCAATATAATATAAAGAGGCCAAGATTTAAATAATCTTTGAAAAAGAAATAGGAGCGCGGGACCCAGCAGGTAGGGGTCTCGAACCCTGCCTGTGTGGGACTGAAGCTGTGCGCAATCAGGCGGAGCTGCGGGGGAAGAGCTGATCTCTGACGGAGGTCAGGGGTCTAGCACCAGGGTTTATAAGAAGGTATCTGGGGGATCACCACAAGGGTGGGCAGGGTCCTCACCAGAAGAAGGAGGAGGGGACAAAAATGAAAACAAGTACTTCTCTAAAGGGCCATAAACTAATTCTGTGGGTCAGGGCAACCAACCCCCTACTGAAAAGAAGAAAAAGTCATTCTCTGACAGCAGGTCTGCAGGAAAGGCACCCCTGAAGTGCTTTGAGTGTCAGCAGGAAGGGCACTTCAAGGGAGAGGCCAAGTGTCCCAAGCGGACACCGCCCCCCACCAGTGAACAGTCACTGGGGTTGGCTAGTGTAGCGCTTGGGGAGGAGATGGTCCCAGGTAGTTTTAAAGACAGTGTAGAGGTTACTCTAGTGCCCCTGGGTGATGGAGAGATGGTGCAGAGATCCCACATGCCTGACAATATTTGGAAGTTAAGTCAGTGGGTCACAATCAATGGGCAGAGGGAGGAAGCTCTGAGAGACACAGGAGGCAGCATGACCACCGTCAGGTGTCAGCTGGTGTCTAAAGAGCAGGTAGTCCCTATTGTGTTCCACCAGGTGGTTACAGCTGACAACCGTGAGAGCCACAATGGCTCTGGTTCCCTATGAATGGGAGGGGGGTTCCTTGAGGGTAGCTGTGAGTCTGTCCATGCCTGTGGATTGTCTGCTGGGTAATGATCTGGAGCATACCGCCTGGAAGGAGGTGGAGCTCAGGTCCCATGTGGAGCTGGGTTGGGCTGCTTGAGTGAGTTTGCGTGACCACACGGTCCATGGCAGCCCATCAGGGTGTTCAAGAGGGCCTGGAAGAATGGCCCAAGTGCCTGCCAATAAAAGGAAGGGTAAGGGGTGTGGGAAATCTGCTCCTGAGACTCTCACGGTCCGGGAGGAATCTGAACCTGAGAGGGATGCCCAGATACCTACAGGGAAGGAGGAGGCCGAACTAGGGGACCTGCTTGAGCTGTCCAACTGGAAGGGGTCCAACAAGGGAGGAGTTCTGCAAGGTGCAGAGGGAATGCCCTTCTCTTGTGGGTCTGCAACAGCAGACTGAAACCCAGGCAGCTCGGGATGCCTCTAGCAAGCACCTGATCTACTGGGAGAATGGTCTACTGTATAGTGAGCCTAAGGTTCTGAGTCTGGTGCAACACGTGTGTTGGTGGTCCCCTAGTGCTACTGGACCTTCTTACTGGGTCTTTCTCATGATGTGCCACTGGCAGATCATTTGTGGCAAGACAAGACCTTTGACAGACTCTTTTTTGAAAATCCTGACCTCTGGATTACTTTTTTAACGAATGTTTTTAACACAATCACGGCAGTGGGTCCCCCATCCTCATGGAAAAAGACTATCATTGTACCAATACATAAGAAGGGAGACAAATCCCTGCCCAAAAACTATAGGCCCATCTCACTTTTAGATGGCACAGTTAAATTAATGGGCTGATTGTTATTAAACAAACTAGAGGATTGGGCTACCGATAAAAATATATTAATACCGGTTCAATATAGGTTTAAAAAAGGGATGGGGACTTTGGACCAGTGTTTAAACTTTCATTTAATTACAGCTAAATATACTCAAGCCAAGGAAGGAAATATTTTTATGGATTTTATGGACCCATCGACAGCATTCAACTGTGTCTCCCATAGTAAGCTATGGAGTATCATGAAGGATATGGGTGTGGACGAAAATATAATAATTTTAATATGCCAATTATATACTCCATCCTCGGCATGCGTCAGATTTGGTAGCCAGGGGGAATGTACCAGATCCTTTCCTGTCCTTAGGGGTGTCAGGCAGGGGTGTGTCCTGGCTCCCCTTTTGTTCTTATTTTATACTAATGGTGTAGAATCTGGTGTGGATCAATTTGTAACTGATGTTCCTTTGGTAAATAAAAAACGCACTCCCATACTGCGATACGCAGACAATGCCGTACTGATAGCCAGGACTGGTCTAGCGTTACAAAAGCTTATTGATAACTATGTGTCCTACATGGCTTTGCTGGATCTTCGGGTTAACAAAACTAAAACCTACATTTTAATTACGGGGAAACAACCTAAGAGATTACCTGTTTTTAATATTGCTTCCCGTAGGATTGAAATCACAAAGACTTTTTTATATTTGGGTGTTTAGTTTAACAGTTCGGGCACATGGTCAAACATGATTATGAAAAGAGGCAACGCATTAGAAACGAGCATTATGGCTATATTCTCTTTCATTAAAAAAATTAGGTACCAAGCCCCTGGAACCAATAAAAAAAAATATGTGCTGCAAAAGCTATTGCATCAGCTACATATGGGGCAGGGATTTGGGGATTAACAAAGTCTGATGTTTTACAAAGGTTAGAAGATGGTTTTTATAAGAAAGTTTTATCTCTCCCTAAAAGTTGTTCAAATTTTAGCATCAAGAATTGAACGTTCCATATATCTCAGATTTAATATCTCTTGCACCGGCATTACTATGGCAGTCTATTTGGTGGAGGGTCACGGTCGGGTTAACCCAAAACATCATCAGGGATTGTCTGACCCTTGAACATGCCCATAAGGTACCATGGCTTCAATATTAAAAAAAACCTTATCGATATTGGGATTTAGCGAGCCACTCATGTGTCAGTCAATTTCTAAAGTTGAAATTAAATCTCGCCATAGATTGCACTGGGAAAATAAAAGACATGCTCAAAACTGTGTCAAGTCCACGGTAGCCATATACCTGGGGCTTCCCAAAACTCCCGATGAGGCAAATTCATATCTGTCTTTTGTAACAAATACCCGGCACCGATATGTACTGGTGCGATTTAGGTTAAATTTTATCCCATGTATGCTGGGTTTTCCGGCAGGTGTGTATTCAATTAATGAACTGCCATTATGTTCATGTGATGCTATTTCCCCACAATCAAACTTGCCCATTTATATTTTTCTGTAAATTTTATATGTATGAACGCAGAAAGTATATCTTCTCCCTTTTACGGAAATATAGTTTCGAACAATGTCACCCAGCTTTGACCTTTTTACAAATGCTCCCTGACCCTTATGTATGCTTTTCTCTTGCGTCTTACTTATGTATGGCTTTATCAAATAGGAGATCGATTTCCTTCTAATTTTGTTTTTAAATGGTCCTGGTGTTTTTGCACATTATACTGTGATCTGGATGAATTTAGTATGGTGTAACAGGGGTTTTTTATTTTTTTAGTTTTAGCTTTTTATCTATGGTTTTTATTTGTTTTTATTTTGTGTTCTCTTTTAAATGTATTGGAACTGTATTGTATGATTGAATATGTATTTTATGATGCATTGTACTTTCATGATCTTATTCTCTAAGATTGAATAAAGTTAAATTGATGATGACACACTTGTCATCCACTTTTATTGGCCTCAAATGAGGAAGGTTCTGTAGGCCCTTTCCTACCTGATAGGCAAGTGGCAAGACAGAGGGGACGTGCAAGCCTCCCTACAACCTTTTTCTGTCATCAGCACCCCCTTTGAGAGGGTGGACATCAATATCATTGGGACTCTGGGCCCCAAGACAGACATGGATAACAGATTCATTCTGATCTTGATGGACCATGCCACCCGGTACCTGGAAGCTATCCATCTGAGGACAGGCCAGGGCACTGATGGGGATCTTTACCTGCATGGGTTTCCCCAAGGAGGTGGTATCTAAACGGAGTGCCAACTTCATGTTTTACTACAAGATGGCCATGTGGATGGAATGTGGGGTAACCTCCAAGTTCTCCACTCCTTACCACCCCCAAACCAATGGGTTGGTTTAGAGGTTCAACCAAACCCTAAAAGGCATGATTATGGGTCTACCAGAACCCATGAGGCATAAATGGGCATCCTCCTGCCATGCCTTATGTTTGCATACAGGGAGGTACCAAATAAAGGGCTTGGCTTCAGCCCCTTTGAACTTCTGTATGGGCACCATGTGAGAGAGCCTCTCAGTTTGGTAAAGGAGGGTTAGGAGCAAGCTCCTGGAAGATCCCCCAGGATGTGGTCAGCTTCATGCTGGCCCTTGGCAACCAAACATCCCGCTTCTGGAAACTCACCAGGACAATCTGGAAGCTAGCCAGGAGGACTTGAAATGCTGGCATTACCAGAATGCAACTCTGGTTGAGTTTCAGCCTGGTCAATAAGTGTGGGTAGTGGAGCCCGCAGAGCCCCGTGCTCTGTAAGACCACTGGCCTTGGCCCTATGGGGTAAAGAAGCACAAGAGTGATGTCACCTACCTGGTGGACCTCAAAACTCCTTGGAACCCTTTGAAGGTAGTGCATGTTAATTGCCTCAAGCCCCAATTCGAGAGGTCTGAAATTACCATGCTCTTGGTAACTGATGATGGGGAGGAAGAGGAGAGTGAACCTCTCCCCAACATCCTATCTTCCAAAGAGCAGGGTGGGTCAGTGGTGGGTGTCAGCCTCTCCCCTGCACTGACCCTAGACCAACAGAGAGAGTGCCGCCAGTTGCTGGGACAGTTTGCCTCTTTGTTCTCCCTCTTATCCCGGATTCGCTACATGATGTAGCCATGATATTGATACAGGGGACAGCACACCTGTAAAGAGCAACATTTACAGGTTGTCTCTTAAGGTGAAAGCCAGCATTAAGGAGGAAGTCTCCAAAATGCAGGCGTTAGGGGTGATTGAGCCCTCAAATAGCCCTCGGTGCAGCCTAGTGGTGTTGGTCCCCAAGGCTGCTCCTCCAGGTGCCACATTTGAACTTAGGTTCTGTGTGGACTACCGCAGGCTCAATGGGGTCACTAAGACTGACGCATCCCTGATCCCCATAGCTGATGAGCTCATAGATCGGCTTGGAGCTCCCAAGTTCCTCAGCACATTTGACTTATTGTCTGGGTGCTGGCAGATTGCCTTGACTGAAGTGGCAAAAATAGAGATCTGCATTCTCCACACCAGAAGGGCACTTCCAGTTCCAGGCAATGCGATTCGGGTTGAAGAACACCCCTACCACCATCCAGAGGTTGGTCAACCAGGTCCTGGCTGTGTTGTAGAACTTCAGTGCTGTCTAGATGACATTGTGGTCTTCAGTTGTAGCTGGGAGGACCGCCTGTGCCTCCTCATGGAAGTGATTCAGCTCTGCAGAGTGCAGGCCTGCCTATCAAGGCCAGTAAGTGCCAGATAATGCAGGGCTCTGTGGTCTACTTGTGTGACCAAGTGGGAGATGGCAAGGTGCCGCCCCTCCAGGCCAAGACTGAGCCCATTCTGGCTTGGGAAACCTCCAAGCCCCAGACAGAATTGAGAACCTTCTTAGGCCTCACTGGTTATTACAGGAGATTCATCAAGGGGTATGGCACCATTGTTGTTTCCTTGACAGAGCTGACTTCCAGGAAGCAGCATGTCAGGGGATCTGAAAAGAGGTGTGCCAAAACGCTTTTGACACCCTGAAGGAGGCCATGTGCATGGAACCCATGCTCAAGGCCCCTGACTTCTCTAAAAAATTAATTGCTCAGACAGACGCCTCAGAGCATGGTGTAGGGGCCGTACTCTCACAGCTAAATTAAGATGACCTGGATCAGCCTACAGCCTTCATCAGTAGTAGGCTACTTCCTTCGGAACAGAGGTGGAGCGCAATTGAAAGGGAAGCCTTTGCTGTGGTCTGGGTGCTGAAGAAGCTAAGGCCATAGTTGGTTGGCACTCATTTCCGGGTTCAGACAGACCACAGGCCCTCAGATGGTTAATGCAGTTGAGGGGTGAAAATCCCAAACTGTTGAGGTTGCCCATCTCCCTCGAGGGAATGGGCTTTATGGTGGAACACCGTCCAAGAACAGAACACGGCAAAGCTGATGGTCTCTCCAGGTTCGTTTGCCTTAGTAAAAAAAAATCACAAGGAGTTGGGTAGCTCTCTCTTCACTTTTCAGCAAGGGTGGGCAAATGTTAGAACTGGCATCCTGGGCATGGTTTTCCCTGACATTTTTGCTTTCTGACCTTCTGTTTTTCTGATTTCCTTTTTGCTGGCTTTAGAATTCTGGCCACTTTACCACTGTTAACCAGTGCTAAAATGCAGGTACTCTTTTCATAAAACAGGGTAACATTGGCATATCCACAATTGCCATATGAAATTACCCTATAAGCCCATGGTAAAGTGCACTACATGTGCCTAAGGCCTGTAAATTTAATGCTACTAGTGGACCTGCAGCACCAATTGTGACACCCACTTAAGTAGCCCTTTAAACACGTCTCAGGCCTGCCATTGCAAAGCCTGTAAGTGCAGTTTTAAACTGCCATTTCGACCTGGCAAGTTAACCCTCTTGCCAGGTCCAAACCTTTCTTTTTAATACATATACGTCACCCCTAAGGTAGGCCATGAACAGCCCCAACGGCAGGGTGCAGTGTATTTAATGAGTTGGGCATGTACCTTTACGTTTTACATATCCAGGTTGTGAAAAATTCTTATGTTCGTTTTTCACTACTACAAGACCTATCTCTCCCATAGGTTAACATTGGGATTACATTTTATAAGTGTAATTTCCAATTGGAACAAGATAGATATTTTGGGGTTTGGGGTTTTTGGACTCACAATTTAAAATGACAGCTTATGGTAAAGTTAGATTTTTTATTGTAAGTCTGAAAATGCCATTTTTAGAAAGTTGGTATGTTCTTACTTTTACCATTCTGTGCCTTTGCCTGTCTCTGAATACCCATCTACGGTGGGTGACAGCTAGGCTTTATGCATTCCTTCTGGACAGTCACACACAAAGAAAGCTGTGGTATGACATTCATATCCTGATGGCCCATCACCAGGCTGATGGGCCTTCCTGAGCTGGATAGGAGGAAATAGCTGACATTTGCACCTGAATAGGGCTGTGCCTCTCCCCCACACAAAGAGCTGCATACCCCCCTGTGGTGAGTCTGGAGACAGGGTAGGAAAGGCAGAGACCTTATTCACTTCAAAGGTCTCTCTTTAAAGTTTTCCCCACTTCAAAGGCACAACTGGGTATAAATACTGGACCTCTGACACCACCAAATTGGTACACTTTTGGACCTGAGGACACTCTGCCACAAAGAAGGACTGCTGTGCTGCTGAAAGGACTGTCACTCTTCTGGCCTCTGCTAGACTCCTGCTCTTCTGTGCCTGCCCTGCTGCCCTCCTTGCTTGGTGGTGAGAAGGACTGGATATGACTACAAGGGCTTGCTGGCTTGCATCCAGATCGGAAGTCTCAGGGACATCAAATACTTCCTTTAACCCTGCTACAGTCCCTGGACTCTACCAACTTGGAGTCCTGCCCTGCCAAGTTGTGTCAATCCAGCCCTGGGCCTTTGGAAGGTTGTTTTCTGACTGTTTTTCTGCAGAAACCATGAATTGCCTAGTTTGTGCTGGTCAGAACCGATGCATTCATCGCCAATGCATCGCCACTCCAAGGACTCTGCAGTGCAGACAGCGTTGCTCGACGACGACGCCTTGCCTTCATTGCCAGGGGTTCGACGGCGACGCATCCCCTAACTGTGTGACTCGGAACCCACACATCACCTACAATCATCTAGATTGACACTGACTCATCCCTGAACTGCATGAGTCAGAACCCATAAATCGCCTACATTCCTCTGGATCGCCCCAACTCATCACCTCCAACCGCTCCTCACGGTTGTTTCTCAAAGTCAGCACTGCCTCCATGAAGGTACTGTTTTCAGCTGGCCTGTGTGGCTCCTGTATCCAACCCACATTCCACTGCAGTCGGCTGGACTTTTCAGATTTGACCTGGTCCAGCATGACCAGATGTCCCCCGTTGGCACTTTATGCTTTTAAGCACTATTTTGCAATGTAATCATTAAAAATTCATAACTCCGGATCTACTTACTGGATGATTGTCATTTTGGTCTTATTTTACTCATAAAAATAAACTCTATTTTACTAACCTGGTGTAGAGTCATGTTGTGAAATTTTCACTGTGTTAATGTAATAAATGAGTTGCACAAATACTTTACACATTGCCTCTTAAGTTAAGCCTGACTGCTCTGTGCCAAACTATCAGAGGGTGAGCACAGGTTAATTTAGGCTGTGTATCTGACTTACCCTGACTAGAATTGTGGTCCCTACTTGCACGGGGTGCAAACCTTCACCAACGAGAGACCAAGGGGCATATGTACAAGACCCTATCGCCACCACAACGTCACTAATACCGACAATGTGGTTGCGATAGGGGCTGCATCTTATGTACAAGGCAGCGTTAAGCCACTTAATGTGGCTTAACGCTGTCTTGTACATAAGGCCCCCTTTCACGCTATGGTTAGTGTGAAAGGGGTGGGCAGTGGGTGTTGCGGTGGGCGTTCCACCGCAACACACATTCATTTTGACCCTGCCCCCTATGTACAAGGGTGGCGTACATAGGAGGCAGCGGCAAAATTAAGACCAGGTAAATCCTGGTCTTAAGTTGGCGAAATGAGGAGAAATGCATTATTTCTCCTCGTATATGCTTTTTCCATGTGTGCTGCACAAGGCAAAATGCCATGGTTTGTTTATGTACAGGAAGGTGTCCCTTCCTGTACATAAACAAACCTTTAAAAAATGCCATTTTGTCACTTTCATGTGTGCTGCATGAAGCAGCACACATGAAAGTAACAGAATGGCCTTTTAGGATTGTTTATGTGCAGGAAGGGACACCTTCCTACACATAAACAATCCTTTCCTGCATGCAGACACCCTTGCACTATGGCGCTATGTTGCTAAACTAAGCACCATCACAGGGGTAAATGCAAGGCTGCACCACATTCTTGTAAATATGGTGCAGCCTTGCGTTTCAGAAGTGGCGGAGCGCGGCATTAAGCCATGGAGGCTAACGCCGCGCTCCGCCACTTCCTTGTACATATCCCCCAAATTTCTAACATCACTTATGTGCATTATTCTCTTCACATCGATCCATTTCCAAACGCGCACAAAATAACATCTGATGAATCAGTTGTACCACACGATCACTCAGTGTTAGGAGAGCCTTATACTACATAGTTACAATCCTGAATATGGTAGAGTAGTCACAAGTTAATTCAACAAACTTAACCAGAGTTGAGCAATCAACTGACACAGAATGAGCAGAATTACACGAAGGATCAGTTTCAGCACGTCACTCCAGTGCAACATGGACATTTTGCAGTGGAAAAAACAGAAGAGCTATGCAGAGGTTGCTGCCTGAAATATGTACATACACAGGAGTCCGTACTCAACTTTGTGATTAACGGGAAAATGACAAACCTACAGACTCTGAAGAGATTCTTGAGGCGGGCAGTCTTGCACTTTTATTTACATTTCAATACCATTCAATAGTCTCCTGTGACTTGCTTACATACAGAGGGCACATTTATCAAGCTTTCACGCAGTGCAATGCAGCAAGCCACCTTGCTACGCTGCATGAAAGGGAAAGTGCAGGAATGTGCTGTAATTAACAACAACATTTAACCCTTGCACAGTGGTGCAAGGGTGGCTGTATTGCAGGCAGGATTGTTTTTGTGCAGGAAGGGACATCTTCCGCATGAAAACAATCCTCAGAGGCACTTTCCTCTTTCTATGTGTGCTGCCCAATGCAGCACACATAGAAAGAGGAAAAAACGAGGAGAAATAAAGATATTTACCTGGGGAGGCGTAGCATTTAGACGCATTCCCAGGTCTACCAGTAATGGTATATGTGGGAGTGCACCAAAACCCACGCTCCACCCATGGAACGCCTCCCTGGGACAGAATGACTCAATGCAGCAATTTGTGCTGCATTGAGTTACTCTAGATTAATCAATCCATGCATGGTGGTCTTATGTGGCTTGATAAAACTTTAAAAATTCTTTCCCTTAATATGGATATGATTTTCAGCTTTTTAAAAGGAATTTCAGTTCTTGTTCATTTAAATTAATGAGCAATGGTTAGCATTAGATTTTGTTCTTCCCTACCAGGGTCCTAATTTGAGACTACAATGGTCGTCTGTGCTACGGAAAATCAGGCACTCAGTTTATACATATAAATAATGACTTTCGTATGGGGTGGAGGAGGCAAATGTGAATGCTCAACTGAATACCTGCAAGTACTTATTCCCTGCTTTCCATTAAGAAGTATTTCCTGACCCTTGCATGTAACAAGCATACGAGGGCATTTAGTTGGTTTTGTTTGGGAGATTAATATTTCTGGCCTATATCTGAGAGTCACTTCTGAGGCTTGTGGTACTGCACTTTGAAAGATCAGCCAGCATATGCAAAACCTATCCATTTAGAGTGGCTTGCTACTTCTCTGACCGAGCATGAAGTTGTTCCACTCAATGCTCACCACCTGAGTTTGAATAAGTATAATTCCTGATTTTAAAAATCATAACATAGGAAGTATGGGTAACACTTCCACCCTTACAAAAAACGATGGAAGATATACTGGCATTAAAATGTACTCAGAGAATGGGACAGGATTGAAATGTTTAATAAATGAAACAGCTTATCCTACAACAAAGCATACTGTATGTGTGCAGGAAACATGAGCCTCAGGACAAGTTCTGCATATTTTTCAGTTCCAGCAATACCAAAAAATGTAAAAAGCCAATCAGCAGGTGGTTTGGCAATACCATTGCACCAACTGTAAATGTGTCTTGTTGTGAGGAGGGGGCAGGAGGACCACAGGCCCCGGGCACATCCGCGACAGGATGCTGCCCACATTGCTTCCCTCGCGCCTCGTGCCTATTATTGCCGACTGGGGCTCCCGCTGCGTGGTATGGGCCCGGGCGCGTGCCCGGGCAAAGACCAGGCCAAGAGGGGGCCCGTCTGTGGCCGGACAAGGCTGGTCTGGGCGACAGCTCTTGGTTTCTTCCCATCGGGCCAAGCCTACAGAGGTACTGTTGGTTTATTTCTCCCATTCCTGCCATGCGCTGTTTTAGTGCCCTGAAGGAGTTTCTGTGCCCTTCTCTTGTGTGAACACGTACTGTCTCTCCTGCTCAATGCAACACAACAGTCAATAGACATTAGTGCGGACAGACCCAGCAGCCATGTGGTAACACGGCCCACTATGTGGTGCAGTTCTGTTTCCAAAATCAACACCAACACCAACTCTAAGATCTACATTCCAACTGAGTGTGAATATGGGCAAGAAGAAGATAAATATCGGCTCAACCCGCGGGGACACAGTAACTTCCTTAGATTCCTTCTTGGTCAGGGCAGCAAATGTCATCTCTAAAGAAATAGCCATGATTGAGAGGAGACTTTCCCTGGAGGCAGAGAACTATATACAGGATCCATATCCCTCTGTTGATCCTGTGGAAACAGTGGAATCAGTTGGTTGTACGTCAAAATCAAAGCTAATTGTTGAGGTTTTACATGATAATGTTGCAGAGGTATCCCCAGATTACACCACTATTTTGACTGAATCACCGGTAAAAAGGAAGAGGGGTGGGGGAAAAGGGTAGTCCAGCCACCTAAGAAGGCGGCCCCTCCAGCTACATGGGCTAATACTGATCTGGATCAGGTTATGGACAAACTAATCCCCAGGTTTGAATCATTGTTTAAAGTGTTGTTGGCCCCAATCGTGTCGCGGCTTGTAGGGATAGAGACCAATCTCAGTCATCCTACTCCGTCTGAACCAAGCACTTCAATTAGTAAAGTGAAGACCGTGGTTGTGGGGACCAGTCGTGCAGCTGGGTTCACACCCACAGGTCTAATAAGTGAGGAAAGGAACTTCAGTGAGCACAGCCACACAATGCAGGTGGGGCAGATGGCTACATTACCCATTCAAGGAGGCGCCCAGGGATTAGGGATTAATGGTGCCACTGAGATTATAGGTGAGGCCGCAGACACAACCTCTCAGAGGTGCACAACTGGCCTGGTGGATGCCCCAGAGGTGAACAACTCTCTAATGGGGCCAGAGTTAACACGTCAAATATGATTAGACACCACACAACTCAAGCGGGTTAACCTAATTCTTTAAACCTGCCACCTGAGTCAGTGCCCTTGGCGGCCATCCTGATAGGTGTCCCTCCCATTTAGCAGCGTATGAGGGAGTCCACGACAGACCTGATACACAAGGTTATTAACTGGTGTGACAGTACAATAGTAAATGGGCATTATCTGTCTCCCTACATTATAATGGTAGGAAGAGTGGGTTGGGTGGGCTCCAAGGTGAAGAAGAACATTGAGGGGGACTGTGTTGTGGTCAACCTAAGACATCCTACACACAAAAGCTATGGTTGAGAGTCATTTTATTCAAGACTCAAAAACAATTAGGATTGTTCCCCTTCAATACTTTTATCCCACCAATACTTTTCTCTCAGCTGGGCCCTTTGTTCATAGGGTCCCCTTGCCCGCAAGGATACCACAGGTTATGAACACTAGGATAGATGTTCTCCTTGTCAATAGATTTGAAACCCTGATAGGCCCAGACAACATTGATTGACAAGTGATAGCAAAGGATGGTGTGATGAGCCCAAGGCAAGTGAGCTCAGCAGTCTGTGTGCCAACCTCATCTCCCCAGGCGGTCCCTATTTCCACCAACCCCCAATCATGAAGATAATGACCTGGAATATTGCGGGGGCCAAAAGAGATGATGCAATGTGGCTGAGGACTATTGGGTGTTGTCATTCATATAGTTGCATTGTAGGAAACCTGGGCGAAGCGTGAATCCTTTTTTTTTGGACAGATTCTCCTAATTTTTTTAAATTGCATCCCCCTCCCCAGTGGGACGGGCTAAGGGTGGTCTGCTTATTCTGGTATCACTTAAAATCCCTTGCACTGCCAGGGTGGTCGGATGTCACTCACCCTACTTGTTAGCAGTAGAGCAGACATTCATAAATGATTCCCTTCTGTTGGTAGTGAATTCTTATAACTCCTTCTGAAGATTATCCAACACTGAACATATTGCCACACTGGAGGGTTTTCTCGAACTCTATGGGGAGAGGAGACATCATTATTATGAAGTTATAGTCCTAGGTGATTTTAATACACATCTTTGTCAGCATAACTGCACCCTCGTAAAAGGCCATTTGGATGCAATATCATTGGTCTCCCATTTTGAACATATGCAACAAGGTCTCCGACTAGAAGGGCTACACGCAGCTAATAATCTGCATTGTCTAGAACAGATGGGAGCAGCTGAATCTGTTCCAGATTTTTCAGGCAGAAGCTGTTCTTCCACTATCGATTTTATTATGCTATCTGCTCCCTTGGTGCCTGCAGTTTACTCTTTGAGAACCTGTTGGAGTGGTTTCAGTAACCATAACCCTTTAACACTAGATCTGGCCTGAACTCGAGATCGATCCGAGGAGGAGGGGAGGAGTGTATTGAATAATGCCATTAAAGACCAAGCACGTAGATCAAAGTGGGAGAAGGTGATACCAGAGGCCTTCCTAGACAATTTGCACGCAGAGGGTGCAGATGACATTGCACCATGTCTTGACAGTGGAACGCAGGACAGACTGGTATTAGATGCTTTTAATAAACTTACCAGGCGGATTGCTGATAATTTATCTGTCCATGGTAGGGCAGAGGGTGCAAAGGGGAAAAAGAAGTTTGACGGTGATTGTAGCAAAACACATAGGAACCTAATTATAGATCTTAAGCAGAAACCCAGGGTTGAGGAAAGGGTCAGGGTTTGCAGGGTTTGCAGGAGTGCATATAAACTTGCTATGCAGCAGAGGAAAAATTTCACCAGGGACTGGGCGTGGGAGGCCCTATGTCAGGCCAGTGTACTGGCAAAAAGCTCTAAGTTTTGGGAAGTGGTAAACAGCCCTTTCTTTGGCAAACACCAGAGTTCTACATTTTGAAGGGACCTACAGCAGGGCTGATCTGGGGGAGCCTGACATTCCGTGGAGCCTGGAATAGAAATCTCACCATTGTCTTTTAATGTAATAGAGGTAAATAAAGTCATTGTGGCCACAGCCGGCAGGAAAGCTCCGGGCCTTGATGGGGTGCCGTCGGATCTTTACAAAGCTGATCCTTTGACCTGGGCAAAGATCCTGACACAGGTTTTTAATGTGGCCTGTATGTGTGGCTTGCCCTCATCATGGTCCACGGCCTTCATCTTACATATTTTTTAAAAAAGGTGCGAGGGATGATCCAGTGTGCTACCATCCAAATTCTCTATTGGACTCATCCCCCAAGATTATGGGTAAGGTGGTACTGGATCGCTTAACCTCTTGGTTGGACAATTTTAGCATCATTTCAGACTTGCAGTATGGATTCAGGCAAGGCAGAGGGACTCTGGACCAATGCATTAACTTGCATATTGTCATGGGGAAATATACCATATCCAAAAGGTGTCGCCTTCATATGGCTTTCATGGACCTAACGCTGGCGTTCCATCGCTTCATCAGATCTTAGCTCTGGCCCACCTTACTGGATATGGGCATGGACACAGATCTGGTGACCTTTTTACACAGGTCTCATTCCAAACTTACAGCCTCGGTGAGATATAATGAGAATGGCTGTGTATCGGCTTCCTGGGAGGTCAAGAGAGGGATTAGGCAGGGGTGTATTCTGGCACCCATGCTGTTTACCCTCCATACTAACAAGTTAGGGGACCTACTGGCAGCAGCCTGCAGAGACATTCCTAGGGCTGGTACCAAACTCATTCCCGCCTTATTGTACGCAGACGACGCGGCGTTGCTCGCTCGGACTGCTGTGGGTCTGCGAAGTCTTCTAAATTCCTTTACTGACTTCATGGACTCCCTAAACCTTTCAATCAATTTTTCAAACTCGAACACTATAACGACTGGCAGTATGAAGTCCATTAGCCGTAAGTTCTTCTTTAGGGGGGCAGAACTTACCAAAGTTTCCACTTTCCCTTATTTAGGGGTGCTGTATGATGAAAGAAGGTCATGGGTGGCTCAAAGAGCGCTTAAAAAGAACTTGACAAGGGCTGTGGGTGCCATTATGGACTTTGCAAAGAGACTAGGGGCTAAACCTAAACACGCTCTAATAAAGGTGTATAGAATTTTTTTTAATCCTATGGCCACTTATGGCTGCGATGTGTGGGGACATAAAGACGTAAATGAACTGCAGGTGGCTGAGAATAAATTCTTGCGTAGACTTCTTGCTGTTTCCACTTGCACCTCCTCCTTTATGGTTCGGCCAAGGTTATATTTCTGAACTCATTGCAGTTGCCCCACTAATGCAATGGCTGAGAATTTGGTCAAGCCCCGTTCTCTCTTTAAATCAATATGTTTGAGAGGATTGTATTGCACTTGAGGGGGCTTTGAGTATTCCCTGGCTAGGTTATGTCATGGAGCAGCTGAAGAGGATAGGCCGCCCTGAGCTGTTCACAAATCCAAGGCTATTACGTCATAGTGATTTGAGGGACTTCAAAAACATGTACCTGGCCAGGTGTATGGGGGAAAGGGAGGGTACGGATCTCGCCAAGCCCACAGTGAGACAATATATTATTTTGAGCGCAAGTCCACTAGGGCAGCCTTATTTGTAGTTTATTAATAATGCTCACCACCGTTTCCTGCTGACCAGATTCAGATTTAATTTTCTTCACCTTTTTTTAGCTGTTCCTAGAGGATTTTTCAAAGCCAGGTGCCCTGTCCTTGCGATCATTTTTCAGAGCAAGACACCTTAAATTTGTCTTTTTTCTGTGGGAAAAAATGTATTCTTCCGTTGGTAAGGAATTGTAATTTTGAACAAGTGAGGCCTGCCCTGATCGATCTACAAATGATGTCTTCCCCCATGGTCTGCTTCGGAGTTGCAAGCCTTTTTTCAGGAGCCTTTAGGCACAAATAGAAGTTGTTTAAGGAATAGAGAGCTACTATTTGACTTTGTGTCTAGATGCATTATTCACATATTATTAATTGTGGTATGTTTTATAGAATGTTTCTGACGACATTACTCCTATGCCTGCACCGTCATATTTGCACTTTACATGCCCAATTTTTACATTTCCGTGTACTCATGTTTTAGTCCTAATGTCATGTTGTAACTTACCACTCTTACTAAAGGTTTTAGCTGGTCTTCATCCATATCAAATTGGACATGTACATGTATTATTGGTTTGTTTTTAAAATATTCATGGTTTTAACTTGATTTTAGGTACAAATGTTTTATTGAATGTGCTTTAATGGTCTCTAATGGCCGAATAAAGAATTACTGACTGACTGTGTCTTCCACAATTGTAGTTACATAGGAGAGTAATAACTTGGCAATGCGTTTTAGTTACAAATCATGACAATTCAGATCAAATTATTAAAAGTTAATGTGCATATCAATCCTTAACAAAAGCTCTTGGAAGTGTATAGCTTCTTTTCTAATACAATGCAGAGCCACACATATGAGGTACTAAATGTTATTGATGGAGCATTTAAATTGGATTGTAATGACCACATGTGGCATGTTTTTTGATCACATCAAATCAAATCAAAATTAGCTTTATTCGATTTTCATAAATAAGAATCATAAACGCATTTTTTGATCAAGACAATGCTTGGAAAATCCCCATTGCTGATCTAGTCAACCAATGTAAAGATGCTTTAGACACCAAATTGCTGAACATTTTGCATGGGTTTGACCTGCATGCTTAAAGTGATATGTTTTGTGGACAATGCCCAATCAACTACACTCACCTTTTATGTGCACTGAAAGCAGTAATTGATTACTCATTTGTTTTGCTTGATCGATTTAAGCTTCTAGCATATTTTAAACTATTCTCTTAGGTAGAGCACAATCATATGTTCTAATTGACAAAACAATTGAAAACATATCCAATATGAAAAATTCAACAATATTCAATTTGCAGGAATCTTGCGACTGCGTTTTCAGAATCCAACATTTATTCATTTTTTGAAAACACAACTTTCTTCAATCAGCCCAGCCAATGCATCTCATCCCTGAGGACTTCATCAGGGTTTTACGTTCCAATACTGCAAAACTTAAATGGCGTGAATTGCAACTTTTGGTTTCATATCGTCATAGGGAATCAGTCTCTTTTCCCGGGTGGCGTAGTACCCCCTGATCCATCTTTCTCCTACGTGGTTCACGACATGCACACATACACACTCACTCACACACATTTGAGCACACACTCATCCATTCACAGCACTCATTACCAAATATTCAAACATGCACGAACCAAACATTAATAAAAAAAAAACACTTACCTGCAGCTCTGCCCCGGATGTCCCAGGAGGGTTGGGAATGCTGCCTATCCTCACTAGCTGAACTTGGGTCCTTCAATGATGGATGGCAGCAGTCCCAATCCTCAGAGGTCCCAGGAGGGTTGGGAATGCTGACTTCCCTCATTGGTTGACCTTAGGTCAGCTAATGAGGGAAGCAGCAGTCCCACCCTCATCCCAGAGTGGGATGGGATCATTGAGACTGCTGACCCCACCCCAATCTGTGAGGAGGTGTCAATGATTGACTTTAGGCATGGGACACTTCAGGGCTTTAAACTGAAGCGCCCAGGTCTAAGGCAATGAGTGATGCTTCCCCTTGCCATGAGGGAGAGGGACTTAAGGAGATTCGCTGAGCTAAGGAGGTGATGCCCACAGGAGCTCTGACATTCTCGACCCAGCAAAGTTCAGCTCAGGCATCCAGGAGCCTGCGCAGTTAGCACATGTCTAGCTCCTGGCTGCCCGGCCTGAAAATCAAGAATATCTGTCAGGCTGACCATTGCTCAGCCTAAAAGACACTCTTCTTGAGGGGCAAAAGGTGAGGGGTGTGGCCCCTCAGCCCCTATGGACAGGCGCATCTGGATATAAGAAAGCAATGTGGAAAGCTAAGAGAGATTCTATTGACTTGCAAATGGTGCAATTAAATGAAATGGGTTATCAAAGGGACCTAAAAATTCTGGGCCCACACTATTTCACTAGGGAAAGAAAATAGAAAACTTGAAAAGAACTGTGAGTCAATTATAACGGATCGACTACTTAGCACCCTCTATGATATTTCACCTGACCTCACATATGACAAGCAGGAAGAAATACTTTCCATTCTTCAAATTTGCTATCCAGTATCCAGCTCTGTTTGACCAACAATCAATAAAAAAATGGACTGCTGTCTTCCAGTTCTGATAATGAACTTTTTCATGAATAACTTCATGATTGGACAGAGGGGTCTCATGGGTACCCCCACGGGCCCCATTTGGAAGACTCTGGGTGAAGGGGGGCCTGATACAGCCCCTCAAAGTTGGATTCCGACTGCCGATCCGTAACAGAACAACTGATTTGGAAAGGCTAGCCGAATCCGACATCGTAATATGACAGTCATAAAAACACGTTTGAGTCGGCTCCGAACGACTCGTTTACTCCGAATGCCATTTGGAACTGAGTCAGAACCGAGTCGGAAAGTCCGAACGCATTCCAACTATCGTAATCGGTCGGTCATAAAGCTTTCCGAATCGGTTGGAAGGATGGGCTCCGAATCGGATTCCGCCAACCCGAATGCCATTCGGAGCCTTTCTGACTGACATCGTAATTGGCCCCTAACTGTATTTAATGATAACAATTAGAAAATGTTATTAAACATCCCTTACCTGCCAGCTTTCCCAATTCAATTGCACAGTGTTAAAGTAAGTCTTCCTTCAGGCCAATGACATTTGCCTGACAGTGTTGTACCTATTGCTGGGAGCATGAGATCCAAATTCTGCTGCACATGCAGCATAACTCATGGCCCTAATGCACTTTAGGCTCCTAAAGGCACTAACCCTTGCTACGGCTGATGCAACAAAATGATGGGAGGGGTTTTTGCACATAAAAAATGAGTATAATTACCTCATACAATGAACAAAACACTGTGCGGATGGACAGAACTGCAGCAGCAGGTCCCTTCATGCTCTCCTTCCGCCATAAAGGAAATTCTGCATTAATAACTTGTAATGAGCACTTTGGATTCTGCTACCTTCTCGACTTGCAAACGTGTGCAGTTTATTAAGAGTGTGCACTTTAAGTGTGGACTGTGTGACCTGTTAATTCTGACTGGTATCCTCTCTGCATGGGGTTCTGCATAATGCACAACTGATTAAAAATGAACCCCATCTTGAAAGACCTTATGGTGCATTGTTGCAACAATTGTTTACAATGTTCTATGATCTAGTGCATAAGTTCACTCAGGGTTGAGTGTTTGATATTAGACTGGGCTGTGAACTGTCTATTATCATCAGGCCAGTAATTGTTTTCACTGCTTGATCTTAAGTTAATTCACTTTAACAGTTTGTGTTGCCTTGTATATATTTTAACAATGATGTGTTCAAGTAAATGTAGAAACCTTTCACTCTCACTGTATCATGGCCAGGACAAAAGCATTAAAGAACTCTGTTGATTTAGATGTAGATGAGAACCTCGAAGGACAACCTGAACCTGTCTCCTCATTGACTAATTCCAACAAAACTTTATTAACAAATGGCACACCAACACGAATTCCTCTAGAGCAGTTTGGTGCTAAATTGAAGCTCTCAAAGTTCTTCCACATACATCAAAGTCATTGGTTTGGGTAACCTCAGGAAGTCTTTCTAAGCATCCTGATATCACAATTGTAACTTTCCCCATTTTTAAGGTTGACCCACCAATCACACATAATGTGCATGTGTAAACCACATTTTCACCCACTGGTGCATCTTGGTGCTGAATAACAGATGGTTTTACCCAACTTATTAGAACTCATTTTCTTGCCTTCAGGAGTATGAAGAGATGAGTGGCTCTGCTGAAATTCAAACCTGTGACCATAAGGTCAAACATAGCCCCCCTGTAGTGGATGTGCATGTCCCAACCAATTTGGTGTAGAGTCTGGAGTCCTGACATGAGCAGTAGCTTTACCCAAGGTTTATGGTCAAGTGATGATGAG
Source organism: Calotriton arnoldi (assembly GCA_963921515.1). Classification (NCBI taxonomy): domain Eukaryota; kingdom Metazoa; phylum Chordata; class Amphibia; order Caudata; family Salamandridae; genus Calotriton; species Calotriton arnoldi. The sequence goes on from CAWUFW010013083.1 coordinate 96,412, forward strand.
CTTCCCTTGATTAATGTATTACAATAACCGCTCATTCTTCTCTCTGCTTGGACAAAAATGTTTCTGATGTGCCAAAGAGAACACATAGGGGGCTTTTGTTAAATATCAACTTGATTCTGTTATTGCAAACCACCGTCCACTGGAAACTCTTTTAAGGTCTGCACATGAGAAGCCCACTCAGACTTGTTCATAAAAGAAATTTATTAATGGGACTCTGTTAAACAATAATTACTTAAATCTTCAGAAATGCGTGCCTTCATGCCCTTAGCTGGCCATACAGTTTAGAAATCAAACATTCCCCAATTTCTGAATACAGCTGCCAATCGAGGTTTCTTAATAGCACTTGCCTGATTGGCCATATTTTTCTATCTTCCTAGGTCTAATTTTCCTTTCCAAAAAGTGCATTGTTACACAAATCGAGCAGCTAAGAAATCAAATACAAAGGCATGCAAATCATGCAATATCTGTTAGAATGTCATCTTCCCATTTCTTTAATATACATAAGCAACTGAGGTGAATAGTAAACAGGAAACAAGATGTTGGCTAAAACCTAGGTACAACTAGGCATAATGCACAAATATAACTTACACTGTTGAGTAAGTTTACTACTTTAAGCTAATTCACAAAATTAGAGCTAAGTTACCACTAAGAAAACAGTAAAAACAGTACTCCCCTCAGCCCCACACATGGCGAGTCACTGGTACTTCAACACTCTCCCTCAGAAAATAATTGAGGAAGGGAATTTAAACAAAAATCTCATAGGATTTAATGTTAAAATGAAATCATTATTTAGAATAATTAGAAAACATATATATAATTTAATGTTAGCAAGATATATAAAATTAGTATTTATTATTCAATTATCAAATATTAAATCCACTATTTTGAATTTAACAATCATTGCATCAATATGTTTATTAAAATGTAACAACATTAATTTTAATTAATTATTTACACAACATATTAATAATTATTAATATATATATAATATTTTTCTTGAGTGGGAACTATTTTCTTATTTCATTTCAGGAAGACAAAAATATTACATTTTATATATTTCCATGTATTAAGGTTTTAATTCAAAATTAAATTAATAGTGCTCTAGCATTATTCTATTTTGCTCTACATCTGAAATACATATATATATAATGAATTTACATTAACATTTAACCTAAAAATATTTTTCATATTTATTTTTGAGTTAAATAAATTTTTTATGTTTTTCTATATACTTAACAATGCTGAAAACTCCACCCCCAACCACAGAGCTTCCTTAAGGCAAAGTTTAAGGTAAATGTAAAAATACTTCAAACTATTAACTTAATTTCAAAATCTTTAACTAGTGGGAACATATTAAAATATGTTTAAAAAAAATTTAAAAATTGAAATTGAAAAATAAATTCCAGCATAAAGAAAAAAAAATATTTTTTGTACTAATACTTATCAAAATGTATGCATAAAATTAACTAAAATAGATCCAGTTATATTTTAATAAAATTATTGGTATAATAACTCTAAATATGAGTATTACAAATATATTATAATTGAATAATAAACATTTACTATTTTATATATTTTTTAACCTTAAGTTATATTTTTTGTAAGTTTAGCTATTTTAAATAATATAATTGAACATTATCTACTATGGGGTGTTATTTTATTACCTTCTCTCCATTATTTTCTATGGGAGGGTGTAGCTCTACCAGTGGACGGGGAAGTGTGGTACTGAACTTTCTACTGTTTCATTTTAGTGGTAACAACATTCAGATTTTGTGAATAAGCAAAAAGTTGTAAACTTACTCAAAGGTGTGATTAACTCACAAGTATAAGTTGCATCTGTGAATCAGGCCCCCAAGCATGTAGTGACAGTGTTTTTAAGGATATGAATAAAGCCTACTTTTAACAATCAAGTATGGCTAATTACACCTCTTACAACAACACATTCATTTGCCTTTGCTCACTTCAATTCAAGCCTGTTCCTGAAGTTCTTCTCCACTATCCCATGACTTTCTAAGATTAAGATTTTTAATGTTGTGTCATTCTCATTTCTATATGACAATTATGCAGAGGAAATCACTGCTGTAAACTTGTGTGAAGTCTCAATTCTTCAGCCCATATTGCATGGTAATGCTGACTTAACCAGACATGGCCTTCGAACTGGAAGGAAACCTGTCATATAGTATAGAGTTTTTCTGCTAATGAAACATAGGTGCCAAATGGCCTACAACTCCATCAAATACAGGGTCACCTCTGATGACCCCTGTTCGAAATTGGGTTTCTGATTGGCCAAGGTATGCATCCTGTCCAAGCAGGAACCACAATCCTAGTCAGGGTAAGTCAGATACGCAACATAAATTAACCTGTGCCCCCCCCAACTGGTAACTTGACACAGAGCAGTCAGGGTTAATTTAAAAGGCAATAGCTAAAGTATTTGTGCAACACATCAAACAGTAACACAGTGAGAACACCACAAATAGACTCCACACCAGTTTAGAGAATTATCTTATGGTTTTATAAATACAACAGGACCAAAACAACAAAAATCCAATAAGTAGAAGTCAAGATATGAATTTTTAAAGATTAAATACAAAAATAGCGCTTAGAAGCAGTAAGCACCTAAAGAGTTAATTGGTCGTGCTGGATTGGTACAAAATCAAGAGCCCAGGCTGACAATGATGGAGGGTGGCCTGGATACAGGACTCACACAGGCCCGATCAGCAAAAGTACCTTAAACCCAGTCCCAAATAATGAGATGTGGGGTGCAGCCAAGCGATGCATCGTGTCAATTCCACAGTTGAGGAGATGCATTGGTTTTCTCCACGCAACAATGGTGTAGCCCCAGTTCTGAAGATGAAGCGGCGGTTCCGAGATGTTCTGTGGTGCCGTGATTCCGATGCAGCTGTTCTGATGGCAATGCGCTGATTCCAAGTGCAATGTGCTAGTTTTGTAACAGCAACAGTGGTGATGCGTCAGTTCTGCTATCGCAGCAGAGGATGAATTGGTTCCGCTGGAGCAAGCACCTGGGTCCACTTCCAATGAAACAGGCACAGGGGCAGGATGGAAGGTTTTGATGTCCCAGAAGGCTAGTCAGGGCAGCACAGAGCAGCGGTCCAGCAGAGTGGCAGTCCTTAGAACAGCAGTTCTTCTTCTTGGCAAGTTGGTTCCAAGTCCAGAAGTGTACTGAGTTTACGCAGCTGTGCCTCTGAAGTGGGTGTGACTTCAAAGAAGGGTCTTTGGAATGCACAGAGGTCCTTTCTTCTTGCCCTTTGTGTGTGGAGAGGGCCCAGCCTATTCAGGTGTAAATTTGAGGATGTGCCCTGCTCCTCCCTTTGGTCCTCCCTTCCTCCCAGGAAGATGCATGAAGTCACACCCAGCCTTCCTTTGTGTGTGGCTTTTCGGAGGGAATACACAAAGGGAACTGTCACGAAGCTGAGCCAGTGATCAGAGACAGGCAGCAGACACCAAATGGCTAAAGTAGGTAAATACCGAGCTTTCTAAAAGTGGCGTTATCAGAATAGTAATGACAAATACCACTAAAGAAGATTTATCATTACCATGTCATGGGTACTAAACACGACAACTCTACCTACTCTCAGTTTGAAATTCAGCTTATTAAACGTAATAAGGACTCCCCAATGTCAACCTATGAGAGGGGTAAGCCTCTCAGTAGTGAAAAACGAATTTGGGAGTTCCCACTAGTAGCATTTAATTTACAGGCCCTGGGCGCATGCAGGGCACTGTACTAGGGACTTACAATTAAATTAAATGTGCCAGTTGTGGATAATTCAATCAAACCATGTTTAGGGAGAGAGCACATGCAGTTTAGCAGTGGTTAGCAATGGTAAAGTGCTCAGAGTCCTAAGGTCAACAAAAAGGAATCAGCAAAAATATGAGGCAAGCACGTAAATAGTTTGAGGAAGACCACCATAAGGCTGTCAGGTCTAACAACCCCTATTTCTATTCTCCTGTTTCTTTCATTCTGGGAGGCAGAAGATGAAAACACAGAAACTTGTGGATCCTAATCATGTCTTTTGGAATTTAGAGGAAGTGTTTAACAGGCCATTCATCTGCAAAATTAATCTGAGCTTGTTTTTTACATTTTGGGAATAAGACAAGATAACCGGTTTATTCATTTTTCCTACAATCGGGGTAAATACTCCAAGAATGGAATTAGTCTCTTGGACTATTAAGTAGTGTTGAAATCTTCTAATGTTCCTTTCATGATACTTTCTTTTTAGGCGATGGTTGGAAAGAGATAGACTGCAATAAAAAACTGTATTCAGGTATGAATATTGTTTTTTTATCGTTATATGATTCTGGATGGTGAATGTAATATGTCATAGCCTTGCTCTTGCAGTGAGAAACTCACAAGCTTTCTTTTGGAAACCTAATTTTGAATTATGCAGAGATTATGAAGCAGATATCCTTGTTAAATGTCTTTCTGCAACAAGTTTCTAGGACTCTTCAACTGACTATATTGCAAGGAATATGTTGCAATTTTCAAATTCTCTTAACTTCTGATGTCCTGGCTTGGGAAGGAACTGACCTCCCTCTAAAGTGTCAGCACCTCGTAATGCCTAATTAGGTATATTGGAACAGCTAAACAAGATCTAGATGTAGATTTGAGTTGTGCTATTAATTCAGTGTTTACTGACGACTTTTAGGCTATGTCATTAGTGCTAAATTTAAAAGTATTTTTACAAGTGTTTTGTACAGAGGAAAGAGATAATTCAGAGTTGCTTGTTACAACAGAGCGTGCGCTTGAGGAGTGCTTTAGTAGCCTTTCACTTGTACAGTAAAACTATAAAAAATCATCTTGGTAGAAAAGAATGAGTGATAAACTTCAGGAAGATCAAAAGGCCCAGTTTCCAATTCGAAAAATCTTGAACAGAACTCAAATCAGTCTGAGAAGGAGGACACGTCTGTAGGAGCACTCCTAGTAGCTTTATCAGCTGAAATCAAAAATAGATTTGAGATATCGGAGTCAAATCAGTTAGAGATTAAAAATGCATGTGAAGTTATGGAGAGAAAGATAGACGACCTCAGTAGTAGAACATCAGTGCTAGAAGGTGAGGTTAGAGATCTCCAGGAAACTGTGCGGGCAAACTGTACCGAAATAGATAACTTAAAAACAGTGGAAAGAGAGCTACAAGATAGACTCGAAAGACTGGAAAACTTCCAAAGACGGAACAATTTAAAAATTCTGAAAGTTCCGGAAGGTAGAGAAGGCGACAATATTAAAGCTTAGTAGTGAAATTGATTAAGAACGAGCTACAGATGGAGGAGTCGGAAGAGGAGATTGCAAAAGACCTCCAGCGTGTACACAGAGATCCGTTCAGACTCAATGCTAATAGGTCTAAACCTAGGAAAATCCTATAACTTTTTTTAACATATGCGTTAAAAGAGAAAGTTTTGTCGAAAGCCTTGGGGATGAAATCAATCGAGGTAGACGGTTTCAAATGTGAGATCAGGTCAGATGTTTCTATCGCTACCTCTAACAGGCAATGGGAGCTGGGGCAAAGAATTGATACACTAAAGAGATTGGGCGCTTCAGTACAGCTGAGATTTTCGGCATTTTTGAAGGTGATGTTAAATAACAAGATGCACATCTTCCACTCTGGCGAAAAGGTGGATGACTTTATTAAAAGCCTTCAACCTGGAGGTTAGTACCTCTCATCAAAGTGGAGGAAAGCATTCAAATGATTGAATCTATTTTTAATATCATCACGTTACTAATGATTGCGCTTCAAGCATTACCTCACTTAGGGGGTTAGAAAAAATTCAACTGATAAGCTATTGGTAAATTCACTCATGCACAAAGTTAATTTAGTCTTTACACGCTTGCTCTGGGGGGGTCACCCATATGGCCTTGAGCCATGAAGAACTAGGGAAGGGTTTTCCGTGGGAGGGGGGCGGTAGGGGGAGCACTGGGTGGGGAGCAGTGGGAGAAAAAACAAAAAAAAGTTCATCTATAGCCTCTAAAATTTGCTTAGTACAGACATGGTGTTTGTTTTTAGCCTCTCTGTGGGATGGGTGAAAAGCAAGAGAAGCAAGGGAAGTTAATAAAAATAATCTCATGGAATGTGAATGGCCTTAGGGTACGGGGAAGACGGGCAAAAATATTACAGTATTTGAAAGATTGTCCGGCCCAGATTATCATTTTACAGGAGACGCATTTGACTGAAAAGGAGGTCCTGGAGCTTTTCAAGGCTAAAAAATGGATCTCCCAAGCAGTTTGTACTACTCAATCAGCTGTAACAAAGTGGGTTGCGGTTCTTGTGAGAAGAGGGGCACAAATCACTATAGGGGACAAGGTTTCAGACAAAGCTGGAAGATGGTTAGTTGTCACATTGAAGATATTGGGACAAGGCTTTACTTTAGCGGGGTACTATGGCCCTAACCAAGACGATGTCTCTCCCTTAGGTGAACTTTTGGCGGAACTATTAAATTCTTCTTACCCCATTATATTGGCGTGAGATTTCAATGCTGTCCTAGACCACACTCTGGATAGAACCTCACACAGTAGAGCGCTTGTAAATCCTAGAATGTCAGGGCTCATTAAGCAAATGATGACCCAGTTGGGGCTGTGTGATATATGGCGTCAGAAGTCAGGATCGCAAAAAGGTTTTACATTTTTTAATCAAAAATACAGACATCAGTCGAGGATTGATTACTTCCTCATTGACAGTAATTTAAGAGAATGGGCTAAGCGAGTTGAACATGTGGGAGTTCATCTATCAGACCATTCGGCAGTATTATTACATCTGAACATTCAGGCTGGAGGCACTCGATCTAGATGGACGCTAGAACCGTACGATCCTGCAGGAAGAAGGAGTTATAGAAACACTGAGTAGAGAGACCGTAGAGTTCTTTGAGTGTAACCAGGGTACAGCTGCATCCGGAATGATCTGGGATGCTTACAAAGCCTTTTTAAGGGGAAGATTAGGGGCACTGGCTGCGGAAAAAAGGAGGGGATACTACAAAGAAGTGTCTGCAGTAGAGGAGCTGGTTCGCTCTTTAGAAAAAGATTTGATTGACCCTAGGGTAGATGAAGAAGCTCGGGTCCGGTTGCTCCAGGAAGTGTTGGAGGCAAAATCAAACCTGACAACAATATTACATGATAGGGTTAGGAAAAAGTGGGAGGTCAGTCGCTTGGCTCATTTCGAGTGCAGTGAGGGATGTAGCAAGCTGCTGGCGTGGAAGGTTAAAAAAGATCAGGCGAGAAATAGGATAGATCAAGTCAAATGCGATCACACAGGTGATATAATTAGTGATCATAAGGGTATAGAGCATGCTTTCCACAGTTTTTATAGTAAAGTTTATCATGAAGAGTTAAAACCTACTGAAGAAGAGGTGGAAGCCTGGTTGGGGCAAGGTTATATAAACCCCCTTTCATTAGATAAGAGTAGGCAGCTGAATGGGGAATGAGAGGGAAGTAGATATTGCATTAAGACTGGGCAAGAGGGGTAAGGCCCCGGGTCCCGACGCTCTGCCCATCGACGTTTACAAAGCCCTGGCAAAAGTGTTAATCCCTATCATGGTTAAAATCTTCAATGACCTGTATATTGGATGGGTCGAAATGCCGGCCTCATGGAAAGACGCCACCATCTCCCTAATTTTGAAGCCTGGAAAGTGCCCCAAGAACTGCGATTCATATCTGCCAATATCGTTACTGAATTACGACTATAAGATTTTTGCAAAAATATTGGCCGATAGGTTAAATGGGTCCATGGCGGAGTTGGTGCATGTTGACCAAAAAGGTTTCATACGTGGCAGATCATTGAAAGAACTGACATACTCATTGATAGACTCTATAGACCTGGCGACTGTTCACGAGTTCCCATTGGCGGTGATAGCATTAGATGCCACCAAAGCATTCGACCGGGTTAATTGGGTCTACCTACTATGTGTGGTAAAATCTTTAAATCTTGGGTTTAACTTTTGTAGAGCACTAGCAGGTTTTTACGCTGCACCAAAAGCCAGAGTTCTGATTAATGGCTCATTGACAGACCCTATCCTTATCACCAGGGGTACGAGACAGGGTTGCCCATTATCGCCTCTTTTATTTAATCTATATATAGAGCCCCTAGCTAGGAATATCAGGGAGGATCCAGGCATTTCACCCTTTCAGTACAAAGGATGGAGCAAGAAACTAGGACTTTATGCAGATGATATCCTCATTTACACAACTAATTTACAAGATACTTTGAGTCGTATTACTACCTTGACGTCAGAATTCAGAAGAATTTCGGGCTATGAGATTAATAGGAGTAAGACGGAGGTAATGTCTTGGAGTTTGGAGCCAGGCGAGACCATCAGCAGAGGGGAAATGAGATATCTGGGAGTAATGATACCACAGGACATTACTAAAATAACTAAAGTTAACTTTGAAAAGCTTAAGAAAGAGGTTAGTGGACTCTTAAAAATTTGGGCGCACCTTCAGCTCACTCTGCTGGGTCGTGTAAATCTGGTAAAAATGATGCTCCTTCCGAAATTTACTTTTCTGTTTGATGCAATTCCCCTGCCTTTTGATAAGGATTGGCTTAAAATGATGCAAAGTCAGATTAGCAGTTTTATTTGGGCAAGCAAAGGACCCAGAATAGCCTGGAAGAAACTGAGGAGGAGGGTGGAGAAGGGAGGATTAGCATTACCGGACTTGCTGTTTTACTCATGGGCTTTTTTATTGAAAAATGGCAAGATGCTGTTGAACATACCCACACCATCTGAGATTGGGAGATTACTGGGAGCAATGGCAGTGCAGGAGTTAGGGGGCAATTTTGGCTTCATGTTCAAATATGCTGACCCCAAGTACTTTAAAAAAGTCAGGTGAAAGATCTTGAGGGGCTTGGCCGAGACCTGGTATAAGGTTAAAAAAGTCTTAAAAATACCGTACTATAGTCTAATGGCTCCTATCTGGGACTCTCCTGGTTCACCGGAGTGGACAAAAGATTAATTGGCTGTACCTTTGATAGAGGCAGGTTTAACAAAATGGGACCACGTACTTCAAGACGGTCATCTGATAACCTGGGAAACATGTAAACAACTATCTGACAGCAAAGTGTCCAGGTTCAAATATCTGCAAATGCAGAGCTGGTTCCAAGATCCAGGCACAATAATAGGAAATAATCCAACAACAAGGACCTGGCATTAGTAGGCACTTTTACCAATTTGTATATATGAATACGTAGGATTACTTATAGGGCGATATATTTATCTTTTCCCAAACTCAGTAGTTCTTTTCATGAACTCTGACCTAATCCCCCGTGCCTTAATAATTAATAATTTCAAAATCCTGCAGTGGGGAGAAAGAGATACCAGTCAACAGTCAGTTCACTCAACCAGCACCAGTCAACAATAAAGTATATACGTGTCACAAGGACAGAAAGGTGTAAAAAAGTGTAGGGAAATGAGAAAGTATCTCACGTGCGCACCACCAGAGGAGCTACTGGCAGGTTCTCACCAGCTTGCCCACGTACTTATCATCATCGATAACTTTCTCATATAAAATAAAATATGTGTCCAGTGCGGGAAAGGTGGGAAAAATTGAAAAAGAAAAACAAGACCCCAAGAGGAATGAGACACAAGAAGCCTCAAGTAAAAATGGGTACAACTCACATACGCACTCCTAACTTTTTATTCCACAGCGTGAGTTGGCTCAATATTAAAAACAGCATGTTGTTAACCACTTTGAGGATGGCCAACATGTTTCATTGCCTTATGACGTACTGACGTACTGAAATTTCGCCGCAGCTGATATACTCCAAAACTCTTATATCTGAACACACCAACATGAGTCGAAAAGGTAGTAATGTACCTGCAGTTGTCTTCCAGCTTGAGTTGATGATATCCTTTTTTAAGGCCAAGACGGGAAAACTATTTGGCTCCATTCAACTGCATACTCATGTCCGCTATGTGTGGATCAGGGTGTCTCTCCTTCCCAATGGCTTGCCCAGGCCATGGAACAACTATGGGAATCGGCTCATGATCTCAGAGGTTGCAGTTGAGAGATATCAACCCCATTTTAGTGGCGGTGGCAAAGCTCAGCATACAGGTACTCGATGAAGTTCATTCTAGAACATGAATGGTGACTCATGTCGATGTCTTTTTGTGTTGCATTGTCGCTGTGAATGACCCTTGGCTTTGCAATGGCTCAGAAGCAGCCAAGGTATGCACTTATAGGGCCGTTAGGGTCATTGTCGACATTGCTAAGTTAGCATGAGCTCTGCTGCCATGATGCTGCTTTTGCGTACGTTACTAAATGACTTTATTTTGCAAGACTCTGTTTGTGCCTTTCACATGAGAACTGTCTTATTTCTGCGTTCTCTCCCTGTTCCTAGAGTTTAGTCTGAACACGATGTGCAAGGTCGATAAACAATGCCCCTTGTTATTCTGTTCTGGTCAGTCCCTAGCACCTAGACAAAACATGCTGACGCAGCTGCGCTGCTGGAAACTTGTGCTTTGATATTACAGAGATGCATGATGTTCTAGAGACACACTTGGAGAGGGACCTTTCCAGGGAGACGAGCTATGCTGTTCCTATGATGTAAAACTTCCATCTAGGCACTAAGGTCTGGGGTCTGCTGACAAAGCCCAGAGATCTTCCTTTACATAATAAACTTCACCTTACCAAGGGTAGGGTGGTTAGGCCTTAAAGTCCTTTTTCCACTGTCTGTATATGATGACATCCCCCTTTATATTCTATGGAATTGTAACCATGCTAACTGTTTTAGGTTTATGCATTTCACTGCTGGTAGTGGCTCATATACTGCATTATAGAGCACGATAGTTAAAATAAACATTTTGAACTATAACAGTGACTCTGACCATTCTTATTGTGGACAAGTAGGAGTGAGTGAGCGAAAGGGTACGTCTTGCTACCGTGATTCCTGAGAGAGTCGGGAGTGTTGTGTTCTGGGTTGTCTAATCATTTGTATGTTCATGATTATGTAGGAGAACGAATGAGACACTATAACTAGCCGGTTTTGGGATTTTGGGTACTAAGGTGGTAGGAAGGTTCAGCCCCTATACACTGAGGTCCTGTTTTCCTGCACATAGTTCTGTGTATGTGCAGAATCCCGGCAACATGGTGCCCAACATTTGGTCTGGTATTTATCTGCGAGACTTCTGAGTAGTGCTTGTGCTTGTCCACAATCTCCCTCACATCTGTTTCCGGAGAAAGTTGTGACGGTGTAGCCTTCTATATTGTGATATTTTATAGGGTTTTCAAGCTTTAATTTTAAAGGTCTTTATCTTTCTTTTTAGCCCGTTATTGCGCTGACACACGTAAGTTGTTATTCTCTGCTGTTCATTATGGCGGTTTCCATAGCACCTCCTAACCATGCACCAGTCACAACGTATTTGACTCAATATGGGGTCCCTGCTGATGGTGTTGTGCTTATTTTTGTTGTTGAGGCGGATGCGGTTCACCGCTTTGAGGTATTTTATTCTTGGGTCACCTTTCTGGCAGTTGATGGGACAGATCACTTGTTTCACGAATACACTGCCACAGCCCTTCCGCAGAATTATCGACCTTATAGATCTCTTGAAGTTCCATTAACGGCTTGGCAACATGCAATATGGTTTAATGGCACCCTTCCTCACCCTATGACACCGGTCCGTTTAGGCCCCTTATCGATTGATGGGGCCACATGGCCCATTTTGGCTGGGTATACCCCGCATCCAAATTATCTTACTGCTACAGTCGCAGAGCTATGCGTATTGCATACTTCGTTAATACGTGTGCATAGAACTGTTATTCAGTTCATGTCGCGCAACTTCCAGGTGGGACCACCTGGCATTGCTGCGCAACCACCGGGACCTGGTGGTGTGATCATCAGTCCCGTCATGATTGAGTCAGTGATGAGAAAGCGTCCGCAAAGTAAAGACGAACTTCCTTATTGGCTTGCTGAAAAATTTGGACAACTCAAAGCTGTTTTTCCAAATACCACGCCTGTGGAGAAACACAGGATCTTGACCATGAGTTTACCTAAAGGCCCAGTTCCCGAATTGGCTGATTGTAACACTTGGGGTAGAGTGTTTGCAGCGGTTTATTCAATGTGTTTCGGCACCCCCTCAATGAAAGTACTCCCTTCCGTGATAAAAGGTGTTCAGGATGAACATGGGGCCGAGGCGGCTCCGGAGTTGGGGATGAGACTGGTGGGGGTGTTCGACATTGTTTGCGATATGATCCTTGCTAATGTTAAGGGCGATGCAGTAAGCTTGCAAGTAGCGAAATGCTTGGAGGCTGTGGCAGATGCAGACAAACTGCGCGAATTGCCAAAGATTATTGCTAAAGCTTATAAATCCTTAGGGCGCAATCGTCTGGGAATTAAGCCTTTTACTCAAACGCAGACTCAATCTCAAACTCAACAAAAAGCTCAGACTGATAAGGATGGGTGCCCGTTCTTTCCTAAAAAGAGCTGGAAAAATAAAAAACAGGGGCAGCAGAAGCAAGGTTCGCATGCTGGTTCGCCGATACCTGACTCTTCTGAGCGTACTTATGACTTGTGCGACCGCGCGAAAATTAAGACTCCTAATAGGTTTTACGTCCCTGATCAGTGCTCTCCTCATTCTTTACAGGACACATCGGACTCTCAAGTCGGTGGTGGGGAACGCCAGGATCGTGGCAAAGGTCTGACCACACAGCAGGGACGGGATCAATCTTGACAGTTTGACGTTAAAACCAAAAAAGAGGAACTGCCTCGTTTTCGACCCCCGTATCAGAAGAAAAAGGCTGCTGCTTTAACAGCAAAGTAGGCCTCAGACGGTGAGAACGCGGCTTCTAGATTGGACATGGGTGGTGACTCTGCTCGACAGCACAGTGGAGGTTACCATAGTGCGGGAGGCACTGCGTCCCTGTCTGGAGGCGAAAGCAACTGATACATTTATTACAGTAGAAACAGCAGATAACCGAGTTGCCCCCCGGATAGACTCTATGAGATTGTCTTCCAAATTGAAGGTGATATACAGCGTACAATCACAGTGGTTTTCTAGGAAAATCTCACCTCCTCATACGACATTTTGTTGGCGGAGGCAGATTGGCCTCCACCATTTGTGCTAGCCGCTTCGAGAGGGGAGGACGTGATACTTCAGAGTTTTTCGTGTTACGTCCCTGAAGAACATGCAAAGGCTTACGCATCTGAGTGGGCTTTGGCCCTTGCCCCAGCGGTGTACCATAACCAGGTGGGCTGGGATAGTGATTCACCGGCACATGAGATACCATTACGGTCTATGCCACAGCCACAACTGCAATATCCAATCAGACAAGAGGCTAAAGCTCCCGTTTGTGACATTCTAACTGAGATGCAGTATCAAGGAGTGATTGAATCCTGTGTATCAGCAATGAATAATCCTCTTTTTCCGGTATCAAAACCTGACGGTTCATATTGCATTGTATTAGATTATCGAAATTTGAATAGTCATTGTCGTACATTTGCAGTACAGAACACACACAGCTCTGCGCTGGTGAACAGCCTTGTTCGTAAAAAATACAAAACTACGCTGGATATATCCAATGGTTTCTACAGTCATAACTTGGCTCCTGAGAGCCGTGACTTGACAGCATTCACCTCCGTCTGAAATCAGAACAAAATTTACGCGCTTGCCTATGGGGTAAAAAACAGCCCCGGGGCTTTTGCTGCACGTGTTGTGTCTTTATTACACAGCATAGATCCAGATGCGTTCTCGTACGTAGATGATATTTATCTGACGGACGACGAACTAATGCCGCATCTTGTCCGAGTCGAACGCATAATTTTATCGTTTGCCAACTATGGATACAAATTCAATTTTGCAAAACCACACATTGCTCATTTTGCGGTGCTCTTTTTGGGCTATGAGCTCAATAATGAAGGTAGGGGGTTAGCCCCCCACTTTCTGGAGAAGTGTGCACAATTGCAACCTCTGTCTATGCTGAAGAAACTTCAGTCTTTGCTGGGATTCTTGAATTTCTGAAGGACTTGCATCCCCGATTATGCCCAGCGTCTCAAACCGCTTTATGCGTTGATACAACCAACATATTCTTCTGCCAGCTGGCTTCCGGAACATACCACTATTCTGCAATCTTTGCAGTCTGATTTGCTTGCGACTAACTACTTGTTGACGTGTGATAATACCACGAACCTGATAATACGTATAGTACCGGGGACGGTGGGTTTCACTTACTTGACGTTCAATGAGGGGGACACAGTACCTATTGCATACAAATCACATTTGTACACATCAGCTGAAATGCGTTTTTCGAATGTGGAAAAAGTTTTGATGGCGGTTCAAATGGCGATTCTGAAAGAACGTTCGCTGGCGCAGGGAAAACGCATTCTTATGGTCACGCTTCTCCCTGCTTTAGAAGCAGTGACTAAGGCAAGTGTAGCCAACTCTATGGCACTACATCCCCATTGGATACAATGGGCTACTTCTTTGGCATCGGCTGATGTCACGTTTATCTTTGATCCTGCTCTTCAGACACAGGAGTTTTTACAGTATGAACATGTTCATCCTCCTCCGTTGTGGTTGCTTCCTTTGGACGAGTATAAATGTATCATTTACACCGATGGCTCGGCTCAACCGGCCGTCGGGTCCAAACATGCATATTCAATGGCTTCCGCTATTGTGGCTGGTTCAATTGTAAATGGAGAATTTTGCCTTCTATAGTGCATACTCAGGCACTTGGAGACTGTACAGCGCAATTGGCGGAGCTGTGTGCTCTTGTTCTAGCTCTCGAGTTTGCTGATCCTAATGTGAATACTCTTACTGTATGCGATTCTTACTACTGTGTTCAGTCTTTTATTGACAACTTATTCTTTTGGTCTCAAAATGATTATCGAGACTCTAAAGGCAGCGCAATAAAGCATAAAACGCTTTGGGTTCAAGTGGCAGAACTTAAAGAACGTCTGCCACTCACACAGCTTATACATACTCTTGGCCATCAGCGTGTGGGAGCACATGCTCTTGCTAATTCTTTGACTGACGAGGCGGCCAAATCTGCAGTAGCCACGTGTTCCGTTGCAGCAGTTACGAGGTCCATGACTAAGATAGATAATGACATTCTGGCAGCTGTAGCAGCTACGAGGAATGGAACTGCTTATCCGCAAGGCTTCCCTTCGAAGTATTCTTATCATTTATCTCCCGAACAAGTTCCTTATGCTAAAATTCCATCAGTTGGGGATCGGCTGATTCCCAACGTGGATCGCAGACTTGCTTTGATCATTGCCGCACACGAAGGCATGGCTTCTGCTCATGCCGGAGTGTCTGCAACTGTCTCTATTTTAAAGCAACGTTATTGGTGGCGTGGTTTATATAAACAAACCCATAATTATGTACTTTCGTGTGACATTTGTCAACAAATCAAACCGTCTACGGTCTCACGCCCACCACAAACACAGCTATGTTTTTCCGATCAGCCATTTGGCTGTGTATATCTTGATCACTGCGGTCCATTGTCTTCTGATACTGCATTTAAATATATTTTTGTTGCAGTTGATTCGTGCACTAGATTCCTATGGGTTTGGCACAATGCAGTGCTGATGCTCGAAATGTCATTAGAGATCATTAGAGATGTGCGTGTCTTTGTCGGGATGTTTGCCTGTGGCACCTTCCATTCTAACCAAGGTCCAGCGTTCGCCTCTAAGGCGTACAAGGACGCGATGAAGTCGATGGGGGTGCTGGTGCAGTTTTCATCTCCATACAGGCCTGAGGGCAATTCTATAGTGGAGCGGATGAACCGTGACTTAAAGCAATCTTTGACAGCTAGGGTCTTAGGTACTGGCAGGAACTGGCTGGCCCATTTGTATGGAGTTTAACGTGAACTCAATAATCTCCCTAGAAGATCTGTGGGTGGGTGGACCCCATACGAAATGCTCTTTGGCATTAAAATGTTTGTGCCAGACCTTGATGGTCTAGACGTTGTGGCGGCTGCCACAACCTTTGATGTAGATAATCATTCTACTATGTTACAGGACCTACAAAACCGGTGACAGCTACGCAACTGAACATTTGCCCTCTTCCAATGACACAGCAATGCTGATTCCGGTCGCCGGCTGGCTTCCTAAGATTGGAGATCTGGTACGAGAAAAGTTGGAGAACAAAAAAGAATTTGGTCCCTCTTATCATGCACCAGTCCCAGTACTTGGATTGAAGGGTACTCGTACAGTGATTCTACCACCTTTTCCTGGTCGCAAAGACAACAGATACATTTCAGTGGACAATTTCAAGCTACACCATCTGGCCGATTCTGAATAGCGTAACTCCTGCAGTTTCATGCAACGCTATCTCTTTGAATCTGGTGCATTAAACCTTTTCGACTAATCCCTGTATCACTGAGGGTGAGATGGAAACTACTATTGATCTTTTGCCTGTACTGCCTCCATCCTCTTCCAATGCTGAAGTCGAGTATACTTACCCTGCGGATGAGTCCCACAGTGAAGTGATGAACAGTCCTCGACAACATTGAGCTGATGCCACCCTACCGCCTTTGATGAATATGGGAGCAAGCGGTTATTTTGGGGACCGTACAAGCTTCTCTTATGAATCTTCCTCCTCATCTTCCACTTTGGCACTTCCACCGACAAAAACAAGTATTTTCATCTCTTGGTTCAAAAAGACTTACCTGGTCCCGCCCTGGACCTACATTTGGATGGCACTTATCCTGATTTTCCGCTTCATTTCGATTGGATTTGTGTCAGTATTTTTCTTGCTCATCAATGGTCATTATTTGCCAGAACTATCTGCTGTAAAATTGGTCGATGGAATTCTGGCCCCTCATTCATCATCCCATATAATGAAACGTGATCAAACTCTTGTAAACATTTCAGCTTTCCCGGTCGCAGATGGCATCGTTTGGGATAAAGTAGCATTCGAAATTCATGGTCCGACGGAAGTCCTCAAGATACCATACGTGTTTTGTGTTTCATTAGGAGATGTGGTAACACTGGACATACATTCAGATGATAGGAATGTACAAGCAGTACATTCATTGTTTTCTGATTTAAAGCATTATGCTGCTTTTGATGCTGAAGATTTATATTTAAATTCTGCTAATTATGCTGATTTATTCTGTTATCAACACTATGGGCATCATTTCTTACACAAAACCAACACATTAAGAACTGCTTTTAATTACACATAATGGGAACATTGTCCAACCCCCTTACAGGGGAGTTCTAAAACCCTTAGGGATAAATTCACCTATTTCACAGATTATAACACGTCCAATCCAGAATCCTATTTCTTTAAATTGCAGTTGTCGTCTCAATCCAAATTTATTCTGACCCACACAAAATTAATCTATTCCAATTCCTTTAGAACTGAATTGGCCATACAGGGTTATGATCACTGGAGAGATACCATTGATTTGAAATCGATTTGGAGCACTAAGGCTTGGCAGGTTCAGGGTACTGAAGCTTTACATTGTGCCTGCCTAATTTCGGCACAAATGTTATTTTTAAATGATACAGTGCACCAGACTACTTGTTTTGGCTTGGCAACTGGGAAAATTTTAAATATACAGTCCGTTCCGTCATTGGCACAGTATGATAATTGGTGCACACTCGCGAATTATACTATCGATGTATTGCAAACTCTGTTTCGAAATGGCACTTTCAATATCTCTGATGTTGACCCGGCCGGTTGGTTGGTGTGGCAAACCAATTCAAATGCATGCCAATTGCATTTTAATAATGCAACACCTGGTTTCACATAGACTAGACTAGATCCTCATTTTCCACATTCACATTCGGTCACCACATATTCGGTGGGTAAATTGTGCCAACAATGGTTGAAACACTCCACTTTGTCATCAGTAAAGCAACACCTGTCACTCTTGTCGAGTGAAATCAATTTGGCTGATTTTATCTTAGGTCCTAGGATTCCTAGAACTAAGAGGTTTATCTATGCAGCTTACAATGAAGTATGGAAACTTTTGCAGATTGAAGCAGCACTTCGTCTGCGCCAAATTGACAAAGCAAATTTAGAAAAGTTCCTTGCAGTGGTCGACAATAGTATCAATACACTGTCTTCACGCATTTATACCTTGGGTAATATTGTTTCTTCTGTTATTGATATTGGTCAGAATGATGTATCTGTGTTATATCATGGGCAAAATCAATAATGGTCAGTGATGCAGTTTGCATGGACGTTACAGACTCTCAAAATGGGAAAAGTACCTTGGGATTATTTGAATGCTTCTGCCTTGTTTTTACCATTCAATCTAACTGATAAACAGAGATTTATGTCCATGAAAGACGCTACATACACACTATTACACATTGAACAATTAGAACACTTGCCATTCTCTGTGGCGGAGACAGATTCAGCTGTATGGTTAATTCATGGGGTTATCTCTCTCCCATTTTCGCTGTTTCAATTTAAATCTTGCGTGAAACATTTCCCAACTGGCCACTTTGAAGCCCTGGGAAGTACGTTTCTCCATGAATTATGGTCCCTTCCTTTCACTTACAGATGTCATCGGGAGGATAAGGAAGTTTTCCTAACAGGGGAGGACTGCGATTCCACAGTAGGACATTCCCTAGTTTGTAAACATGCTAAGTTGCACGGCGCTTGTAATGTTTCCGCTCCTAATATTGCTTGTTTTTTAAAAGGAACTCCCTTCCCAGCAATAATTCCCACTTTTACATTGCTTACTAACGGCAGTTATCTTATTTTGAATAACCACATCTGCTTTGGTTTACGGACAGGAATCCCGTATATAGTAACTGTTTCACAATGTGTTACTTGTTGTAGCAATGTGCTTTTTCTGCCCCCGCATGAGAAAGTAGATAGTTCCATTTGGCCTTCCATTCCGACTTTGAAAACAGATTTCAACAAATTAAGCAGACTCAAAGCGCTATTGTTTCAACAAGAAGTGCCTCTCACTTCGGCTCGAGAGACCTTCGAATTGCAGGTGGCTAGAACATCTAGCGAGATTCAGTCACTTCTGAACACAAACCTCCCACTTCACTTTGGGGAGCTTATACATCAAATATTTAATGCGTCTGACACAGAAGGCCTTGCTCATT
The DNA here is from genome assembly GCA_963921515.1 of Calotriton arnoldi. Taxonomy (NCBI): domain Eukaryota; kingdom Metazoa; phylum Chordata; class Amphibia; order Caudata; family Salamandridae; genus Calotriton; species Calotriton arnoldi. Next base: position 115,422 of record CAWUFW010013083.1, read on the forward strand.
TTTTTAAACTTGTGAGATACGGCCTTGTGACTTCTTTTCAGACGATATTTGGAGTAATACCGGCCTTTATTCATTCTATTTTTTCCAGTGTCTCCAGTGGGTTCCCATTATTACTGGCGCTAGCTGGTGGAATACTGATCCTTCTGCTCCTACTACGCAATGGCTGCTCATCTTGTAGTAATGAACAGACCAGGCCAATTGTAACTGTACCGTGACCGAATGCAACAACTTTTTGGATGCTTGCCATTAGCAACGCTTAGCGTGAGTTATGGACTAACTTTTCGCTTTGCCTACTTGACTTGCATGCAACCTGTGTTCTACTGTCAGCGGTACCCCTTCTACTGGGCTTTGGATTTATGCCTCTCCAATACATCATGTTCAGACCCGGATTATGACCAGTTAATGGGTCCCTTAGTGGCCCATGAGTAGGCCTGTTGCAGGGATGGGCGTGTGGCACATGCAGTTGCACTTGGAGTCTTGGCTGAGTGGAATATCTGTGCGGCTGCGCAGAACCTATTGTGACGGAGCGTCATCGAATATTACGCAAGTTGCCCGGGTATGCTCTTGAAAGCATCGGATTATGAGGAACACGTCTGTTCCTTCAGCCTACTTGATTGGATGGCATCCCTTTTTCTACTAACGATAGGGATGGCCTTTTGGAATGAATTTCATTCTTACGTTCACGTACTTTGATGGATTTGCCACCTCCATATTAGTCACGTTTTCCGTGAAACGACAACATTTTAAACAACATAATTATTATTATTTTTTTAACTTTTTCCCATTTTGTTTTTTTCATGCGTATTTGAACTCTGCTTACCCTTCAAATCTGTTTTGGTGTTTTGTCTATATACTATGACTTTACCAAGGGGAGGGTGCTATATGGCCGTTGGGGTCATTGTCGGCATTGCTAAGTTAGCATGAGCTCTGCTGCCATGATGCTGCTTTTGCGCATGTTACTAAATGACTTTATTTTGCAAGACTCTGTTTGTGCCTTTCACATGAGAACTGTCTGCTTTCTGCGTTCTCTGCCTGTTCCTGGAGTTTAGTCTGAACACGATGTGCAAGGTCGATAAAGAATGCCCCTTGTTATTCTGTTCTGGTCAGTCCCTAGCACCTAGACAAAACATGCTAACGCAGCTGCGCTGCTGGAAACTCGTGCTTTGATATTACGGGGATGCATGTTGTTCTAGAGACACACTTGGAGAGGGACTTTTCCAGGGAGAAGAGCTATGCTGTTCCTATGATGTAAAACTTCCATCTAGGCACTAAGGTATGGGGTCTCCTGTCAAAGCCCCGAGATCTTCCTTTATATAATAAACTTCACCTTACCAAGGGGAGGGTGGTTAGGTCTTATGGTCCTTTTTCCACTGTCTGTATATGATGACATCCCCCTTTATATTCTATGGAATTGTAACCATGCTAACTTTTTTAGGTTTATGCATTTCGCTGCTGGTAGTGGCTCGTATACTGCATTATAGAGCACGATAGTTAAAGTTAAAATAAACATTTTGAACTATAACAGTGACTCTGACCATTCTTATTGTGGACAAATATGAGTGAGTGAGCGAAAGGGTACATCTTGCTACCGCGATTCATGAGAGAGTCAGGAGTGTTGTGTTCTGGGTTGTCTAATCATTTGTATCTTCATGATTATGTAGGAGAACAAATGAGACACTATAGCTAGACGGTTTTGGGATTTTGGGTACTAAGATGGTAGGAAGATTCAGCCCCTATACATCGAGGTCCTGTTTTCCTGCACATAGTTCTGTGTATGTGCAGAATCCCCGCAACAATCCTTTATTAAGGCCAAGACGGGAAAACTATTTGGCTCTGTTCAACTGCATACTCATGTCCGCTATGTGCGGATCAGGGTGTCTCTCCTTCCCAATGGGTTGCCCAGACCATGGAACAACAATGGGAATCGGCTCATGATCTCAGAGGTTGCAGTTGAGGGATATCAACCCCATTTTAGTGGCAGTGGCAAAGCTGAGCATACAGGTACTCAATGAAGTTCATTCTAGAACATGAATTGTGACTCATGTCAATGTCTTTTTGTGTTGCATTGTCACTGTGAATGACCCTTGGCTTTGCAATGGCTCAGAAGCAGCCAAGGTATGCACTTTTGTGCCTGACAGAGTGAGGTGAGGCACAGGGAATAGGCAGTTAAACTTCAATGCTGGCATTATGCATATCAACGCACCACTGTCTATGATGAAAGGTATTAGGTGATTGTTCACTTTCAATGTGATCTTAGGACAGTGTCCAAATGAATTTTGTCGCTTTACCTGGTAAACTGTCTTTGACTTGTGAATATCCTTACAGGTAGCTAACCCCACATGTGCATGCCGTCCAATGGCAGTCATCATCAGCGCACACCCATCTTCTTCACCAGCACCCGTTAACGACATTGAGGAGCCTTTTATACGATGAGCTTGACGATGATTGACTTTGCCTGGTTTCTACTTGTCGTAGCTGATGATGCTTTTCTTTGGTTTTGTAGGTATGGTGAAAATGCTTCTAGAATGTTTTCGCGTCCATCTTTTCTTTCCATCGTGACGCACTTGATTTTTCTTTGGCTCAGTGCACAGTTTTGAAATTATTCCTCTTTCCACAACCTTTGCATACCTGCCCGATGGCTGGACATTCACATTCATGGGAAAATTAAAATCCACATCAGAAACATAATTTTGTTTTCTTTTATGATTTCGACTTACGTGTATCTTGTTTATGCTTGTGCTTGGTTTTCACAATCAGCGCTAACTCATTAATGCTGTTCCTGCTTCCATGTCAGCAGTTTGTCAGTCTGCTCATTCTTCTGCTCTGGCAGTCATCGGCATTTTCTCCAAGCTGTGTGTTTCTCTCAACATGCGCCTTCTAGACGAATCTGAAAGGCAGCCATCAATGACTCTAAGGCGAATGGCTTCTTCTTCAGTGAAATCACAGAATTTGCTATGTTTAATGAGTGTGCCAAGTCTTTCAACAAACTCGTCCATTGTTTCACTAACCTGTTGTTGTGCTTGGTTGAAGATAAACCCTTTATAGTTGACATTAGGAATTGGGTTGAACTTGGCCTCCAACTTTTCTTTTACATTTTGGTACAGTTTTGCATCAGTTTCTGAGAGTTTTTTTAGCACTTCTGTCATGCCATCGCCAGCAAGGCTTTTCAAGTATTTGATACTCTACTTTTCATCTTCTTCTTCTAGTGCATCTATGAAGTCTTTGCATGTTTTGATCCACGCAGACAACCTTGCACCAATGTTCTTTTTCTTAGAAGTGTTGAAAGGCGGAAGTGGCTTCAGGAACTCGTCTGCATTGTAGTTCACACTCTCTTTTTCTGCCATTGAGAGCTTGTGCTGTTCAGACATCTTTCGCTGTACCCAGCTGCATGTAACTTCTGCAAGCACCACCCTCATTCTTGAACTTGGGTCACCGCGCCCGATCTGTAGTTGTAGAATGCTTCACTTGTCTTTGACAGTGAGTAAATTATCTGTTTTCCCATACCTGGTTGTTGCTGCTATCTTTCTGCTTTGTTTGAGTAATTGCTTCAAATCCATAGCGTGGGCAGCGATTCCATTGATTGCTTCACCAGCAGTTTTGGTGGGCATTTTGAATGTGCTCTTCTGCAGGGCCTTCACTTCCTTTGGCCGCGTATGGACTGGAGCAAAGCCTCTACTATAAGGTGTAGGAGACCCTTACACCATGGATCCTGGCAGGGGGCGGTGGCTCGTATCTGTTGACGGGTATTACCAGGTGCCACACAGGCGTCTGGCTCTGGAGGACGTGTGACTATGAGCCACCGCCCCCTGCCAGGATCCATAGTGTAAGGGTCTCCTACACCTTATAGTCGTAACGCCTTCAGAAGTCCTGAAGGCGCCACCAGAACCGTAAGTAGTACGGTTCTTTTGAGGCCACAGGTTAGGGTGCACCTTAGTGTGTGCATACCGCCGTGGCCCCTGGTCCTGAAGAAAGCCTCGCGATATGCACTAAGAGGCTGAAACATGTAGACCACACCTCACTATCTTTCAGGATGTGACGGACCAATTTACTCAGTCTCAACATCCACTTCACTACAGTTTTTAATCTTGCCTTACTACTCCACCATTAAAAATCTTTTGGACTGGTAAAGGCAATTTTAACCTTTGCACTATCACTTGCACTTTCACAAAAAACCTGCTCCGCTGTAGTCAGGTGTCGCAGCACACCGGAGAGGCACTCGGCCTCTCTGGTGGGAACCCAATGATAAAGCATGTCACCAACTAGGTTGGTGAGTGAGGGTTTTTTTAACAAACAAGAGTGATTCCTCTTGACAGCCCTTCATGTATTTGGCTTCACTCTTTTGTTGTTTAGTTGCTATTCCCTAGGGGGACCAAGAGTGGACTCGACAATTTCCCTCTCTCTCTTGTTATTTACATATAACATCAATATGCTACATGTGCTATGACACAGACATTCAATGTCACAGTGCTTTTTCCACTAAATATCTACAGTAAAATTGGTTAAACCTAATTGACATATTTAACTTTTCAGTAGGCCATGTAATTTAGCGCAGGAAATGCACCAGTAGCTTGCCATATGAGAACGCCATTGAGTCCTGGCTATGGTGAAGTTTCAAAACCACTGCTACAACTCATGGCATGAAGAAGTACTTTCCAATATATATCTGCTTTTATATTTCAGATATACCAAACATATGTGCTCCCAGTACAACCACAGGTCTCACTGCCTATTATATAAAAGTGGGACATGCTAAATATTAAAGAAAAATATGTCCCCCCAGTGAAAATGTGCCAGAAGCTGCTTAAGCAGGCCAAAATCCAGTCTACAATTCATTTCAGGAGAAAGATAGACAATTGCTTGAAATTTAGTTTACCATGCTTTAGTAGAAAATTAACTTGTGATGGCAATAGTTTTTTGATATCTTTAAGTGGCATTGCAATGCAACATGAAGAGCTGAAAAGGCAGAGAATAAATACAGAAACTTCTAAAGCCAAGGAGACTGTTCTAAAGCAAACCTTGAACTCTAATCTCATATGAGCCATGTAGAAGAGCAAGGAATGGATGATAACACAATGGACTTTAGCCATAGCCTTTTCTTTCACACGAAAATCCCGAAGGAGGTCCTCTCAAATTTCCATAGGGAAGGGTATGGGAGGGAACTCAAAGCTTCTAAGATAAGAGCCTGGCTATTGGCATCTGGGATTATGATTTTGGAAAGGTTTACAGTAAGGTCAAAGAGGAAGTGTTGAAAAGGGAGACGGGGCCAGTCATGGGCCTTGTGATTTTTTTTCAGGCACTGGATAGTGCAATGCAATAATACTTATAAAGCGCACAGCTGTTGAAAGACAGGCACTGACAGCAAGCAATAGAAGTCAATCGACGTATAACCTTACTGTCAGAAAAACTGAGTCTTAATCTGTTTTCTAAACTGGGCTTCCGTGGAAACTCCATATAAAGAAAGAAGTTTCCACCACCTATAGATTTCCGATGGAAATCCGGAGTTATCAGTAACAAGGCCTCATTCAGTATAAGGAGGTGAATAGGGATACTGTGACAGTGCCTCCTACAAAGATACATTGGTGCCACCACATGATAGCAGTGTAAAGCAAGCACTAGTGCCTTGAACATGATCCTCTTCTTGATAGGGCACCAGTGTTATTCCTCATGACGACCTGCTATAACGTCGCATTTTAGGACTCCCAAAATCAACATAGCAGCAGCATTTTTAACTACTTCCAGATGTTTATTAGATTAGATTAAATTAGATTAGATTAGATTAGATTAAACCCGCTTACGTGAACCACAGACTGCATTTCCACTGATCCCCCCAAGAACCTCTACTCTGCACACCCCGCCCTCGCACAGAGGACGCTGCTTCTACCATCTCGCCGCCGATGCTTGGAACTCCCTCCCCCTCCACCTCCTCACTGTTCCCTCGCTGACCCACTTCACAAAGGGGCTCAAGACCTGGCCTTTCGTCTGAGGCCTGCTGCAAACACCTGGAAACCTTCTTGGGTGATAAGCCGCACTCTACAAGTATGACCTAATTGATTGATTAGCTTAGATTAGATTAGATCTATTATTCAAACGGGCAAGGAGACCTAAAAATAAAGCATTTGCATTGTCCAATCTAGATAACCGCATGAACAATAGATTTCCGTGCTTCAACTGGAACAAAATCTAATGTCATCCTCAGTCTGTGGAGTAGAGCACAGGATAAGAGTAGCACGTTGCCCTGATCTTGTCAGAAAATTCCTGGAAGAACATCTTAAGGAATAAAGAAGACTCTTGCCCAACTGCCGCGGAAAGAAATCTCAAGGACATCTGCTCTTCATTGGTACTCAAGGACTGAAACTGCTCATCAAATGGCATCTTGCTAATCTTCTCTGCACAGCAACAGGGGCACACAAGGCAGAGAAGGACTCTAAGTGAGAAAATCAAACTGGCCAGGGGTGAGTGGAGTGCACTGGAACTTGTGAGAGCCTTAGATGGAAAGAGAGCTGGTGACTAGAAGTACGCCATAAGGTTTACCTTTCCAAGCATCAAAAAATATTAGAGTTTTAAAAAAATGTCTGCCTTCTAGAGGACCTGGACAAGGCACTAAGGCATTAAGGGGAAAGTATCACCTTGCTTTCTTAAAGATTGCCAGTTTGCCCCACTTGGAGCGTTTTTACTTCACATTCAAGGTTAAAATGGATCGCTGCAGACATTTATCGGAGCCCATAGATCTCTTGTCTAGTACAGGTCCTGCCTTGCCCCACTGAAGGAAAATGAGAAGAAAAAAAAATAACAAGGCCCAAACAAAGGACTTGGGGGCAGATTTACAAGAACTGACGCATCTCTGCATATCAGCAGAGATGCGTCAGTTAATCTGCGTCACGTAAAAAAACCCTTGCGCCACCATGGATGCATCGCATTTACAATGCGGCGCACCGTGGCGCAAGGATTGACAGATGCGTCATGCATCTGACGGCGTAAAGGTAACGCAGTGCTGGTGTCGTGTCGCAAGCGCGACGCAACTCCAGAACTGCTCTGGGGTGGCCTATAGTTGCTGTGCTGCATCACTCCTTACGCCTGCTTCAAGCAGCAGTAAGGTTTTGATGCAATGGCGTCGTAAAAGTGACTCAGTGAAATCTTGTAGATTTCACTGCATCACTTTTACGAGGCTTTCCTGCGTGGGAACGCCCACCCTGCATACATTATACCTGATGCAGGTATAATGTGACGCAGGGCTTTACAACGTGACGCATCTCCCTCGATGCATCACGTTGTAAATTTGTCGCAACGTGGCGCATTGTGTACGACGCCACTGCGTCACAGAAGTGATGCTACGGTAGCGTAAATGTGTCGCAAGGGGCTTGTAAATCTGCCCCCATGAGTTGTTTTAATGCAAAGAATCCATCCAAGTGTCAAATCATCCCTGTTGATAACATCATTTGACTTTGTCCAGCTTGGATCATGGGAGCCAAAACTGAAGGAGCTGCACGACTAGACATCTAACTTCGAGTAATGCTCAACAGCTCAGAACCCTTGATGCATTGAAGGATTATGAGAAGGAGAAAATTAACAAAGTTCTATGGTAAAAACCTTGATGAGACTGACCTGTTACACTTACCGAAACCCCACTCAATTGCAGCCAGCGTGGAATTGGGCCCATGCAAAGGTCTACTATGAACACTAACTCTCATTGGTGGATTGCTGTATTTTAGTGTTGATTGTCTTAAAAAAACTTTATCAATTTGGTTTGGTACTGCTTGAACTTAACAAAAATTCCCTGGGAAGCTGCCTGGTTGTTGTGTCATAGGAACCAGGTGTTACACAGATTCTCTCAGTTTATGGTTTTGTGTCCCAACCAATGAATTTAATTAGAGTAGCCCTCCCAAATGTATTACCCTTTTTATGGCATGGTTGTTCAAAGGTGGGACAGGCTGTTCTGTTCATTTTAGCTTGTCATATTTTTCATTTTTTTCATTTATAATCAATTTTTTACACCATGATTTTTGGAGAACGTAGAGGTGAATCTGTCCAACTTGGCAGTCCTTACTTTCGTGGAGATGAAAATTAGCTGTAAGGAGATGAGGGTGTGAGTAGCCATAAATCAAAGAAGAAGCATTTTGAAAAAATCCTCAGGGCCTCGGAAGAGGTCTATCATGGACACAAAAACTTCTAGGAGCTTTAGGATGATGAGGTTAAAGCACATGGAGCAATAGCCCAAAAGGGGCAGGTGATCGACTGCTTTAGGGTACCTCCTGAACTGCATTATCTAGGACTGAGAGCAATGTGATCTCTCACAGTTGTTCCTTATGATTGTTGGAGTCAGACAAGTTAGAATAAAAAGGCCTAAAAACCAAGATGGATTTGTAAATAAATCAGACATGGCATTAGTTGAGAAGAACGTGCTAGAGAGGAGAAGAAAGCAGCACAAGGGCTTCTTCTGGAACAAAAAAAAGTTGGCTGATGAAGTTAGGGGAGCAGCAATTGCAACCAAGGGGAAAAATGTTCTTTTAAAGGAAAAGGAAGTCATATTGGTTTTTGAGGAGAGCAAGAGGAAGCTGGACTTGAAAGCCAGGCATGCATTAGGTTCTACTGATGGAGGTGGCAGTGTCAGATTGGTGATTTTGGTGTCCAGTCACACTGCTCACAATACCACCTCTCAAGAGATGTTCTGGGTAGCCTTGTGATTGGGAGTGGCATAATGAACTGGTTTGCTTCTTATGAGGTGCCTTAGAGATTCATGAGGGAAGTCAAGAAGCACTGGGGCCACTGTTGTTGGAAAGTTACCTGTCCAGGAAAAGGAATCAGTCCTATACCTAGATGAGAATGAGTGGAGACAATACACTGACATTATGGCAGTCTGGGGGGCAGATTTTGTCAGATATGAGCTCATACCTGTGATGGTCCTCAGACAGTTTAGTGACGCTCAAAGAGTGATGGAATAGTACCTCAATATTAATGATAAAATATTGTTGCACTCCAATATTGTGTTAAAATGATATGGACCAATAAAGAATCATCGTGCATAGTGTCGAAGATAAGTATATCCGTTAGACCTGTTATCCTTAGGGTGGTCTTCCCCCAAACCTTTTGCCTCAATATTTTTCTGATCTTGTTTTAGTTCGCCTTAAGAGTCTGTACACTTTACCACTGCTAACCAGTGCTAAAGTGTTTGTGCTCACTTCTTAAAACATGGTAGCGTTGGATTGCACAGAATCTCGTGGAGTTTTTATGTAACTCCATGGAATTCTGCAGAGTGAAACTGTGAGTTCCGCCCACTCCTACCCATTACCTGTCTTTGCAACTCCCTCTGAGAGGGTGGTCATCAACATTGTTGGTTCCTCGGATCTCAAGACAGCTTTAGGCAACAGGTTCACCCTGGCCTTTGTGGACCAAGCCACCCGCTACCCAGAGGCCATAACTCTGAGGTCGCTGACTGCACCAGCAGTTGGCCGGGGCCCTGATGGGGAATTTTATCCATGTGGGGTTTCCCAAAAAGGTCTGACAGAGGCACTAACGTCATGTCAGCATACTGTTAGGGGTCCTCGCAGCCTTGTGAGAGAGGGGTGGGATCTCCCAGGAAGACCCCACAGGATGTAGTCAGCTACATGCTGGCCATCAGCAACCAGATGCATCGCTTCTGGAAAACGCTAAAGGCAATATTGAAACTAACAAAAAGTCGTGAAACTCTGGTATGAGCAGAAGGCCATTTTGGTATAGTTTCAACCTGACCAGGAGGTGTGAGTTATGGAGCCTATGGAGACAAGAGCTCTCCAGGATTCCTGGACAGAGCCATACGAGCAGAAGAGGGAGTCCACCTATCTGGTAGATCTCAAGACCCCTATAAACTCCTTAGGGATGCTTCACATAAACCGCGTAATAGACCACTTTGAGAGGTCTGAAGTCAATATGCTTCTGGTGACAAATTAAAGGGTGGAAGAGGAGAGTGAACCGCTCCCTGACCTCCCATCTGCCAAAGAACATGATGAGACAGTAAAGGGCATTAACCTCACCACTACTCTGACCCCCAGAGCAGCAGAGTGACTGTCACCAGTTGTGGCAGTTTTCCTATCTGTTTTCCCTCACCCCTGGGCTTACACATTTGTGTACCCATGACATAGACACTGCCAACAGTCCAAAACAATATTTGCAGACTGTAGGTTAAGGTGAGGGCCAGTTTCAAGGAGGAGGGCCCCAAAAGGCTGGTGTTAGGGGTAATTGACCTCTCCAACAGTCCCTGGTCCAGCCCTGTGGTGCTGGTACCTAAGACTGCCAAACCGAGCACTACTCCAGAACTCAGGCTCTGTGTGGACTACTGAGGACTCAATTCTGTCACTAACACTGACCCACATCCCATCCCCCGAGCTGATGAGGTCATAGACAGGCTGGGAGCTGCCAAGTTCCTCAGTACTTTTGATATCACATCAGCGTACTGGCAGATTGCTCTGACATAGGGGGCAAAAGAGAAGCTTACGTTCTCAACCCCAGAGGGCCACTTCCAGTTTAGGCTGATGGCCCTTGTCTTACAGAATGCCCCTTGACTATCAAGGGCAGTAGGTGCCAGATAGGGCAGGGTTCAGTAGTATATCTAGGCCACAGTGTGGGTCGGGGCAAGGTGAAGCCCTTCCAGGTTACAATTGATTATTCATTATAAGGTGAGCTCAACAGACACAGCATTGATTTTGGACTTCAAAGAGGAGCATGTGCACCTATGGCTGCCAACATGTAGACTAACATGTCAACAGCTTCCCTGGAGTGTGTGGCAGGAGAAGGCATTAAAGTGAGTTTGGCACCCTAGGGTAGCCTGTCCTAGCACCAGGCCTGACACCCACCCCTAAAAGGCCCAACAGTCTTTCTGCTGCTCCTAGGACGCTGATTAGGGGGTTTACCACCAATGACCCCTCCAGAGGAGGGCAGAAAGCCCACTGAACATTAGGGATTATTTTTCTAACCTAATATTGGGCTGGGGTGGCCTGCCCAGATATTTGGTTTTACCTCCAATCCTAAAGGGCCCAACAGTCTTTCTGCCCCTGTGCGCTAAAGTATTGCATTGTGCATGGCAAGTGAGATGTAAAATTGGATTCTCTTTGGACATAGTTTTTACATATGGGATAGCAGGAGGGGCTAAGTGGGGCTAACTCCCACTTTCCTATCATTTGACATTGTGCATGAGTTGCACTATTCGGGCTGTGGTTCAACCAGCAACCAAGGAAATCTACCAACCCTGGCCATTTCTGAAGCCCAAAGAACCAGCAGAAGCCAGGGCGGTGTCACTTGTCTGTATTCCAGCATGTTCTGTTTTACTTAGAATGCCCTGCAAACTACAAAGTATATGTAAAAAGTCTAATTTTCAATAGTTACATGACAAAACTCTCATGCACTTCCAACCAATGGCTAACATCTTACCACAATTCGTTCCACTTTGGTCTCAATTTAAATCCTTCCTCCCAAATGCAGGTGAACCTAACGCATGTCATTAGAGCTGACCACAAATATGACAACCTGAAGACATAATTGACACCACATTGATTTTATATGGGACAAATTTTCACCTGTTCCTGTGACAGGTGAACGGTCTAGCCATACAAGTGGAGTATTGTTTTTAGTGGGAGGTACTGGATCGTAAGAATTTCGTGGATCGCTGAAGATTCTGTAACTTTCTCCTACAGAAATGTAAGGAAAATGCATGATGTTAGCCAATGTTTGCAAGGCATTCTAGATAAGAAATGTAGTGGGATCCACGCAAGTCACACCACCATGGACTATGTGTGTCTCCTTTTCAGAAATGTCTGGGGTTGGTAGGTTTCAATGGTTGGGCCAAAATATTCCACTTTGCTTTTTTGGGGCCTTTCCAATGGTAGGCATAGGCCAAGGCCAGACAAGTAGGGTACCATTTTTAACAGAAGTATGGAAAGACAGAAGAGAACAACAAGTGTCATTTAAAATTGAATTTCTCTCCATTTTTGATTTTCAGGAGTATGATTTTGAGTGATTTGTGATAGGAGTGAGAGTGGGAATATGTAGTGTTTTATTTAGAGGCACTGAAGGATGTCACTTTTGGAGCTGTGCTTCATCCCATTTATCATAGGTTTCTTTAAGGAAAAATTATTGGAACGTTTTACTTTAAACTATGATTTTACATTTTCTTTAATTTTTTTTAAATTAACTTACTTTTTAAATTGATATCTTGGGCATTGGAGGATGTTGATGGATTTGACATAGAATCATATTGAATCATATTTTTGGATCATTTTTGGAGAATTGCATTTTTGTATTCTCTTTTGAGACCTGACATTGAGATTATATGCTTTTGAAGAGGTTGTTCCTGCTTTGATATTCTTCAGCTTCATGATGGTGAGTATTTTTATTTATTTTCAAAGATTTGTTTTTAGTCATGGGGTAAATTATGTATGTTTAAAAGTGTAATATTTATATGCGAATCTACTGTATATTTTGCATTATGTTTTACATCTGTTCTAGGAAATGTGTTTGAGGGTTAGTTTAATTGTTAAGAAATATTTTTGTTGCTCTTAATTAATTATGCTTTCTTAAGAGAAGGCAACAATTATCTATGGGGCATATTCTCAAGGAGCTATCGCCGAGTTATCGGCACTTTATCGCAGCCAAAGTTGCGCTAAATTTATCGCCCCATTCACAAGCTGGTGCTAACAGCCAATAACACCAGTTTTCCTGCGAAAGCAGTCGCAAAAAACATCGCCACAGATGACCCCGGCAAATAACGCTAATGAGATGCAGAGTAGGCGTTCCCGAGAAAAAAACCAGCGACAACACCACACCTCAACATTCTCAACGACCAGCCACATCGGCGATAAGACCACAAAACAGGCGATAAGGCACGTTAGCAGCAGGAAACTAACACCTGCTCTGACCTGGTGTAAAATCGGACGACAAGCTGCACCATCAAAGGGAGCCCAGCCCAGAGCCACACATGAAGAACAACAGATGCCATGGAGCCATTCACCATGCACCCCGGAGCCCCGAGGGGGCAACAACACCCACCGCCACCAACCCCAGGACCGCCACCCCACAACAGACCCACCCCGCCCCCCCGGACCACCACAGAGGCAGCGCAGACAAAGACAGCGGACATTCAGGAAATGCACCAGCCCTACAGACCTAACACCAGACAATGCCAATGCCCACTACAGGCCCAAAAGGACAACCATCCTCCGCATCCTGAACATCATTGCCCACAGACTGACGGTACCAACACAGCGGACAACCAACATCCCTCCGCAGACAAAGCTGCTGGCTGTTCTGCACCTGTTGGCCTCTGGTATCCTCCCAAACAACAACCGCCCGAGTCGGAGGAGTCTCACAGCCAGCCCCATCCAAGTCCCTCACACCTGTCCTGGATGCCCTCACCAGCTAGGGACCCCAGCACCCATACGTCACCCACAATGCGCAGGAACAGCTGGAGACCAAGCAAGGACTATACGCCATAGCTGGATCCCCGCACATGTCGGGGGCAATCGACTGCACACTTGTGCCCCCTGCCAACACCGCACACAATTACTGCAACAGAAAGCACACGCATCCCATTAACGTGCAGGCAATAGTGGACCACAGGGGACTCCTCACTAATGGCATAGCCAACTACCCAGGCAGTGTGCATGATCCCATCATCTTCCGACAGTCTAACATCAACCAGCGCTTCCAGGATGGCACCCATGGGAATGCACTGCTCATTGGCAAGTACCAAATGAACACACCACACACCTCAACCCCACAATCATGCAACTCACAACTCTGGCACTGCACATGTCACAAAATCACATTCAACATGCTAAATAACATGCCCCCCACCAGACACGACAGCACAACTTACTGTGGCAACCTTGGTTAGCCATGTACATGAGCCATCAACGGCATGGCACCTCAGCCACACAATACAGGAATGTGGGGAGAGGTGGGAATCAGGCATGTGCGAAGGAGGCAAGTGACCCATGAATGAGAATGTACACAATTCCAAGTGTGGCGGAGATGTGCTGGACAGACTGCAGTATGCAGACCACAGACATAGCCATGTCTACATGCACTGCTGGTGTTTGGAGTGTAGTGGACAGTGGACGCAACCATGTCACCCCAGCCAGTGGGGAAGATCGCGGAAATGTAGCTTGTGACGTCCCCCCGTGTAAGCGTGTGTGGAGTGGGCTGGCCCAAAGGACGCCAGGCCAGCGTAGGGGTGTGAATAAAAAGCACATAGCCCTGGGCGTGGTTCTCTTCCGGAATGCCCAACGTGTCTGCCAGGGCAGCGCCTCCCACCCCTCCACGAGGCCGACGCCGTCGCCGTGAGCGGTATGGCCTGCGATCCTGTGTGCCCGCTGCACCCCGGGCCGCTGGTCCCCGAACCCGTCATGCCCGCCCCTGCGCAGCCAGGCCTCATTGCTCACCTGCCGACACCGGCGTGTATCGAAGAGGGCCCACCACATGCCGGCGCAAGCTCCAAGCCCGAAGCCCGTGACCTTGGCAGCCTCCTCAGACCATCACGGCCTCCGCGACACGCCCGCATTACTCCTTTCTCGTTGACGTACTCCACCGCTGCCTCCGGCCTACACTAAGGTCAAGTAGGTCACACATTTGGAACTGAGTATTGATTATGCAATGGCAGAGTACACACCTTATGGCTGAGTTTATATCACTGTACTCCCTTCGATGTGGTGCCACCAACTCTGTGCATAGCATTCAAACTACACCTGTCTGTGGTCCCTTGCTGACTACTGCCTTCGCCCTACACTGTGGTCGAGTGGGTCACACATCTGGAACTGAGTCTTGTTTTCTGCATGGCGGAGTTCATATCAATGTACGCAAGGAAACGAGTAAGAGGAAGATGCGGTTCAGTTCGGAGGAGAAAAGGATCATCGTTACAGAGGTGATCGAACACTGCCGACAACTGCTCTGGTGTCACTAACTCTGTGCATCGCGGGCCAACGACACATGGCTGTGGGCCCCTGCTGATGCTGCCTCGGGCCTACACTGCGGTCAAGTAGGTCACACATTTGGAATTGAGTCTTGATTATGCAATGGCAGAGTACACACCTTATGGCTGAGTTTAACTCGCTATACTCCCTTCGATGTGGTGACACAAAGTATGTGCATGGCATCCCAACCACACGTGTCTGTGGGCCCTTGCTGTCTACGCCTTCGGACTACACTGCGGTCCTGCAGGCCCCACACAAATCCATGCCAGTCCGTACCAGGCAGGACACGGCATCGTCGCTGGCTAAACACCCGCTCAGCTCTGTTGCTACTGCCTCGGTCAACCACGAGTCATCCCCACATGCCATTTCAACGCCGTGTGTCAGTGTTCCAGGGGGAGCTCGCTGAACAGCGGTTGGCCCGTGCTGGCCGCTGCCTCCGGACTACACATTGGTCGAGTAGGGCACACATTGGGAACTCAGTCATGATTAATTTATGGCAGACCTGATATCATTGTACTGACCTCGTCGCAGACTGCATCCCCTTCCAGCTCCGTGGCCACTAAGTCTGTTCCCCGACAACCATGGACACTTTCTTCTTGAGATTTGTTGGCGACTGAGTCCATGGACTGGGGGTTGTCTACATCATCATGTCGGTGATACTGACTATGTGGCCAAAACGAGGCAGTAGCATTCCACTCCTCCATTTGCTGCTTCCGGCTGGCTCCTGCCCTCTGCATCATGCCCTGGAGGACACCTTCCACTGTCCCCCGCAAACCTCCGCTACATTCACCTTCGACATCGACGAGGACCCGCTCACCTTGCGTGGCCCTATCTCACTGCACCGCAAGTCACCGTCCCATGGCAGTGTGCCTGTGCCGGCCGCAGTGCATCCGGGGCCACTAACTCTGTGCAGCTCAAACCATGGCCCCAGTCTGATGTCATGTTGGATGGCCTCTGGGTCGATGGTCTGGGGGTCATCAACGCCATGTGTCTGTGGCCCTGCGCTGTCCGCTGCTTCTGGCCTCAACTGCGGTCCACCTTGGCTCACACATCAAATCGAGTCCTGACCTGCCCGGACGTCGCATCACCGCAGGATGCACACGCCACCACCGCAAGGACCAACTCCAAACGACAGGTGCCAGAGTCATAAGTGTCTTACTGCCAGACTGTCAGAGTTCCTCACACCTGTCGTGGGGGCCATCATCAGCTTGATACCCTGCTCAGCTCTTCAGGTGCCACTAACTCAGTGCACCACAAATCAAGGAACATTCTGCTTGCATGTTGGGTGAACACTGTACTCTCTCCGGCTACCACCATGATGCTTCACAGTTGTTTCTGTTGTGCTGGTGTTTTATGTTTCTGCTTCAATTGTGATCACTGTTCAAGTTGTTGCCAGCACCAATGACTCCATGAGGGCTGGCTTACACTCACCTCACACACATCCAGCACATGCGTCACTGTACATGTGACCATGCCAATAAAGGTGTCGGGCGCACGTGCCCGTGGCCAGTTCAACGAACTCTCTGTGTGTGTCCGTGTGCTCATGATGTATGCATTTATGCCCCGGGCACTACAACATTACATTGTGCCATGTACAGAGGACGCAGCCATGTCACCGCAGGCAGCGGGTGGGACATTGCACATGTAGCTTTGTCGTCCCCCACTCAATATGTAAAAGGAGTGAACTGGGCCAGCGTCCGCCAGTCCGGCGTGGGGGTGTGGATGATCATCCCGTGGCCCTGGGTGTGGTTCAGTACTGGAAATGTGCAAAGGCATGTGTCTCTGTCGCAGTGTGGGTCTCCGTTGGGGAGTGTTGGTGGGCCCTGCTGGCACCCACGTATGTGATCTGGTTCGGCTTCCATGAGGTAGTACCCCACCCGCATATGTTCGGCCACCCCCTTCTGGCAGTCTGACACCTGGCCTTGGAATGCAATGTATGCTTGGGTGGGCTGCTGGGAGCCTGCCGGGGTGGTGGGTGCATCCAGCTGTGTTGTCTTTGCAGGGGGTGGGGTATCCTCGATGCAGCGGTGCTGCCCTGCTCCTGGACGGCGATTGCCTAAGATGTCCATGGACTGTTGTGGGGCGTAGGTGTCGGAAGTGTGGTGGTCCTCTTCAGCATCACTGTGGAGTTGTCTGGTCTGCTCTGCTGGAGGTGTTGTTTGTCCCTCTGCAATGTGAATGGGAGATGCTTGTTGACATTGTGTTGGCATGTATGTTGCCGCATTGTTCACGTTTTCATTCAGACCTCATGACAATGTACATTGTGACTGTTTGGGAGGGGCGGACTATTTGATGCGGGACAGTGGACATTTGGACTACATGTCGTAGGTGAGGTTGTACACGTACATTTCCATCTCACAGTTTCCTTCTATGTCAGATGTGATTGGCCCTTTTCTACGCACAGGCGGACCCAGTTGTGTCCTCTGTTCTGCAGGGTAGGTGTTGGGCTGTGTACCACATTGTCGTCCATGTGGGTGTGCTGTAATTGCTATGTGTGTGTGCTTTTTTGTGTGGGAGTCACACCTGCAGCTGTGATTTTGCTGCCCCTGAACCCTTGGAGGCGGTGTGCCTTTGGCTTTTGTGCTTTTGAGGTGCTGTGATGTTGGCGACTTGGGTCATTTGTGCTCTTGGACGGTTTTTGTACTCTTGTGCATTGTTTGTCTGCAGATGTGTTGTTGACGTCAGTGGTTGTTTGTGCAGGTGGATGTGTCAGAGTGTGACCTGCTCCTTTCCGGATGTGGTCCACACTCAACCACCTCAGCCTCGTGGGGTGCACAGTGTCATGGTGATTGTACTCCAGCCATGCTGCTGGTCATGTGGTGTCACTTGCATTGTCAGTGTGGCTCTCACATACGCATCTTTGCTGTGTTTCGCACGGGTGCATGTGTGTGTTGTGTAATTGGTGTTGTGTGGGGTGGGACCCCTTTGGGCACATGGTGAACGGGGGCCTACTTGATGTTTGTATGTGTGCTGCAGTGTGCCACGGGGATCAGGGACATGACCCAGGGTTATTGTGGGTGTGCGGTGTGCTACACGTCGTTGTGCATGTGTGCCATTGTGCCCGTCCCCCGTCCCCACAGTCCCTGTTCGTTACTCACCCTGTTGCTGTTGTGTCAGGTCATGTCGAGCAGTGTCCGGACTCCCGACTCCTTGCACCGTCTCCACACTGATGACTGTGGGCGCCATTTGCACCAGCTCCTCCTGTGGCGCAGGACTCGCACCTCCATTCGCTGTTGCTGCCTTCCTGTTGGCAGGGGGTTTCTTCTTGGTTTGGCTTTTCACATCGCGCCGGCGCATCTTGGCCTCCTCGGCACTCCGACTGCATTCACGATGGGATGCCATTTTTCCGTCTGAATTGCCAATGACACGGTGTTGGTGACGGACAGTTGTTGTTGGTGCTCTGTCACCTCCGTGACAACGATGGGGTTTTCCTGCGGACTGTACCCCGTCTTCCTCTTCCTCTTCTCCTTGGCCTTCCCCGAACCCAAGGTTCATTGCTGGTGGTCTGTGGGGCTTGTGGGGTTCGCGTTGACCTGGGCACTGGTTCCGGGTGCATCCATGTTGCTGCGCAGTTTGATTTGTTTATGGTGTGTTTTTCTTGGTCAGCTTTTATGGTGCATTATCCTGCCAGACGCGTGGGGATTGCAGGCCTGTTGCTGGTTGTCGCAGGTTTTTTTTTAGTGGTTGGCCTCATTGCAACTTTATTCGCGTTGGTGTTTCTCATTTTTTCGGCGTTGCGTTGTGTTTAACGCGGTCATTTGACGCGTTATCGTGGGACTATCGCATGGTGACAACAGGTTGAGAATGCTACGTTAACACAGCGTTGTTTTCCCGCGATGGACTGCGATGTGAGAAGTTGCGTTAAGCTAAACTTGCGGTGGTTATCACACGTTCTTGAGAATATGCCCCCATGTTTTTAAGCTGTAAGGCTTATAAGTATCATCCATTGGCCAAATTGGTCATTAAGTTAATGTTAACATATTATTTGCAGTAACATAAAATTATTTTTCACTTTTCACTATCATTATTATCAGAGAGTACAACCTTTTTGTGTTTTAATGTACGGTGGGTGTCTTTTTACGAAGGTTTTGCGTGGTGATGTCACCTGTTTTTCTGCTTTCTTTTTCTATCGTTGGTTCTTCCGTTGTTTTGTACCAGTGGCATTTGACCAGTTTGTTGACGTTTGACTTGGGAGCATAGTGATTTATCTTTTTTCCCGTTGAAGCTGTAGTTGTTGATGGCACAGGTTTTAAGTCATGTGAACTGCTCCTAAAAATATTTCTGCCACTGAACATGGATGGTTATGTTCTCTGATGTTTTCTGCATCACCATAAATAGCAGAAGCTTGGTCATAGCAACCATTGCAACAATATTTTGTGGGGGAGATTTTCAAAACTTTTGCGCTGGTTTAGCGTCACAAAAGTGACTCAAACCAGCACAAATTTTATTTTTGCTATTTTCTTTCCAGCGCAAAACTTATTTTGCGCTGGAAAGCACTCTTTAAGTAGCGCAAAGCAGAGCGAAGCACTGCTTTTCGTTACTTTGCACCGAGGGGGCGTTACATAGGTGGTACATGGGTTTTCCCATGCAACCACCCATGCCTTTTGACGCAAAACCATATTTACAAATGTTTTTAAACATAGTTTTGCGCCAAAAGTTAACGCCCCTTCAAAGGAGGCGCTAACAGGAGAAATGCTTTCATTTCTCCATGCTTTTCCGACTTTCCATGCGTGCTGCACTGTGCAGCACGTGTGCAAAGTGGGAAAAGCTTTGCATCGTGCCTTTCATAGTATTTTGTATAGGAAGGGTACCCTTCCTGTACAAAACCTATGCTACAATCATGCACACACCCTAGCACTGCGGCGCTAAGGTGTGTGCATGGCGCACGGCAGCTGAAATCAGCACCGGCGCAAGGGTAAGGGGAGGAGAGAGCCATATCTCTGAAGATGTGGTGCTCTCCTGCCCCCTCCCTGTCGCGCAACGTGGCGCCGCCTTGCGGGGGCTGCGCTGCGTTGCGCAACTTTTGGGAAAATCTCCCCCCATGTTTACAAATCTTTGTAAATATGGTTTTGTGTCAAAAGGCATGGGTGGTTGCATGGGAACGCCCATGTACCAACCATGTAATGCCCCCTCGGCACAAAGTAACTGGAAATTTGCGCTAGTTTGCGTCACTTTTGTGGCGCTAAACCAGCGCAAAAGGTATGAAAATCTCCCCCACAGTGTTTAACCTTTTATGCGGTTGTATTAGTCAGCTCCTTCAAACATTTGAGCTCTGTAAATGACCAACATTTACTTAGGATATATTTTTTGGCACAGGTTTAGTTTCTGCGAATATGTTACATTTAATTTAGTTTATATACTTAAATAAAAATACAGTTTTTTGGTCTTACCGGGTAGTAAAACTTTAAAACCTTTTTTGTTTAATGTATGATCAGAAAAATGTTCAACTAATGTTTCTGTTGTGGGAATGTATAAGGGAATTTTGTATTCATAAATATCATTTAACATTACATTTAGGCATTTGTAAGGAGTGTTTAGATTGAGTATATTTTTGGAGCTTAAAAATTTAAATGTGTGCTTACTTCAGATTGACTTGTGGTTGCTTTTATTGTGCAGAGTAATGATCTCCTCTCAACTCTTTGAGTTTTGACAACAGTTTTAATTGTTTGGCAGGTGCGGCCCGTGCAGGAAAGAGCGGTGGGCTGGGTTTGGGGGGATTCGACAGACGACCATTAAATAAATAATTAATTTTCCCTCCTCGTCGTCTGTTGAAATTCCCCCCACCCGGCCGCACCGTCCCACCAGTCTTACCTGCACGGGTCGCTGCTGTTGTTTGGTATCTGTTCTATTTATAACCCTCAATTATTAAATGTGCTTGTTATTTGTCAAACGGAGTTTTAAATGTGATTTGGTACGGAAATATTTGTTGATTTTTTTCAATGTGTCTTGTTAATTAATATGTTTTTTAAAGGTTTTTTTTGTAAATATGCAATGCAATTCTTTATTTCTTGGGTTAGGTATAAATTTATTTTCTTTCCAAATGTTTTCATTTGTTTCATTAATATTTTTGTTGTCAAATATTTATCTTGTCTGCATTTTCATTATTCTATTGTGTTGTTTGGAACATAATATTTTTGTACCTTAAAGTTTTGCAGTCAATAATATTGTTTTCACATTTTTGGGAGTCATTATTGTTTTTAAAGGTGTGCTATTTTACTTACCAAGTATAGAATGCAATATTATTGTAGTCGATGCATAGGCTACAGCATTTCAGAATCATGATCTTTTTGTTGTTGATGTTGTGACTTATAACCGGCTTCACAGCAGTCATGGGAAGATGTTGTGGACGCTTTGTTAAAGGCAATGGAGGGCTGGGTGAAATTCAACAAAGTAAAAGTTTACAGTCTGATTATGAAAGTGCATTTTTTACATTTTATTTATGGCATTAAAAATCCATCAAACTGTTTTTATATATATGCCACTTCATATATTATACATAAGTCAGTCACATTTCTCAGTTTTACATATTAGTCTGTGCAGAACCCACCTTCCTTTATTCTGATATTCTTCTGACCTCACCGCAAAGACCTGGAACTCTCTTCCTCTACATCTCAGGCAATCACCCTCAATGCCTCAATTCAGGAAGTACCTTATGACCTGGCTCTTCGACTGTACTGGTTCCTCCACTGAACTGCAGAACACACCCCCAGCGCCTTGAGACCCTAACTGGTGATTGATTGATTGATTGACATCTGTTACTGTCCTAATTTTCCTTCGATAATTCTGCTTCTCTACACTGCATGTATGCTCTGTAGGTTTCTCAAAAGTCTCTTGGACGTGCTTGCTTTATTTCTCAATACTCATCATCTGCACACTGCAACATGTCATATCTTTAAGCAAGGCTTCTATCTTGGGGGCCTTAGAGGCCATCCAGTGCATCACCACTCTTCGTTTTGCAATAATAGGGCAATGGAGTCCAGTGGGTGTACCCCCTTCAGGATGTCCTCCATTAGTCCTAACAGTGCAATGTTTGGGATTGGTACAAGTTCAAGGCCCACCATTTCAGCCAATGATTCAAAACATAGTGTTAGAAATGGGATTTCTGGTTGGCTAGGGTATGTACCTAAGCCAACCAGAATCCACCACTCTAGTCAGGGCAAGTGAGTTACAAGGCATGCTCACCCCCTTGGTAGCTTGGCAAGAGAGGACCTTCCTGGGGCCTCATGGCCCACTTTGAAAGTAAATGTAGACACCGAAGAAAGCTGCTCGCAAGACCTCGCCAAATCCCTCGACGGTGGAGAGCTGCGGGGGTGCAGCTGCTCTCTTCGCTTTCTACTCCTCTGCAGGATAGTCCACAGCAGGGAGCGACATCTCCATCAACTTTGAAGCTCTCAGCATTGCCAGGCGATGTGGAGCACCCCAGGTCGGGGGTTCCCTTGGTGCCAACCACAGCCTGGAGTGCGGAAACATGCGCGGCTTCCCAGTAAATGTTGAGCGCCTTCAACACGCGCTGAACTGAGAAGAGGCCAGTACTAACAACAAACGCTCACCGGGCGCAGTGAGTGCAGAGGCCAGGAGCACAACCTGCGCTCACCATGCGCTCGTGAAGGGGGAATGCAGAGATCTCACCTAGCGCTAGTTTCAGGTGACTGGCAAGGCCGGACTCAGAGTCCCATGGCCACTTCTGGGCAGTCACCTGTCTCAGGAGACCAACTGGGGGCACAAGAACAAAGAACAAGCAGCAGGCCAGCACGCCAAGGTCCTTACAGCAGAGTGGCAATCCTACTTGCAGCCCAGCAGGCCACAGGTCAGCACAACAATCAAGTCATTCCAATGGTGGTTCTTCCTGGCATCATAGCAGTTCCTTCTGGCAATGTACAGTCGGTTG
Organism: Calotriton arnoldi; assembly: GCA_963921515.1. Taxonomy (NCBI): domain Eukaryota; kingdom Metazoa; phylum Chordata; class Amphibia; order Caudata; family Salamandridae; genus Calotriton; species Calotriton arnoldi. The sequence continues at coordinate 138,246 of CAWUFW010013083.1, forward strand.
AGCCAGCAGCTTCTGGTTACAAGTCCTAACAGTGTCTAAAAACATGGGGTCAGAGCCCCTGTACTTATACTCAAAATGTCTTCGATCTAGAGGGAACTTCAAAAGAACCTTTAGAAGTGCACAACACTCACTTTCAACTCAGCACTGGCTCCAGACGTACAGCAGCCCTTTGTGTGAGGTCAGGACACAGCCTATACAAATTTAAGTGTGCCCCGCCTTCCTCTCTCCCAGCCCAGGAAGACCATTCAGTATACAGATGAATGCAGATGCAACCCTTTCACAGCCAGCCTTCCCTGTGTGATGGCTGGCTGGAAAGTATGCACAAAGTGTATCTGTCAACGAGGCCCTGACGTGCATTGGAGTCCGTCTGCAAAGCACATACAGTCATAAGCACAGAGAAATGCCCACTTTCTAAAAGTGGCATTTCTACAATAGTAATGAAATATACATCTACACCAATAAGCAGGATCCACTATTCCAAACATACCAAACATGGCAACACTGCTCCTTTTAGATCAGGAATTACCACTTACGTACCTTTAAGGGAATTCCCAATTCAAGCCTATGAGAGGAGTAGGCTTCACAGCAGTGAGAAACCAAATAGACTGTTTGTCACTACCAGGACATGCCACGCAATAAAGGCACATGCCCTACCTTTTACCTACACAGCACCCTGCCCATAGGGCTACCTAGGGCCTACATTAGGGGTGACCTATATGTAGTAAAAGGGGAGTTTCAGGCTTGGCAAGCAACTTTAAATGCAAGTCAATGTGGCAGTAAACTGCGCATGCAGGCCCTGCAGTGGCAGGCCTGAGACAGGTTTGAAAGGCTTCTTCTGTGGGTGGCACCAGCAGTGCTGCAGGTCCACTAGTAGCATTTAACTTACAGACCTTGGGTATATGGGAAACCACTGTACAAGGGACCTTACAAGTAAATTAAATATGCCACAACCCGACTTTTACGTCTCACTTATATAGTAACTCACATCACCGCTCTCTATTGCCCGCCACTAGAGTGGTGTTGCTTACCTGGCGACAGTCCTTGCAGCGCATGGGGTGGTGGGATCCCCTTACCCGGGAAACACCGCTTTGGAATAATCACCTATTATCTCACTTGACCGGGCTCTAAGGGTTCCGTGAATGGGATCACATAGGCATCTCATCCATCGATAATGTCATACAAGGCACTGTACTCAGATCATTCCATACTATTAAGGATGACTTCTCCCTACATAATTCCCAGTTCTATAAATATCTGCAGTTCCGTCATGCTATCACACCACACATTAACAAAGTTGACTTATTCCCAGAATTCAGTTCATTATAGGGTAAACTCCTCATGGGTGACTTAGGAGAGCATAAGATCTCCAAAATATATCAATCCCTTATCACGCATAGTGCCGCTACACTCAAACAACTTAAAGAAACATGGCAAACCGACATTCGCCCCTTAGACGCTGATGACTGGGATGAGGCTTTGGAATCTCGCCATGGAGCTGCCATCTCCTCCCGACTACGTCTTATTCAGTTTAAATATATGCAAACATGATTGCATCTCCTGTATGTATGAGATGTCAATCTGATGACGGCACTTTCATACACACAGTTTGGCCATGTACAGCTCTAGACAGATTTTGGAATGGAGTGCTGACATGCCTGGCTGAAGTCCTTGGTTGGGAAATGCCCAGATCCCCTAGACTGGCACTACTGCACATAACAGACACAATAGGCGCTAATAAGTACAAACGCCATCTCCTTTGGCTTGGCCTCACCATCGCCAAACACGACATTGCAAGAACCTGGAAATCAGATAAACCCCCTGCGATTAGACCATGGAAAAATGGCATAGACTTCTGTATGGGATTAGAGATTTCGGTCTTCCAAGCTCACGGCTGCCCACAGAAACATTCTAAAATATGGCGCAGCTGGGCGGACTACCGTGGGATGGTCTTGCCGGCACTGGCGACAACGTCTGATATGTTAGACTCTGAAATCAGATCTTATGATGCACAGAAAAGACATATATCAGGAAGAGAATATGTAGAAATTATGATTCCTATCTATCTAGTATGTATATAACGTGCATATACAACTGCATTGAAGTTTTTCAGTTTAGTTATGTTTATATTAAGTATATAATTTTGATAACGAATGCATACATTCTCAAAATACGCTGTAATGAAGTGATTGCCTTTATATTTGAAAACATGCTAATAAAATTTGTTATAAAAAAAAAAAAATTAAATATGCCAAACAGGTGTAAATCAGTCATACCATGTTTAAAGGAGAGAGAGCATGCACTTTAGCACCGATTAGCAATGATAAAGTGCCCAGAGCCCTAAAGCCAACAAAAAGAGGGTGAGAAAAATACAGGAGGAAGGGAAAATGTTTGGGGATAACCCTGCAAAAAGGGCCAGGTCCAACACATACTCTTCCCATATTGACCCACCTCTAGGCAAGTCCACGTGATATACAAAATAGATGCATTTATGGCTTTACATTATGTACATTTAACTGTGCTACCTGGCTTGAACCGAACCCAGCTATACATTCTGGTGTGTAGTACAGTCAGTGTAGGATTTTAAAATGGAACAATTACTGTTTATAATTGAACAGCATGTCATTGACATGTATGCAACAGTATTTCCATCTTTTATCTATTAGGAGTTTACCCACCTCAGTCTCCCATGCTCTTTTGGCCGCATAACTGAGAGTACTCTCAGAGTTAACCATCTCATCATGCATAAGAGATATTGTCTTATCCCCCTCGCCACTCTGATCCTTTTTAGTCAGTACCACTGGCTCCTCTGAGGGTGGTGGAACTCTGAGAGAACTGAGAGTGCCTCCTGCCACAGGCAATGATAGAGCAGAATTGCTAATGCATTGCCAACCCCTTTATGCTTAAACTCCAGTAAACTTAGAAACTTGCCCCCTGGAAACAGGACACCTAGCACAAAAATACCCAACCGTTTCAATATCTTCACAGAACCTAGCTGTAAAAATGTTGAGAGGAAGGGGTTATTGTCAATATTCAAAGGGGATGAATAGAGTAACAATATACTTGCGATCTCCCATCATGCCCACCCCGTGACAGCTATTATGTCTATCACATCTTGGTAGGTGAATTACTTTTTCTCTCTCACTGTCGAGAGTTAGTAGTCTTGCTGGTGTTCTTTCAACTTAACATGTTTTAGAGTCACTGATTTCTGAGACCAATGTTTTGCATGATGGCTTGTGTAAATAAGTAATACAAATATGGGTCCGGTGCTCTGAACCACCCCTTTTGTTATAGGTGAGGGCCCTCATTCTGAGGTCAGGTATAACCAGGGTTCTGCATTCTCTAGAGTGGCACTGTAGTCCTCTTCAGACTCTTCCTGTGATGCAGATTTCATTCTGCCAACCTCCTCCCAGGCTTTAAGGGCTATCTAATACTCGAGCTTTGGATAACCCTTAGGGATTTTCAGTTCCTTCTCCCTGCACAACCTCCTTAGCTCAGCCATGCTGTAGCTCTCAATGGCATTTATATCAAACTCCTGTGACAGCCCCCTGGTAGACACACTGCTCCCTGCCACATCCTGGGCATCCTGATTCCCCTTCTAGAGGGAGGGTGGTCCTTCCTGAAGCTCAGGGTCCTCCTCTTCTGTTGCTTGCAGCCTCTTGACTTCCTCATAGGCTTGGAGAGCTATCTATATGTCCACCTTGGAAGCTTAACTGCCCACATTCATCCCCATCCCCTTGCAGAACTCCTTCAGCTCCCCTACATTGTAGTATGCTAGGCAGCTGAGTTCAATGGACATTCTTGCAAGGTATCACTGGTGCAACAACAAAAAGAGTTCCAAGTTGATAAAGGTGAAGCAGGGGTCAAATATTTAAAAATGACCAATTGAGAGAAAAAGGAGAATTTAAAACTTGTGCTGGTCTTAGATGTGGAATAGTAGTGTACACGAATCACTGTCTGGCACTGCACAAACACAAGTCCTATTTTCACCGCTGATCACCAATGTTAGAAAATGGGTTTCTGGTTGGCAGAGGTATTCACTCTGTCCAAGCAGAAACCACAATCCTGGTCAAGGATTGTCAGATACACTTCCTAAATTAACCTGTGCTCACTCTCTAGTAGCTTGGCGCAGAGCAGGCAGGGTTAAAGTAAGAGACAATGTAAAGTATTTGTGCAACCTTTCAAACAGCAATACTGGAAAAACACCACAAATAGACTCCACACCAGTTTAGAAAAATAGCTTATATTTTTATAGACAAAACAAGACTGAAACGACAAAAATCCAATACGTTTGGAATAAGAAACACAGAACAGCATAACGTGCATGATGCTTTTTTTGCTATGGCCATTGCAAGGACATGGAGGGGTCGATTCCGATTCGGGCCGGAAAAAGCACCGACCGACTCGGAGGCGGAATTCATTCCGACCGACACGTACCTGTGGCGCCCGACACGCCAAGTACGATGCAAAGCGTGCAAAATCCGACCGACACGTACGGAACACAAGCCGAACGACCGAGCCGCACGGAAAACAGCAATCCGGCCGGAAAAACACGCGAATCGAACCGACCGACACGCACCCGGAACAAATCCGACCGAAACGTACCCGCGAACTCCAAACCGCAAAGTACGATGCAAGGCGCGAAAACCACGACCGAGTCGTACGGAGGTCAAGCCGCACGACCGACACGCATACAAAACTGCGAGCCGAGTAACACAAAACACCGGACCGTCGCGTACGCAGCATAGAAAATTGCACAAACACAGCGTGAACGAAACGGAGAAGACCGTACGAGACAACTGCAGGGTCCGACTCGGTCACAAGAACGTTTCCAACATGCACAGAAAGTACTAAGGAAAAATACACAAAAAAAGGCCAAACAAGCAATTACAAAGCCAATAAATACTGGGGGTGGGGACAGAGAACAAAGACACACCCACAACTCCACCCATATAAAGGACACAAATCCCAACCACGATCCTTTGCAAATGCTATTCACCTGCTAGCACTCAACAGACAGCAACCACACACCCACAGCTCATCCCTCACACAAGCCACACACCATCAGCACACCAACAAATAGCTACCTCACATACACCCAGCAAAACACACACTCACACACCTTCACCTGCACACCAACACACACATTACTCACCATCACCACCCATCACCATGCCCCCAAAGAAGAATCACAAGTTCCTAGATTGTGAATTGGAAGTCCTGGTAGACAAGATCCTCAGGGTAGAGCCACAGCTGTTTGGCGCACTGGTCCAACAGACACCCATCTCCCAGAAAACAAAGATGTGGGAGAGGACCATCAACAGGGTGAACGCACAATCACCATGTCTGCGCACAAAGACTGACATCCAGAACAGGTGGTATGACGTGCGCAGGAGGGTACGGGAGCTGCTGAAGAAGGACTACCTCCTGAGCCAATACACCGGCAGTGGCCCTCCTGCCAAGCCAGTATACCTCAGGCCCTGGGAGGAGAAGGTGCGGGCCATCCTTCCGCCAGTGAGCGTCTATGGACTAGAAAACATCCCAGAGCCTGGTGAGTACACAACAAATGTACACAATATTCTGCCACAATACACACACACATCACTGTCAAGGGGAGAGTCAAACCATGCACTCTTAGCAATTACACAGCAACCAGAACAGAATCATCCCAAAATGTGTATGTCAGTCAGATAAACACAACACATTCCATCTCAAAGTTACATTTAACCGTGTCATCACATGTACAAACACAACTACAACTACAGCTAGGCAGTGGCACAAATATAACTAACAAACACATCCAGACATGTAGCCACCACTACAACACCAACACACAGTGAAGACCACTGAAAGAAAGGAATTCTGTGTATGCTGGGCAAGTCAGTGTAGCCAATAGCATCATGGGAGTCGTAGTCACAGATATTGCTCACCCCCACAACTGTCCCATCAACACCACCATGAACCATGCGCACATCACAGGGAGTGGAAAAGGACTCACAAGATGGCTGACACTGGCTACTACTGTGGGGAGCACAAGGCCCTGCTGGCAACTGTGCAACAACCAACAGCAGGACACCACTGACTGACATCCTGAGAGACAACTTCCACTCCCTGCAATGCAAGCACGTTCCATGGTGGGATATCTGGCTGGGTGGGAAGGAGGACTCACAGCACTGACCATAGTCACAAGCACCTCCCCTCACACACCCCCTCAACACAAACTCCACATAACACACCTGGGAGAATGCAATGCCTCACATCCTAACTCAAGAACCCACAAAGAACCACCACCCTGGGTTATGTTGTGTGAAGCACAGGGACACTGTTGGGACTTTTAGCCAAACAACTGCCAGAACAACACTCCCAGCCATCCTGTCAGCACAGGCAGCCCACCCCACAGGGAAGCAGAGTCAAAAGGAAGGAAGGATGGGCATGCTGGGAAGGGGGTGGAGGCAATAGCATGATGGGAGTAGTAGGCACAGATATTGCTCAGCCTCACAACTGGCCCATCAACACCACTCACAACCATGCTCACATCACAGGGAGTGGAAAAGGACTCACAAGATGGCTGACACTGGCTACTGCTGTGGGGAGCACAAGGCCCTGCTGGCAACTGTGCAACAACCAACAACAGGACACCACTGACTGACATCCTGAGAGACAACTTCCACTCCCTGCAATGGAAGCACGTTCCATGGTGGGATATCTGGCTGGGTGGGAAGGAGGACTCACAGCACTGACCATAGTCACAAGCACCTCCCCTCACACACCCCTCAACACAAACTCCACATAACCCACCTGAGAGAATGCAATGCCTCACATCCTAACTCAAGATCCCACAAAGAACCACCACCCTGGGTTATGTTGTGTGAAGCACAGGGACACTCTTGGGACTTTTAGCCAAACAACTGCCAGGACAACACTCCCAGCCATCCTGTCAGCACAGGCAGCCCACCCCACAGGGAAGCAGAGTCAAAAAGAAGGAAGGTTGGGCATGCTGGGAAGGGGGGTGGAGGCAATAGCATCATGGGAGTAGTAGGCACAGATATTGCTCAGCCTCACAACTGGCCCATCAACACCACTCACAACCATGCTCACATCACAGGGAGTGGAAAAGGACTCACAAGATGGCTGACACTGGCTACTGCTGTGGGAGCACAAGGCCCTGCTGGCAACTGTGCAACAACCAACAGCAGGACACCACTGACTGACATCCTGAGAGACAACTTCCACTCCCTGCAATGGAAGCACGTTCCATGGTGGGATATCTGGCTGGGTGGGAAGGAGGACTCACAGCACTGACCATAGTCACAAGCACCTCCCCTTACACACCCCTCAACACAAACTCCACATAACCCACCTGGGAGAATGCAATGCCTCACATCCTAACTCAAGAACCCACAAAGAACCACCACCCTGGGTTATGTTGTGTGAAGCACAGGGACACTCTTGGGACTTTTAGCCAAACAACTGCCAGGACAACACTCCCAGCCATCCTGTCAGCACAGGCAGCCCACCCCACAGGGAAGCAGAGTCAAAAGGAAGGAAGGATGGGCATGGTGGGAAGGGGGTGGAGGCAATAGCATGATGGGAGTAGTAGGCACAGATATTGCTCAGCCTCACAACTGGCCCATCAACACCACTCACAACCATGCTCACATCACAGGGAGTGGAAAAGGACTCACAAGATGGCTGACACTGGCTACTGCTGTGGGGAGCACAAGGCCCTTCTGGCAACTGTGCAACAACCAACAGCAGGACACCACTGACTGACATCCTGAGAGACAACTTCCACTCCCTGCAATGGAAGCACGTTCCATGGTGGGATATCTGGCTGGGTGGGAAGGAGGACTCACAGCACTGACCATAGTCACAAGCACCTCCCCTCACACACCCCCTCAACACAAACTCCACATAACCCACCTGGGAGAATGCAATGCCTCACATCCTAACTCAAGAACCCATAAAGAACCACCACCCTGGGTTATGTTGTGTGAAGCACAGGGACACTCTTGGGACTTTTAGCCAAACAACTGCCAGGACAACACTCCCAGCCATCCTGTCAGCACAGGCAGCCCACCCCACAGGGAAGCAGAGTCAAAAGGAAGGAAGGATGGGCATGCTGGGAAGGAGGGTGGAGGCAATAGCATCATGGGAGTCGTAGTCACAGCTCGACATCCCCCACCACATGGCCCAGCAAGCTCACACTCACGCATGCACATCCCACAGAGAGTGGAAAGGTCCATCAAAGATGTCTGACACTGGTGCTGTGTCGTGGGGAGCACAAGGGCATGCTGGGAACTGCACACCAACCAACAGCAGGACACCACTGTCAGCCATCTTGCCATTGCTCTCACACCCACAAACACTGAACTCCCCACAAAAGCAAGTAAGTATGGGAATGCTGGGAAGTGGGGTGGAGGCAATAGCATGATGGGAGTCATAGTCACAGACATAGCTCACCCCCACAACTGTCCCATCAACACCACCCTGAACCATGCTCACATCACAGGGAGTGGAAAACAACTGACAAGATGGCTGACACTGGCAACTGCTGTGGGGAGCACAAGGCCCCGCTGGCAACTGTGCAACAACCAACAGCAGGACACCACTGACTGACATCCTGAGAGACAACTTTCACTCCCTGCAATGCAAGCACAGTCCATGGTGGGATAACTGACTGGCTGGGTGGGAAGGAGGGCCGGCTGTCAACAAAATACAACCAATGCAGACCATGTTCACACCCCAACAAATACATAGAAATGCCCAAATAATGCAGGACAATGTGCTACACCAATATCAACCCCTGACTGTGACAACTTAGGACAATGCAATGTACAGGCCCGCACCCAGAGGCACAGTCACAACTGTCAGGTGTGTCAACCATTGATGCCTGCAGAAACATAACATACATTGTGTGTGTCTCCCAAAAACAGGTGATGATGGGGACACAGCAGCAGACGCTGAGGAGTCCCAGTCCCAGGCTCAAGAGGATACGGAGCTCACTGGTGTCGAACAGCCTCTGCCCTCCTCGGATGAAGAAGACCAACCTGGCACCTCCGGTGCAAGTCAACATGCAGCACCAGCAGGACCACCAGCTGCAGCACCAGCAGGACCACCAGCTGCACCCCCTGCACCCACCCCTCCAACGACTGTCACCACAAATACCATCCCTGCCGACATGGACAGAACAAGGAGCACCACCACCACAGGGACCCTGGACCAACGTGGGGCCATGGACACCACCACCACCACCAACCCCCAAGGGGGACCAGGGTCATCTGTGCATGCCACTGCACGCACTGCACATGTCGGCAGGGGTGGTGGGAGGGGTGGGAGACAGAGGTCGCTGCTTGCAGAGGTGTCTGGTGTGCATGATGACCCACAACTGGCACGCATAGCCGATGCGTACCAGTCCAGCACCGGAGATCTCAGCCAGGTAGTGGGGCTCCTCAGGGACATGAAACAGCAGCAGGCTGCCCATCATGCCCGCTTGGACTCACACATGTCCCGCATGGAGTCCAAGTGGGACACACTGCAAGACATGACGGCGGTGCATAGGGGCATATTACAATGCCTCCGCCAGATGAACAGCAACCAGTCTACACCTCCCTGTGTGCCAACAACATCTGGTGCTGAAACAACTGCAACTGCCACAGGGAGGGAGGATGACTCTGGCGGAGAGTCCCCTGCACCGCAGCAGCCTGTACTTGAGGGGCCCCCCAAAGAAGAGGGGTCGTCCGAGGAGGGGCAAGTGAGAGGCCGATGGCCAAGTGCAACCCCCAGGAAGCCTGAACCTGTTCTGGATGTCCACCTTTGTGCGCAAACTGTTCACCCTGTTGACGGCAACACAACTCCCACACATGACATGGGGAGTACAAGTTGGACCAATGTCTCAGACAACTGTGGCCCCGATACTGGGGATTTTGTCTACCAGGACTTTCAATTCATCTAGGAACTTCTGATTGCAATATAAATGTACAGCACTAACCATCCTATGCACTATTCACACAAATGTATCACAATAAACACACTAATACACCATACTTGCCTCTGTTGTGATTCCAACGTGGGTGCTGTCATGGGGATGATGTACTGCAAAATGACACTGTGTATGCGAACTGCAACAGCAAGTACAACACAGGCATGTGAGTAATGGCAACGTGACACATATGAGGGAGACACACCACCAGGGCTACACAACACATACACACCTAGGCCATCTGACTCATTGCCTACACTGATGTTGCCAGGAAAGACGGTGCAATGCACAGACACCACACCTATTCCCAGTTGTAGTCAAGTAGCCCACAGGTGCAGTAAGCAAATGGCAGTCAAATGTGTGACCACAGACAACGCACATCACAAAGTGAAGCACAGGTTTATTACACAGTTGCAACATGTCGTAACCACTACAGATGCAAGGTAATCCCACCTGGCAGCGGGCACACAGTCAACAACTGTAGAAGGAAGGAAGTCCATGGGTGTGGCGCACATCACCTGTAGGGACACAACAGCTACCACCCTGGAAGTACAATGACGTCGTCGGTGGACACAGTTGACCAAACGAATCTGAAAGTACCCTGTGAAGGACAGAAATGACACACAGTCAAAAGCAATGGAGAACAGGACAGAACAGCAAAACTCATGCACAATACATGTTACAAGATACCCACCCAGAACCAAGTTAGCATGTCAACACTGATGGGGAGTACAGACCACCTGTAAGCACACATCGCTACACACATCCAGTCAAGTAGCCCATGGACACACTCCAACAGCACCAGAGCACCACCTACACATATCATGCCAACTCACATCATTGACATGACACCTCAGGATACTCACATTCAGCTAAAGAAGTTGGTGATGAGCTGTGTGTGGACATCACCATCATCATCATCATCACCGGCATCGTGGTCCAGGCCAGGATCCTCCACAGGTGGCGGATGTTGGTCATTGTCATCCTGGATGAGAGGCAACTCCTTACGCACTGCCAGGTTGTGGAGCATGCAGCAGACGATGATAATCTTGCACACCTTCGCTGGGGCATATGGTAGGGACCCTCCTGTCTTGTCGAGGCAGCGGAAGCGGCTCTTCAGGAGACCAAATGTCCGCTCAATCACTCTCCTGGTCCGACCATGTGCCTCATTGTAGCGCATCTGGGCTGTTGTCACAGGGTTCCTGAGGGGTGTCAGCAACCACGGCATGTTGGGGTATCCTGAGTCACCTACGGACAGACAAGTGCACATTAGCTGACTTGGAAAAGTGGGCAGAATACTACAGATCAGATCACACACAATGGCACAAAGTCAGTACACACCGACAAGCCAGGCACGCTGGTTCTGCATCTGTGCCATCATCCTGGGGATGCGACTACTCCTCATCACAAAGGCATCGTGTGCTGAACCAGGGAAACGGGCACACACGTGTGAGATGGTCATATCTGCAAGACACACCACCAGTGCATTGACCGAGTGGTAGTGCTTGCGGTTACGGTAGGCCTGCTCCTGGGCCTGTGGTGGTACCAAAGCCACATGTGTCCCATCAATGGAGCCAATGACATGCGGCATCCTCCCCAGGGCATAGAAGTCACTCTTCACGTCAGTGAGTCGTTGCAGTCTAGGGAAATAGATGTACCGGTTCAGGTATAGCAACATTGCCTCCAAAACATCGCGGAGCACACGGCTGAACATGGTCTGTGACATTCCACCAGCAGTCGCCACAGTATGTTGAAAGGTACCGGTGGCAAAGAAGTGTAGGGCTGCCATCACCTTCACCTTGGGGGTCAGCGCTGTAGGATACGGCCGGCCAGGCTGCAAATGTGGGGCCAACTGCACTGCCAAATCCTCAATCAGCTGCCTGGTGAAGCGGTACCGTCGGATGCTGTCCCGTTCCACCATCGTTGCCAGGTCTGGGAATGGTCTATGGACAGCAGGAGCCCTGCAGTGCAGAGGAGAAGAAAGCAAGATTGTCAGTCACCCCACATATGCGGCATTGAACACACTCAATATCACATCATACATCATTATGAGGCACAACTACATGAAGTGTGCAGTTCCGTAAGGACATGTATGGTACATACATGGCCAACATCTGTCATCACGGTTCAACAAGTGGCATCAATAAGTCCCAGGTTGGCCCATTGGATATCATGAGGCCGTGTCACAGTTCCCATCTCCTGCTGCCATGTCACAATCACCCCCACAGTGACATGTGAGGACAGATGTGCCCCAGGCATCACAGCTCAACGACAGGTACATTCCCAGGGACCCTGTATTGCCACATGGACACTGGCATTACATGGAGTATCATGTATACACCACAGCAAAACAACCATGACCCCCACAGGTAGTGGTTCCACTTGCCTCTGCAGGACAGACATGGACGTCTGTGACACACACACGCACAACATCAAAGTCCATGCACACACAACGTGGATGTGGAGACTGTCTCCCATTGTGCACATGAAATCAGAGACATTGTAAACACTACATGCACACAGACTGTGGAGGACCATCACTATTGTGCCACTGGGTCACCCTGGCTCAAACATACCGTCCCACATGGGACTCACGGGGTATGTGACATGACATACACATACACCACCGTGAAATGTGACCATGGCACATGCTCAGATATGAACAGTTGCACATCACAGTGGTCATTTACACGTAACACCCAGGATCCTGTCCCCATGAACACATGCACAGACTGGGGGTGGCTGCCCCCAGGTGACACCCACAGGACAACATGTACACCAACATACACACAATAGGAAATGCAGCCTTACATGCCTTATGATACAGTTTGGACAGGCTGTGGTGTTGTAGGTGTGCCCCTCACTCCCTGGGAGCTATCTGTGGCTGGCATATGTTCATCTGAGACAGGCATGGTGACATATGCCAGTCACTTGTACAGGGATGCGTTGAACAGCAATGGACCGATCGGTGTGCCCGGCCGGCCCATTGCATTCAATGTGTGCGGGCACGCGTTGTGCCCCTGTACGCGTTGTACCGCAATGGACCGATCGGTGTGCCCGGCCGGCCCATTGCATTCAATGTGTGCGGGTACGCGTTGTACCCCTGTACGCGTTGTACCGCAATGGACCGATCGGTGTGCCCGGCCGGCCCATTGCATTCAATGTGTGCGGGTACGCGTTGTACCCCTGTACGCGTTGAACAGCAATGGACCGATCGGTGCATCCGGCTGGCCCATTGCATTCAATGTGTGCGGGTACGCGTTGTACCCCTGTATGCGTTGAACAGCAATGGACCGATCGGTGCGCACCCATTGTCAATGGCCTAGCCTGGCAACGGACGCGTTTTCGAAATTTGAACGAGTCGGTTGCTGGAAATTCAGTTGGTCACCCACAACAATGTTGCAAAATCATGTATGTCATGAAGTTGAAGATTTGAAGGATGCTGTGGGCGTGTATTGGTGCTGCTATTCCATGGATTGGCCAGATTCAGAAGATGCAAACGACTTGAACCTATCACTTTGGACACATGGGACAGTATCTGCCTCTGCAGCACATATATATTGCTGGCTGTTCCCCTGAGAGCTCACTTGCCTGCACTACATGCTCCAGGACGACATCTGCCACTGCACTGCTGCTGTCTCTGCCCCCTCTGGACCCTGCAATGGCACGTACTGTGGAGAGAGCCCCAGCCTTCAGCCTTGAGGAGAACCAGGCCCTGCTGGACAGCCTACTTCCACAGTACAGCAAGCTGTATGGGACACCAGGGGAGCAGGTGAGTGTTCTGTGCACTGCCTTTCTGAATGTGCATTTTGTCTGACTAGCAAGGCTGAAAGTCTGCACGCCACTGGCTAGCAGGCTCACTGAGTAGTTGTCACCCCCCCATAGTGTGTAGTGACATGCACTGGACAGGTATGGTGCAGTGACAGTCCATTTGAACAATGTTTTACTTCCCATGCAATGATACCATGTAGTGACTTCTGGCAAACTGTCCATGGGCAGCGTTGCACTGCCTGTGTACATCATGTGCCCCTGTGATTGAGACATGTATATACAACTGTGTCATGCATGGATATGTTTCATGTGTAGTAATGGCCTTTTCACTTTGTCATCCTGACAGGTTAATGCCCATCAAAAGCAGGAGATCTGGAAGGACATCGTCTGGGCTGTCCGGTCCGTGGGGGTCTACAAGCGCCGGATCCGCAACTGCCAGAAGAGGTGGCAGGACCTTCGGGGCTGGACCCGGAGGATTGCACGGGTCCAGCTGAAGCTGTCGCCTCCTCGCAGGAGGGGCGGAACACGGACCCTGACCCCCACATGCTCCAGATCCTGGCGGTGGTGTTTCCAGACCTGGATGGGCAGCTGAAGGCCAGACAGCAGCAAGGAGGGGTGAGTCAAACACTGCACTGTGAACTCTGTATTACATGCTATGTGCCCTCCTCTGGCCTGGTTAAACTGCCACAGTACAGCAGTCATGTTGTCCAGGAGCCATGTCCCTCTATTGTGCACTGCCCACTCCTCATCTGATACCCAGGTGTGGCCCTTACATTCAGGGAATTGTGTCACTTGGGACTGTGTCCTTGCAGTTTGCTTCACTCAAGGTGGGGGACAGCATCTGTTTCCCTAACTCTGTTGTGGGCATCATGGGTGGGTCCATTGTTCGCACAATGCCTGTGTTCGGACATGTAATCTGCGTGTTGCTTTGATATGCGGTCCACTTGCTGAGCTGAGCCACCACATGTGCCTGGGGTAGCTGGCACACACCCATGCAGCGGGTGGGAACAATGTTTGGGCCCCAGGAGTGTGCAGATTACGTGTGTCACACATACATAGCCAGCTATCCACTGTCCAGGGCTCATCCCTCATTCATGTGGGGCAGGACAGTCATGCCTACTCCAGCCCATCCAATACACCTGTACTCCCACTCCCGTGTATCAGCTGACACGTTGTGCGCAGTGATTTGACCCCTCAGGTGTCTGCCTCTGTGTCAGTGTGCTGTGGATTTGTTGCCAGGACTGCTGGGGTGTTTCTCGGTAGGGGCTCAGCATGCCACTGGAGATGTGACCATAGGAGACGATACTTGTGTGTCACATAGGTGTTTGATCAGCTGCCCGTGCAGACTGGGGTATGCGAATGTGAAGTTCAGGCAGCTGTTTCCCATTCACAGCAGATTGTGAGGGGCTCAGGTTCAGAGGGTAGTGTCACAGGTCTCCCATATGTCCAATCGGTATGACCTGGACAGATGAGGGTTAAGATGATGTGTTGTGTGGGGGATGTACATGTGCACTTGTGCAGCTCCAGGACTTGCATTCCCCATGACCTACTATTGTGACACAGTGCTGAGTGTTGTTGTCTGGCTGCCAAGTCATACATCACTGAGACAGTGATGTATGTCTTAGCAGTCATGCCTCCGCCATGGCATGTGTCTTCTTATTGGTGATCCTGCAGGGGAGTGACATGTGCTACATGCACACCATTGTGGCCATGGCTATCAGGACATGGGTGCATCATGGTGTCTGTCGCTGGTATGCATCACATGCATTTCCTATTTGACTCTGGGCATCCCTTTCATCCGGAAACCTGCACTGACTCAGTGGCAAGAGTTGTGATGTGTGCATGTCCACATGCTACACTGTGTCCTCTGCACTGTCCAACTACTGTGTAGGTGGTGCATGTGTCCACACTGGGGTGTTGCTATTCAACAGACACCAGACAGATGGGTGCAAGGCCATGTGGGATGTGAGTGCCATGGTTGGCATCAGACTGACAATTGGCTTCTCCTGTTCAGTTAGGGCACTTTTAGCAATGTTCAACTAATGATGCCAGGGCTTGCTCTGTAATGTGCTGTGCTCACAGTGGTGTGTGCGTTTGGTGCAGGTGACTGATGTCTGTCTGTTTCCCCATTGTTTGCAGATACATCCACGGCCACGGAAGGGGACAGCCCCACGGACCAGGAGGAGCCGGAGAGCCAGACTGGGTCAGCAGCCGAGGAGTGGTCGGAGGGACCCAGTGGCACGGAGGGCGAGGGGAGCCACACCGAGGAGTCCTCAGCAGCATCCACCTCAGCTGAGGACCACAGCGGCTCGGAGGATGACTCCCTTATGGAGGCGGGTGTCAGCAGCCACCACACCCCAGCTAGTGTTGCTGTCCCCGCCACCACCAGCACCACCACCGCCCTCCCATCGGCTCCCATTCCCCAGGTCCGTGGAGGCTCCCATGTTCGGGAGCATGTCTCCTTTGGGCCAGGCACCGCACCCCCTGCCCCTGTGTCCCCTGCTGCCCTGAGTGAGGAGTCTGTGTACCTCCTTCGCCAGCTCCATGTAGGGCAGACAGCCATGCTGAGTGTCCTCCATGCGCACACTGCTCTTTTGACTCAGCTGGTGTCGTTCATGGAGGGCATCTCATCGGGCATGTCTGACCTACAGAGGGGCAATAGGTCCATGGACTCCTCCCTGATGGCAGCAGTGTCCCTCCTCAGACAGTCCCTCACCCCTCCTGCCTCTGCTCCATCCACACTCCCCAGCACCTTACCCGTCCCAAGCACACACACACCGGCACAGGCACACACCAGCACACACACATCCAGCACACAGACACACACGCCACAAACAAAACGCACACGCACGCACAGTCAGGGGACTGAAACCAGACTCACAGGGGATGGGGCCCTGGAACACACACACGCATCCACAAGCACTGCGCAGTCCTCAGTTGCCTCTCCCTCCAAAGCACCCTCCCTTGCCTCACCTGCAACCCCAAAGTCACAGCGGCTCTTCCTCTGTGACCTCGGCCTCATCCCCTACGATCCAGATGCTCCAGCATCCAGGGGGAAGAGGAAGCCCACCCACACGGAGCAGAGTGTCCCTCGCCCCCGGACACCCTCCCCCAGGCGCAGACAGACTGAGGCCCCCACCCGCAAGTCCCCCGGAGTAATAAGAGCAAGACCCCGCCGCCGCCCTGCAGCTCAGGCACCAGGTCTCCTTCCTCCATCCCTCAGGCCCCCACTCCACAGCTGCCCCCACCACACCCTGCCCCAGGTTCCCCACCCACAGATATACCATCCCCAAGAGGATCCGGCCTTCTCCCCCTGCCACTTGCTCTCCCGGCACAACACCCCCCGCTGCGCTTGTCTGTGCCACTGATGTGGTGAGGGTGTCCTCCCCCTCTGTCCAGCCCACCTTGCCTGTTCCCCATTCTCCTCCCCTGGAGATAGGCACTGCAGTGGAGTCCACTACCACCCTGTCTGACTTGGGCACTGCAGTGGCGGACCTGTCCACTCCATCTGCAGGGTCCACTGCAGTCGTGCCAGCACCCACAACATCTGAGTCATGCCCCCCAGTTGTGCCGGCACACACCATGTCAGACACCTCCACTGCAGTTGTCAGTGGCTCTCCAGCACCCACCACCCCTTCCCTGCCTCCTCCTGGTGAGCCCTGATCCTGTCCCTGCGGTGCCTGTCCTGCCCCCCCGGTTGCCCCTCCTAGTGGATTGTCCCTGGTTTTGTGCAGTGCAGGCATGCGTAGGGTGACATCTGCCACTGTCACCCTGTATTGACTTACTTGATGGACTGGCCATTGGCCTTTGTTGGAGCATTACTGTTCTCTGAGTTTTTGGACACACATATGGTGAATAAAGCAACTTTCTGTTCTCTAGTGCTTATGCTTCTGATGTACATGTTGTTGATGATGCTAACCATGCCCTTGCTGCAGTGATGGTGATATTTGGTCTCATGATAATGAAGTGTTACTGTGCAGGAACACATGTGGTCCAGGGGGAATGTGTCCTATCCTGTGGTGTATCCATGTCATCCTTAGCAGCATCTGAGGGTGTCATGTGTTCAGTATTTGGCAATGGGATTTCCTACTTACATTAGCAATTTCACATCTGTGGCTTCCACCCCTGCACATCTGTTGTGCCTGCCATTGTTCAATTCGTCTACTTCCCTGACCGTGTGGCCATCTCCACTGGACATGCAGGTTTGGGCATCAATGGGGAAGGACTCATCTGTGTTGTCAGTGCAACATTGCTATACAAGTGTGTTGGATCTGTGCTGATGATTTCGTTGGCACTCCCATGACCAGGCTGATGTGACGGGAGCCTTCATTTGGTGCTAATTGTTGATTGTGTGACCAAGTGCTCAGCTGACATGATGGGGCCCTACTGAGGCAACATATGGCACAGCTTTCCTCACACAGGAGTGGAGTCCCCTGATGGCAGTGTGTACTCCTGTGACATTGCCTGCGCCCAAGGTGTGTGTTGTATGAGCATGTCTGTGTGTTCACTTCCGTTTTGCTGTGCATGCTGGGATCCCTAGTGTTGTACCTGTTTGTGATGCTTGATGAGTTGACCTATGTTCCCCCCATTACTGGTCACATCAGGGTGTCACCCATAGGTGTGTTTGCTGTCAGGGCTGAGTTTGTGTGCAGACGCAGATGGGTCACAGTCAGGTTTCCCCTTGGCACTTGTTGTTTGCACCTGTCATGTGATTTCCAGTTTGTGTTATCTTTCAGTGATTGTGACACATTGTGTGTGTGACTGCTGGCACTCCTCAGGGTCCGGGCTGCAATGTTGGTTGTTGTCTATTTGTGTTCTTTGTGGGTGACCTTGGCTTCTTCATTGGTGTGTGACTGTGGCTGGGATCCCATTGGTTGGTGTGGTATTGCCGTCATGTCCATGTACAGCGTAGTGTGCAGTGTGTCAGACATTCAGGAGTCTTGTTGAGTGGCCATGTGTGATGTGTTTCTGCACCTTGGTTCCCACCCACCACCCTGGGATTGTCATGGGTGCATGTGCAATGTCACCAGTGCATGTGTGCTTCACTGCTGCACATTGTTGGAGGTTGAGGTGTGTGGTGTTGAGTGTGTGCAGATGAGAGTTGTTGCCCGGCTAGACCCCTGCCTCCATGTTGGCCTTGGCTTACTGGCCGTGCTGATTGATTTGTGCTTGTGTAGGTGTGATGGTAGTTTGTTGCTCAGGACACATGACTGTGGTTCACAGTGTGAACGACATTTAGCTTTGTCATCACAGTGGGATTGTAATGCAGCCCAGGGTCACCACATTGTGGGGGCCCTGGGGGTAGTGCTGTGGTGTGTCTGTGTCTTGCTGTGTCAGTTGCTGTTCCTACGTGATTGTGTGACATGTGTGATTTGTGCTCCCTCTCATCTGACAATGCCTGATTGCCCACATAGGGGATTTGGATCCATGAGTTACCTTTGTGTGGCACTGTATGCACATCTGTGTAATTGGTATTCAGGCCTCCTCATGTGTTGTGTGGTTGCCTGGGGACACTGGCACCCCCCTCACCTTTTGTGTTTGATGTGCAGTGTGGGTCTGCCTGTTTGTGTTTGTGCATCTGCACCACTGCATTGGCATATCTTAGGTGTGCCATTGGCTGTATGTTGTTTGGTGTGTTTCCCCTGCTGTCCCTGGGACTCCTAGGTCATCGGTCAGCACAATGATCATGGTTTGTGTGTCCCATTGCTGCCATGGTATGGTATCTGTTCACCTCACATCTACAGTCTCCACAGGGTATCTGCATTTGTGTGCCCATTGGTGCAAATATGTGGGTCTGCATTCTGATGGTCACTTCTGTCATTGTGTCATTGATGAATGTTGACTGTGTCAGCCCCCATGGGTGTTGTTTGTCTGCACATGGCCAAAGGTATGTCTTATTTGCACTGCAGTATTTGCCTCCCCCAATCTATGTTGCAATGGGACACATGCACTACTTTGCCACTGATGTGTTTTATGTTCTGTGACCAGGAATCATCCATGCAGTTTGGCAGTTGCAGCTTTTTCTTTGTCAACACTTACATTTTGGTCACTGTGATGATGGGGGTTTGGACCCCATTGCCACAATGTTCAAAATGTGCTTCAGCTATGGACCCCACACTTACCTTTTGGTCACTGTGATGATGGGGGTTTGGACCACATTGCCACAATGTTCAAAATGTGCTTCAGCTATGGACCCCACACTTACCTTTTGGTCACTGTGATGATGGGGGTTTGGACCCCATTGCCACAATGTTCAAAATGTGCTTCAGCTATGGACCCCACACTTACCTTTTGGTCACTGTGATGATGGGGGTTTGGACCCCATTGCCACAATGTTCAAAATGTGCTTCAGCTATGGACCCCACACTTACATTTTGGTCACTGTGATGATGGGGGTTTGGACCCCATTGCCACAATGGTAATGGCCTGCTTGCATTGTGGGGGCCACACACATATATGTGTGGCACATGTGATAGGGGGTCACATTGTATGTTCAAAGTCATGTTCAGTGTTGTAGGCATTTGACACAGTCTACACCCGCTTGTCATGGTGTTGGGGGATGTCTTTTTCTTGCATTCCCTAGGTTGTGGTGTGCTGGTTGTGTCATGCATTGTCCATCCTATGAGTGGGGGTGGTGTTGGTGGTAGGCATCCAGCCCCCATGGGTAGAGGTGGTAGTAGTGGTAGGCATCCAGCCCCCTGGCTTAGGGTGGTAGTAGTGGTAGGCATCCAGCCCCCTTGGGTAAGGGTGGTAGTGGTGGTGGGCATCTGGCACCCCCTGGCTAAGGGTGGTAGTAGTGGTAGGCATCCAGCCCCCCTGGGTAAGGGTGGTAGTTGTGGTAGGCATCCAGCCCCCTGGCTAAGGGTGGTAGTAGTGGTAGGCATCCAGCCCCCCTGGGTAAGGGTGGTAGTGGTGGTGGGCATCTGGCACCCCCTGGCTAAGGGTGGTAGTAGTGGTAGGCATCCAGCCCCCTGGCTTAGGGTGGTAGTAGTGGTAGGCATCCAGCCCCCTGGCTAAGGGTGGTAGTAGTGGTGGGCATCTGGCACCCCCCTGGCTAAGGGTGGTAGTAAAGGTAGGCATCCAGCCCCCTGGGTAAGGGTGGTAGTAGTGGTAGGCATCTGGCACCCCCATGGCTAAGGGTGGTAGTAGTGGTAGGCATCCAGCCCCCTGGCTAAGGGTGGTAGTAGTGGTAGGCATCCAGCCCCCCTGGGTAAGGGTGGTAGTGGTGGTGGGCATCTGGCACCCCCTGGCTAAGGGTGGTAGTAGTGGTAGGCATCCAGCCCCCTGGCTAAGGGTGGTAGTAGTGGTAGGCATCCAGCCCCCCTGGGTAAGGGTGGTAGTAGTGGTAGGCATCTGGCACCCCCATGGCTAAGGGTGGTAGTAGTGGTAGGCATCCAGCCCCCTGGCTTAGGGTGGTAGTAGTGGTAGGCATCCAGCCCCCCCTGGGTCAGGGTGGTAGTGGTGGTGGGCATCTGGCACCCCCCTGGCTAAGGGTGGTAGTAGTGGTAGGCATCTGGCACCCCATGGCTAAGGGTGGTAGTAGTGGTAGGCATCCAGCCCCCCTGGCTAAGGGTGGTAGTAGTGGTGGGCATCTGGCACCCCCCTGGCTAAGGGTGGTAGTAGTGGTAGGCATCCAGCCCCCCCTGGGTAAGAGTGGTAGTAGTGGTAGGCATCTGGCACCCCCATGGCTAAGGGTGGTAGTAGTGGTAGGCATCCAGCCCCCTGGCTAAGGGTGGTAGTAGTGGTAGGCATCTGGCACCCCCATGGCTAAGGGTGGTAGTAGTGGTAGGCATCCAGCCCCCTGGCTAAGGGTGGTAGTAGTGGTAGGCATCCAGCCCCCCTGGGTAAGGGTGGTAGTGGTGGTGGGCATCTGGCACCCCCTGGCTAAGGGTGGTAGTAGTGGTAGGCATCCAGCCCCCTGGCTAAGGGTGGTAGTAGTGGTAGGCATCCAGCCCCCTGGGTAAGGGTGGTAGTAGTGGTAGGCATCTGGCACCCCCATGGCTAAGGGTGGTAGTAGTGGTAGGCATCCAGCCCCCTGGCTAAGGGTGGTAGTAGTGGTAGGCATCTGGCACCCCCATGGCTAAGGGTGGTAGTAGTTGTAGGCATCCAGCCCCCCCTGGGTAAGGGTGGTAGTAGTGGTAGGCATCTGGCACCCCCATGGCTAAGGGTGGTAGTAGTGGTAGGCATCCAGCCCCCTGGCTAAGGGTGGTAGTAGTGGTAGGCATCTGGCACCCCCATGGCTAAGGGTGGTAGTAGTGGTAGGCATCCAGCCCCACAGGCTAAGGGTGGTAGTAGTGGTAGGCATCCAGCCCCCTGGGTAAGGGTGGTAGTAGTGGTGGGCATCTGGCACCCCCTGGCTAAGGGTGGTAGTAGTGGTAGGCATCCAGCCCCCCCTGGGTAGGGGTGGTAGTGGTGGTGCGCATCCAGGCCCCTGTGTGCATATGTGGCATTGGTGATGGGCATCCCGCCCCTATGGTGCTGCTGTTGCTGGTGTAAGTAAATTCTGCATCCCTCTGTGTGTGTGTGATGTGTCGTGTACGTGTTGTATGTTTTTGTGGTTGGTGTCTGACTTACCTTCTGCGCCCTACGCGTCCGTGCCTGTTCCGGTAGTAAATGTAGAATATTGGTAGGGTCGGAACGAAGGGATTCATGGTTGGTTCGTCTCGTTCGTCTTTCTCGTTGCTTCGCGTCGTCCTCGTCGCTGGCGTGTTCGCCTCGTAGCCGTGGACCGTGTTGTGGCGCGAATCGGAGCTTATGTGCGCCTCTCCCGGAAGCTTTGACGTGCTGGACGTAGCGACGGGTTCGGCGCGTACGGAAAGCGCATCGTACTTGTTCGGCCGGACGGGGCTGCATTTTCCCTTCCGTGCGACTCGATTCTGCGTTTCCGGATTTGCCTCGGTCGGAGAACAGGACCTGGATTGGGTGAGTACGACTCGGCCGGATTCCATGCTGTTGTGCGCATCATACTTACTCATTCGGAATGATGTACGGATCGGTCGGGAAACAGGCATTCGCATGGCTTTTTTCCCGACCGAATGGTATTGGGTGCGCCTCCGACCGAGATCGGAATCGGCCCCGGAATCGTGTCAGGTGGGCAAGTTTTCATATGAGGAAAAGCTACTAAATGGTGGACAATCCCTAGTCTAAATCTCGTTAATAAAAAAACGGTGTGAAAATTTGAAACATAGGTTAAATAACCTTGATAGCCCTCATTCAATGCAAGCGAGAAATAAAGTGCAACAGTTGGTTTCCTTCTCTCACTTCTCATCCTGGCTTCCCTTAGAATTCAAACGGCAAATTGTCTAACTGTCACAATATTATGACCATGTTGTCCTTGTCCAGGACAAGGTCTGAGATTGGAGCATATGTGAATGGAAAAAAACTGACAAAATGAAAGAGGCTAGATTCACCAAAAGCATTTTGTTTAAGGAATATTACCCTAACCTACCCTTCAAAGGTTCCCAATTGAGGATTGGACCAATACATATGGGGCAATTGTCCCACCCTTTCCCTAAAAGAGGGGTTGAAGAAAATATGAAGATTAGGAAGGGGACCAGGTTGAAATGAAAGTTAGTACCCACACAATAGAGGAAAAGGAGGAAAACGTGGGTTTTCTTTTGGAACCGACACCCCACCTAGGAAAAGACGAAATAGGCAGAAAGGAGGGATGAAGGAGCATTAATTACCCCAGTGGTCATCTCCATTTTTGAATCCTTTCCAATCCTGTCCATGGAGTCCCTCATTAAAGACTGTTGAGGGCGTCCCTGAGATAGTTTTAATGTTTCATCTTTATTGTTTATCTTTGTGTATTTTACTGCGTGTATACCAACATATTTGTTTGTACTGTCTTCCACCGCCCCTTGCTCCATCCCAGGAGTTGGTCTGCACAGGGATGTTGTAGTAGCCCGATGATGAAGCATGCCGCTATTAGTGGATGAGGGCATTTTACAAAACCTTGCTTTTACCTAGGTGGGGTGTCGGTTCCAACAGAACAACCACTTTTTGCTCCCTTTCCTTTTTGTGTAGGGTCAAGTGTTTGAATATAGGGAGGATGGAAAAGGAGTAGTAACTCTCTCCCCTTCTGTGTGTGTCTGAAAAGATAGCTACCCAGCCAACAGTTTCTTAAGGACTCAACGATGGAGGTCAACCTATCCTGTGTCAAGGCCACAACTTCTCACTACCTGAAAAGTCTGAATCCACAGGAGCGAAGATGGACCCCCAATCTCCCAAAAGGTAGTGCCCAAATGAGTATATAGTTTAACTCAGTTACAGGCTACTCCCTCTCGGGAGAGAAGAGACAGGAAAATGGACCACAAGAAGGAGGAAGAAACTGCAACACTCTCTTCAATGTGAGGACTTGGTGCTACCGTAAACTGAACTCTGCATAAACACAAAACAATAAAAAAGGGGGAGAGGAACAAATAAACAAATATTAGTTGGATTCTAATATAAATGAGCAGACTAAACTATCAACTCAGTTTACTTTCTTCCCCTTACACATTCCCTGTGTATGACCACATACTCACCATTCAAGTATTTTCTCGGAAGTAAGTTGTTAAATTCACTCCCCGCAATCCTTGGTATAATAACAAAGGAATAGCAGAAAGAAATATTGTCTCTTCAGTAGCTTATGCCCCCTTGAGATGCAAGATCAAACAAGAATATCTTCATCAGTGCACTGACCTTTATCGTGATCTCTAAAATGAACTGCAGCTTCCTTCAGCCACAGCTGGGGCCAATTCCGTGGAGAAACTGAGTGAAAAAATGAAAGGGAAGGGTTATAGAAACACAAGGACTGGTTGTTCCAATAGGAGCGTCCAGCGTACAGGAATGCGTGAGACAGCCAACTGGAGCCAGCGTGGTGCTGAGCGTTAGTGGAGCTCCAAAACCAACTCACTGGGCGAGGAGGAAGAGAGACACGGTGAGCTTCGGCGAAGGTGCCAAGCAAGTAGACTGATTTCCGGCCGTTCGCAAACAAAGACAGGGAAAAACAACTAGACCGCTCAAAGGACTTCCTGGAAACAGAATCGTAGGACGGGGAATCAAGCGGAGGTCTATGGAAATCGGCTCCTACCACTGATAACCTTGAGCACCTTAGAAGGTTAAGGAATTCTTACAATAGGAAGATTCTTAAGGCAAAGGCAGACTTTTTCAGAACTCAGCTGAACCAAGCTATCAACCGGCCAAAAAAACTCTTTGAAATCGTCAAGCATCAATCATGCAATACAACTAACTCTAGGGAATTAAATGACCTGGCCACACCTACCTGTGACGTGCTTGCCAATTTCTTCCACGAAAAGACGAAGACCATTGAGCTAGACATCCAATCCAAGATGGCCCTCCCGCAAACTATGATCCAAGATCCTAAATGGGGCGCTCTATTCGAAGTACATTTTAATAATCCAGGGAAGTCACAAAAAACAATGCCTCTTGGCACACCTTCTCGCCAATCTCTCAACAAATTATCGACAACACTCTTCAAGCAATCAACCCCTCCAATCATTTCTCTGACCCCTGCCTCCTGCCCTGTTCAAAATTTTAAAAACATCTATCCTACCATTATGGGCTACAATTGTAAACGCCTCCCTGAGTCAAGGTGTCATTCCGGACTGCCTTAAAATAGGGCAGGTCACACCTATACTAAAGAAAGCTGATGCCTCTCCATCTGATCTAAACAACTACCGTCCTATAACCAACATCCCCACTTTGGCGAAACTATTGGAGAAATGTGTACAAATTCAATTAAGCAACCACATTGATAATTACAACCTCTTAGACAGTCACCAATCGGGCTTCCGCCGAGGACACAGCACAGAATCTGCACTCACACACATTATGGATGATATACTAAAAATGCTTGACCGCAATGAATCATGCCTATTGATACTTCTTGATCTGTCCTCCGCCTTCGATACGGTCAAGCATGACAACCTTCTGTCCCTATTGGAACGTAGGATGGGCCTCTCGGGCACAGTGTTGCAATGGTTCTCCTCCTTCCTGAATAACAGAACTCAAAGAATCAAGATGAAGAATTCACTCTCGCAACCTTCTATGGTCACACTTGGTGTACCGCAGGGATCTGCCCTATCACCCATTCTTTTCAACCTCCTAATGGAGCCTTTGGCGAACGCACTGAAATCAGCGAACATTCTATATCACCTGTACGCGGATGACACCCAGTTGTATCTGAAAATCACCTCACCAGATGACTTCATTGCCCTCAACACTATTCTTCTGAACACGCAAAGCTGGCTCACTAACAACCACCTCATGTTGAATACCAAAAAACGGAATTCATTCTCATCTCGCCACCAAGCCACACACCAAAGCTAGACCTATGGTTAAAACACCTAACCTCCTTTGACTGTGTCCCCCTCATCATTGACTCAGCAAAATCCCTAGGAATCTCCATAGACAAACATCTGAATATGCAGTCGCACATCTCTATGGCCACCGAGGGAGCTAATCACAAGATGAGTATATTAAGGAAACTCAAACCCTTCCTCCCTCAGGCAGATCTAAAAACAGCAGTACAAGCCCTAGTGCTACCAAGATTAGACTACGGAAGCACCACCCTCTGTGGTCTCCCCAAATACAAGTTGGCTCCGCTGAGAGCAGCACTGAATGCTGCGGCTAGACTGGTATCAGGAACCAAAAGAAATAGTCACATCTCACCAACCCTGAAAGCACTGAATTGGCTGCCTTACGAGGCAAGAATACACCTTAAAGTGGCCTGCATGACGCACAAAGCAGTTCACAACAATACACCCAGTTACTTGGCACTAAAGCTGGAAAGGTCTGGAGGCTGCAGACTACTACGAAGTGCGAGCACTTTCCTTCTGAAACCTCAATCCTTCCATAAGAGGAGAACTGGTTGTAGAGCTTTCTCAGGGATTGCACCAAAGATTTGGAACTCTTTACCCCCACTAGTGCGTGGAATCACTTCCTTTACCGCATTCAAAAAGGAAGTAAAAAGACTACTAATGAACAAATTCATGTCCTAAGTTTTAATTATATGATGTCACCGAGTCATCTCTAAGATCTGAATACCATTGCCTATCTCAGATGGATTGGACGAGTCTACTGTATGTAAGACTTATATCACAGCCCGTTTTTTTTCTCAATAATGGTATGTAGTGGAAAGCTTAGTTGGCTGTGGGTCCCCTTGGTCATCTATACATTTTATATCCACTATGAATCGATAGAGGCCATAATTTGTATGTTTGCTAGCACAATCACCTAAAGTTCATTAACTATCTATTGTACAACGTCCTGCAGAATCACGGTCCTCTATGTTTGTTTATTCATATTTTTTATATTTCTTTTGTACAAATTGACACATTTGAATGCGTGTATACCACCTCAACCATTTATGTTCTTATACTGTAAAGCGCAACTGATACCCTCGTGGGTCACGTTCGCGCTATATAAAACTTTATAAATAAAATAAATAAATAAATAAGGGGCGTGGTCCAATCTCCGAACAGGAAAGTAAGCCAAGCACCGGTATTGGCGTGAGGTCCCCTTTTATGTTTGCTTACAATCACGTGAGGGGGCAGTGTCATACTTCTGCTACCGGCTTCGGAGTCCGTGGTCAATACACAAAGAAGGCGTTTGTTGACTCCTAGCTCTGTGGTAAATCACAATAGTACATCTTAGGTGAGTTAGTTTTGTGTGTATCTGCTCCAAGTGACAGAACATGTTGCTCGAGGTGTAACAGTTCTCCCACCCAACGGCCTATTTACTGGACAGGGCTTTGTGGGCTTAAGCGCATGGAATCTAAGCACTAATAGAGGGGCATGTACATGGTTAGCAGGTTCCCATGATCGATCCTCGGGAGCGTAGCCCACCCAATCTACTAGGTATTGTAGTTTACCTCAATACCTCCTAGAATCCAGGATGTGTTTGACTTCATATTCTACTTCTCCTTCTATGCTTACAGGTGGGGAGGGGGTTCAGAGCTGGTTAAGGGATGAAAAACAGGATGGATTTGAACTTCTTTCGGTAATTCTAGCTTCAAGGTGACAGGATTAATTACTTCAATCACCTTATATGGCCCAATATATCAAGGTTGTAGCTTTCTAGGCTCTGCTAGCCTGAGATGCCTTGTAGCTAACCATACCTGATCCCCTATTACATAAACTGGGGCAGCTCGCCGCTTGCAATTTCATGTTATCTTTAGCTTGCTGTAGTTCCTGTTTTGCTTTATTCCAAATCATAGAAAGAGTGGAGTGCTGTACCTTAACTGCGGGTATTTCTGCTATCTACAAAGGCGTGTGTAGTGGTAAGAACTTGGTTGCAGAATGTGTGGTGTTGTTATATGCAAATTCTGCCAAAGGAAGAGCCTGAACCCATTTGCTAGTGGTAGTGCTTAACAAACATTGTAGGTACTGTTCTAGGGTTTGATTTGTTCTTTCAGTTTGGCTGTCGGTTTGGGGATGATAGGCCATGGACAATCGGTGATCTATGTGTAGAGCCTTACACATCCCTTGCCAAAACCTGGAGACGAACTGCATACTGCGATCAGACACAATCACAGAAGGTAATCTGTGTAATTTCACAATTTGTCCGCTTAACACCTCTACTCTCTCTTTGGCTATAGGAAGCTTTTTAAGTGATAAGAAATGAACCATCTTTGTTAGCATATCAACCACCA
Source organism: Calotriton arnoldi (assembly GCA_963921515.1). Classification (NCBI taxonomy): domain Eukaryota; kingdom Metazoa; phylum Chordata; class Amphibia; order Caudata; family Salamandridae; genus Calotriton; species Calotriton arnoldi. The sequence continues at coordinate 166,652 of CAWUFW010013083.1, forward strand.
CAAGGATCGTAGTACACCCCTGAGTTATAGGAAGGTCTGTTATGAAATCCATACTAATGGAATGCCATGGTATGTGGGGAATGGGCAATGGAAGCAATAATCCAGCAGGTGCACAATGAGAGGTCTTTTGCCTAGCACAGGTAGGACAAGCTCTAACGTACTCTCGTATCTCTTTTGTCATCCCTTTCCACCAAAACCACCTTTGGCAAGTTTGTATCATCTTCTCTTCCCCAGGGTGTCCCGCCAGGGGGAGTTTGTGACACCAGTGTAGTACTAGTTGGCAGAGTTCTGCTGTAGGGTCAAGGAGCCGATTTTCATGGTAGAACAGCCCCTCTTCTATTCTGTTACCAGATTCTTTTAACCAGTCCAAGGGATCAAGCAATGAACAGGCTAAGGCCAATTTCTCAAGGAAGGCCAGGGAGTCATCATTCTGTATATCAACTAAGGCTATCACCTTTTGCGGGGGTCTCATAGGAACTATGTGTTCCATGTTTGTTTTGTTTTCTTTGCCTAATCGAGATAAAGCATCTGCTTTGCCATGTTTTTCACCTGGGAGTTATGTATTGATAATATCATACTCGCTAAAGAAAGACACCCATCTCATCTGTCTAGGTGTAAGTGCTCTGGCTGACTTAAAGAACTGCAGATTTCTGTGATCAGAATAGATTGTGATGACATGTGGAGACCCTAACAAATAATGCCTCCATTCCTGGAAGGCAAGTTTAATGGCTAACAGTTCTCTTTCTCCTATAGTATAATTCTGCTCTGTTGGTAAAAGTGTTTTGGAAAAATATGCTATAGGATGCAAGCAATCAGTCTTAGTGTCTTGTTGGGACAACACACCACCTACTGCATACTGTGAGGCATCCGCCTCCAAGAAATAGGGTTGTGTACTGTCAGCGTGTCGTATGATAGGAGCAGAAGTAAACCGGTTCTTTAGAGTCTTAAAGGCTTGTTCAGCTTCCTCGGACCACACAAAAGTGCTACCCTTCCGTAGTAACCTAGTAATAGGTGTAATGAGATCTGAAAAGTGGTCAATAAATCTTCTATAAAAGTTTGCAAAGCCAATAAAAGATTATATTTCACGTATGGTACTGGGACTTGACCAATTCACTATGGCCGCAATTTTAGTTGGGTCCATATGAATTCCCTCTGGAGATATAACAAAACCAAGAAAATCCACTTGCGTGGCATGAAAAGTACACTTGTCCAGTTTTGAAAAAAGCTGATTTTCTTTGAGGTGTTATAGGATTTGTTTGACATGATTAACGTGTTCTTCCTCAGATCGTGATTAGATCAGAATATCATCGATATACACGATCACAAAAATGTCTAGTTAGTCACGCAGGATCTCATTGACAAAGTATTGAAAGGCTGCTGGGGCATTATATAAGCCAAATGGCATTACACAATACTCGTAGAGACCAAATGTAGTGCGAAACGCAGTCTTCCACTCGTCTCCCTCCCTCACACGGATCAAGTGATAGGCACCGCGAAGATCAAGCTTGGTAAACACCTTGGCGCCTCTCAGCTGATCCAGAAGAACGGAAACAAGAGGAAGAGGGTATTTGTTCTTGATCGTTACTTTGTTGAGTGCTCTATAATCCAAACAAGCTCTCAAACCGCCTTCTCGTTCAGGTATGAAGAATAGAGGAGATGACACAGGTGAATTGGAGTATCTTATAAAGCCTCTCTTCAACATGTCCTGAATGTACTCACAAAGATACTCAGTTTCAGGATCTGTTAGGGCATAAAGACAACTGACTGGTAATTCCGCTCCGGGGACTAGGTCTATCCTACAATCAAAAGATCTATGCGGCTCTGGCTTTAGTTTCATCAAATACCTCCTTATATTTAGAATACACAACTGGTAATGTGGGAGTGCTAAGTGCCCTAGACACAGCATAACACAAAGGTGCTTTCCATTCTACTGCTTCTTGATAGCAGTCCAACATACAGTAATGGGATTTTAAAGTGACTTTGCATGACATCCTGTCAATATGTGGATTGTGTAGTTGCAACCAGGGAACTCCCAAAATGCCTCCAAAATTAGGTGTATCGATTAGATCAAATCTTACCACTTCAGAATGCCCGTTATCGCATAGCACTACTATATCTGAAGTTTGATAGGTAATCAACCCAGAGGATAACTCAGTGCCATCTACTGCTCTTACAGTTTCCGGTTGAGATTTAGGGACGAATTCCACTCCTAAAGACTTAGCAAGTGTGAGGTCCAAAAAATTCCCGGCCGCTCCTAAGTCTAACAAAATAGGTAATGCTTTTCGGCGTTGAGAAGGCATGATCAAGGTAACTGATATGGTGAAATGTTTGGGTACTTGAGCGACAGTGTTGGCTAGGTACTGAGAGATCTCATAAGTATTTGAACTTGAATGACTGATCTCCTGATCCTTCAAGTTTGTTATTTTCCGACTGTGTCGAATAACCAGCTTTTGAAGCGAATGTCTTAGAGATTGTTCTGGGCTTTACGGGGCATTCCTTAGCATAATGTCCCCCCTTCCCACAATATAGACAAAGATTAGGTCTCCTTTTTTTGTCCCTCTCCTCTACTGAAAGAGGTCCTCGGATACTGCCGATCTGCATGGGTTCGCAGGATTCTTTAGTGTCCTTTGGTTCTTTTTTGTCTCCACGGAACATAACCAGTCGTGAAAAGTCACCCCTTGATTTCTCCCCTTTTCTCTCACCTAGTCGGTGATCTAGTTTCACCGCTACATCAATAAAAGAGGGACAATCCTCAGGGGGATCTACGATTTGGGACAATTTGTCTTTTAACTCGTCTCTTAACCCTCTGTAAAACAGAGAGGTTCTCTTGTCTTCGGGACACTGTGTCTCTGCTACTAGTTTATTGAAGGTTGTGATATACGTAAGCAGGTATTTAGACCCTTGTTTTAGACCTAGTAGTTCGTTATCACTGGCCTGCATAAATGTGTGTCTAGCAAACAGGCTCCGCATCTTTTCTTTGAATTGATTGAAATTATACAAGATGGGATCATCGTTTTCTACCAATGGCACTGCCCAAATCGCTGCCTTTCCCACTAGATATGATATCTCGAATGCGACTTTAGCCGCATCATCTGGAAAGGAAGTGGCTCTACAAAGAAACTGCAGATGGCATTGGTTCATAAAAAGACTGTACTTAGCACTATCTCCATTGAATCTCTCTGGTATGGCTAGTGGTACTGGATTAGGAGTGACGACAGTTAAACTAACAGGTTGCGCACCACTCCGGCCAGGTGTAGATGTTGAGGTAGGGAATTGAGGTACTGTAAAATGTGCAGGTTGTATATAGCTTTTTCTTATTCTTGAAGTGTGTGCTTGATATTCGAGACTCCCTGAGTCTATGTGCTTTAACTTGATCTAGTTCCAGCTGTAATCGCTGGTTCTCTACTCTAAGGGTTCGGAGTTCTGATTGTAAGTTTATTAGTTTATTAAGGCAGAAGCTAATTCGTTCATGGTGGTAATCTGTGGCTCAGAGGAAGGGGTGCTATCCATTAATGGATCACATGCACCTCCATTGTCCAGCTTGGCTCAAGTGGAACAATTTTGTGGGTTGACTTTCTGTCAAGGCCACAACTTCTCACTACCTGAAAAGTCAGAATCCACAGGAGCGAAGATGGACCCCCAATCCCCCAAAATGTAGTGCCCAAATGAGTATATAGTTTAACTCAGTTACAGGCTACTCCCTCTCGGGAGAGAAGAGACAGGAAAATGGACCACAAGAAGTAGGAGGAAACTGCAACACTCAATTCACTGTGAGGACTTGTCGCTATCGTAAACTGAACTCTACATAAACACAAAACAATACAAAAGAAGGAGAGGAACAAACAAGCAAATATTAGTTGGATTCTAATATGAATGAGCAGACTAAACTATCAACTCTGTCTTTTTTCTTCCCCTTACACATTCCCTGTGTAGGACAGTGGTGCAACGAAAGTTTATGGGGCCACCCTGCAATGTTCACGACGGGGCCCCCGCTCTGGATGTAATCCAGAGCGCTCAGGCTTGAGTACTGTGCTGAGCGGGCCCCCTGCAGCTTGGGGTCCCCCTGCACTGCGGGGTATGCAGGGGCCTGTGTTATGCCCCTGGGGAAGGACTACATACTCACAATTCAAGTATTTTCTCAGAAGCAAAAAGTTAAATTCACTCCCAGCAATCCTTGGTATAGTAACAAAGGAATATCAAAAATAAATATTGTCTCTTCAGTAGCTTATGCCCCCTTGAGATGCAAGATCAAACAAGAATATCTTCATCAGTGCACTGACCTTTATCACGATCTCTAAAATGAACTGCAGCTTCCTTCAGCCACATCCGGGGCCAATTCCGTGGAGAAACTAAGCGAACAAACGAAAGGGAAGGGTTATAGAAACGCAAGGACTGTTCATTCCAATAGGAACGTCTGGCGTACAGGAATGCATGAACCAGCCAACTGGAGCCGGCATGGAGCTTAGCGTTAGTGAAGCTCCGAAACCAACTCACTGGGCAAGGAGGGAGAGAGACACAGTGAGCTTCGGCGAAGGCGCCAAGCAAGTAGACTGATTCCCGGCCATTGGCAAACAAAGACAGGGAAAAACAACTAGACCGCTCAAAGTACTTCCTGGTAACATAATCATAGGACGGGGAATCAATCGGCGGGGCATGGCCCAATCTCCGAACAGGAAAGTAAGCCAAGCACCGGCATTGGCGTGAGGTCCCCTTTTATGTTCGCATCCAATCACATGAGGGGGCAGTGTAATACTTCTGCTACCGGCTTCTGAGTCCGTGGTCAATACACAATGAGGGTGTTTGTTGACTCCTAGCTCTGTGGTAAATCACAATAGTGCATCTTGGGTGAGTTAGTTTTGTGTGTATCTGCTCCAAGTGACGGAACATGTTGCTCGAGGTCTTTTCTCATCCACTCAAAAGTGAATTAGTCCCTTGGAAAAGCGAGAAACAATTTGAATCATGCTGGGTAGTCAGGAAAGGAGACAGCTAAGGCATGATATCCTTCTTTTTTCTTATGAATTTAAGTTAATTTTATAATGGAGAGAAAAAGTAGGTGTTAACTTGGTTAATCTTGGAGGAGGGCCTATGTATCCTGATAACCTTCCCTTCTCTTCTGCAACGAAAGGCATGCATGCAAATTAACACTTGGGCCTCTAAATCCTAAGCGAACATCACACATTGAGTAAATGATTCAGGTTTAGTGATACTTCTAACTTCATAATTGATTCAATAAACTGAATGGAAAGAAATCTTCTGACTCACAAATTTCCTACACTTGAATGGCCACTGCAAACTGATTACTAGACATTTCATTTGATATGCTCCATTTTCACCATGTTTGTAATGAGGGTTGTTAAATCTGTCAACATAACTTGCTGTGAATCTACCACATATGAGGTATTATCACTTGTGAGATATTACCTAATACTCACTACTACACAAATACTGTAATTTATTGCAGTAATTGTGAATCTTGTGAATTTGGGAATTACTTCTGTAGTCTTTGTGAGGGATCATTAAGATACTTAACCAGTGTGTATATTTTAGCGATAATATGTACAGATGTACAGATGTCCATAGATTATGTAAGGAGCACACTACTGGTGTTGCTGAATGCTCTTCTTGTAGATTTCCAATGCTGCCTCGCCTTGATTCCACCTCATGCTTCTACTAGACTACTTTTTCTAATAAAGTCACTCTTGAAGGATCTCTCAGGTAGCGCACGCTGGGGGGAAATCATTGCCAATGATTTTAACGTGTGTAATTCCTATGTTTTTAAAGTAGCTAAGCACTTGGTTTTAACTTTTGTAAAGCAGCCTTTCGCACTTTACCTTCTTGCTTGGAAACAGCATTGCTGATCCCCGGTCCACCTCGGCTTTTGCGTGCCGCTTGTGTGGAGGGACGCAGCTCCTCCCCTGACCTCGGTACTTCCGGGTGGGGTTACAACATAAAAACACATGAGTGCCCGGCCGCGCAGTGACAGGTAGCGCACGCTGGGGGAAATCATTGCCATTGATTTTAACGTGTGTAATTCCTATGTTTTTAAAGTAGCTAAGCACTTGGTTTTAACTTTTGTAAAGGACCCTTTCGCACTTTACCTTCTTGCTTGGAAACAGCATTGCTGATCCCCGGTCCACCTCGGCTTTTGCGTGCCGCTTGTGTGGAGGGACGCAGCTCCTCCCCTGACCTCGGTACTTCCGGGTGGGGTTACAACATAAAAACACATGAGTGCCCGGCCGCGCAGTGACAGGTAGCGCACGCTGGGGAAATCATTGCCATTGATTTTAACGTGTGTAATTCCTATGTTTTTAAAGTAGCTAAGCACTTGGTTTTAACTTTTGTAAAGCAGCCTTTCGCACTTTACCTTCTTGCTTGGAAACAGCATTGCTGATCCCCGGTCCACCTCGGCTTTTGCGTGCCGCTTGTGTGGAGGGATGCAGCTCCTCCCTGACCTCGGTACTTCCGGGTGGGGTTACAACATAAAAACACATGAGTGCCCGGCCGCGCAGTGACAGGTAGCGCACGCTGGGGGAAATCATTGCCATTGATTTTAACGTGTGTAATTCCTATGTTTTTAAAGTAGCTAAGCACTTGGTTTTAACTTTTGTAAAGCAGCCTTTCGCACTTTACCTTCTTGCTTGGAAACAGCATTGCTGATCCCCGGTCCACCTCGGCTTTTGCGTGCCGCTTGTGTGGAGGGACGCAGCTCCTCCCCTGACCTCGGTACTTCCGGGTCTGGTTACAACATAAAAACACATGAGTGCCCGGCCGCGCAGTGACAGGTAGCGCACGCTGGGGGGAAATCATTGCCATTGATTTTAACGTGTGTAATTCCTATGTTTTTAAAGTAGCTAAGCACTTGGTTTTAACTTTTGTAAAGTAGCCTTTCGCACTTTACCTTCTTGCTTGGAAACAGCATTGCTGATCCCGGGTCCACCTCGGATTTTGTGTGCCGCTTGTGTGGAGGGACGCAGCTCCTCCCCTGACCTCGGTACTTCCGGGTGGGGTTACAACATAAAAACACATGAGTGCCCGGCCGCGCAGTGACAGGTAGCGCACGCTGGGGGGAAATCATTGCCATTGATTTTAATGTGTGTAATTCCTATGTTTTTAAAGTAGCTAAGCACTTGGTTTTAACTTTTGTAAAGCAGCCTTTCGCACTTTACCTTCTTGCTTGGAAACAGCATTGCTGATCCCCGGTCCACCTCGGCTTTTGCGTGCCGCTTGTGTGGAGGGACGCAGCGCCTCCCCTGACCTCGGTACTTCCGGGTGGGGTTACAACATAAAAACACATGAGTGCCCGGCCGCGCAGTGACAGGTAGCGCACGCTGGGGGAAATCATTGCCATTGATTTTAACGTGTGTAATTCCTATGTTTTTAAAGTAGCTAAGCACTTGGTTTTAACTTTTGTAAAGTAGCCTTTCGCACTTTACCTTCTTGCTTGGAAACAGCATTGCTGATCCCCGGTCCACCTCGGCTTTTGCGTGCCGCTTGTGTGGAGGGTCGCAGCTCTTCCCCTGACCTCGGTACTTCCGGGTGGGGTTACAACATAAAAACACATGAGTGCCCGGCCGCGCAGTGACAGGTAGCGCACGCTGGGGGGAAATCATTGCCATTGATTTTAACGTGTGTAATTCCTATGTTTTTAAAGTAGCTAAGCACTTGGTTTTAACTTTTGTAAAGCAGCCTTTCGCACTTTACCTTCTTGCTTGGAAACAGCATTGCTGATCCCCGGTCCACCTCGGCTTTTGCGTGCCGCTTGTGTGGAGGGACGCAGCTCCTCCCCTGACCTCGGTACTTCCGGGTGAGGTTACAACATAAAAACACATGAGTGCCCGGCCGCGCAGTGACAGGTAGCGCACGCTGGGGGGAAATCATTGCCATTGATTTTAACGTGTGTAATTCCTATGTTTTTAAAGTAGCTGAGCACTTGGTTTTAACTTTTGTAAAGCAGCCTTTCGCACTTTACCTTCTTGCTTGGAAACAGCATTGCTGATCCCCGGTCCACCTCGGCTTTTGCGTGCCGCTTGTGTGGAGGGTCGCAGCTCCTCCCCTGACCTCGGTACTTCCGGGTGGGGTTACAACATAAAAACACATGAGTGCCCGGCCGCGCAGTGACAGGTAGCGCACGCTGGGGGAAATCATTGCCATTGATTTTAACGTGTGTAATTCCTATGTTTTTAAAGTAGCTAAGCACTTGGTTTTAACTTTTGTAAAGCAGCCTTTCGCACTTTACCTTCTTGCTTGGAAACAGCATTGCTGATCCCGGTCCACCTCGGCTTTTGCGTGCCGCTTGTGTGGAGGGACGCAGCTCCTCCCCTGACCTCGGTACTTCCGGGTGAGGTTACAACATAAAAACACATGAGTACCCGGCCGCGCAGCGGACGCGCGCAGCGGGCGCGCCGCTGGCGCGCCGAAGGCGCGCCTAAGGCAAGCCCGTCTGCGCCCGTCCTCGCCCGGCACACGTCCAGCGCCAGCTATGCTGCCCATTTTCGGACAGCCACTAGTACAATATTGACTAGGGACCAAATTCTTGAGCTTAGGCCCAAACGATGTCCTAATCCCACACTGATTGACCCTTGTACATTGGATCATGAGGGACATACTCAGAGACCACACTGTAACTACTGCATCCTTGAATTTAAGGATAAAGACCTAAGCAATAGATGCAAAACCTTGGAGAAGGTCCCACTTTTAGACTCACGGACCGCCAACAAAAAATACAACATCAACATCAAAGCCTGCCTGATAAACTGCAGGTCTCTTCCCAAACACGCAGATGATGTTTGGCTACTATTGGAAACAGGAGCGCGGGAGATCATATTCCTCACAGAAACATGGTTAAGAGAAAGCACTAACCCGGATATCAGTCTGGCCATACCCAAGGGCTATAAAATAGTCATAGAAAACCGAGTTGGCAACAGACTAGGTGGTGGACTTGCCATAATCATAAAAGAGGAATGGGAAATATCACATAAAAGGATCGAATCCATTGATCTGCTTGAAGCAATGTTTTTTAATATTACTATCTCCCACTCTTTCCATTGCAGGATTGTTGGTTTACAGACCCCTGGATCCAAACCTACTGAGCTATGGAATATCTGCGACCTGATCGCTGACCTCTCACTGAAATACGCTAACTTTATAGTCCTGGGCGACTTTAACGTCCATATGGACAATACACAATGTCCTTTGGCCTCTCAATTGGAGGACACGCTCATAGGATTAAACCTCAACCAACTGGTCACTGTGCCTACACATGTGGCGGGACACATACTTGATCTTATTTTTACCAATATCTCATCCCTTACCACAGAGATTCCCGTCCCTCTTGCATGGTCGGACCATAGTCTGATCCCCTTCAATTTAACCTTCATCACAAACCATTACCAAAGGGAAATTAAATATGATGTTCGAAGAAATTGGAGGAAAATCACTCCTGAAACTATGGGCCCTGTATTACTCAACACCCCCTTACTATTTACTGGAGAACCTAATAGGGATGCGGAAACTTTTAATTATTGGGTAACCACTGCGTTAGACAAAATAGCCCCTATGAAAGTGATGAAATCAGCTAGGAACAAACCTTCAGCTTCTTGGTTCACACCTGAACTACAAGCTGAAAAAAGCCGCTGTAAAAAGCTCGAACGGATTTGGCGCAAAACCTATTGCACTGAGATGAAAAACATCTACAGGAAAGCTCTCAAGCACTTTCACAGGCTCAAACGCAGTGCCATAAAGGACTTCATTGCCAATCAAATTAGACAATCAGACAGCTCGACCAAAGAAGTCTTTAAAATTGTTCAAGACTTCTTGCAACCAGGGACATTGAAAAGCAATATAACCCCGTCCGATACTCTCTGTGAGAATCTATCAATTTTCTTTCAGGAAAAAATTCAAGATATTTACTCCTCATTCTCGGAAATTTATACCTCCAACATTCCCTTTACACCCCCCACAAATACCTGGTCGGAATTCACCCCTTTTGACTCCGACTCCTCTCTTAGTCAGTTGGAGAAAATAATATCTGGATCCCCTTTGGATCCCTGCCCCGCTAGGTATTTTAAACTACTTGCCCCACTGATTAACCCTCCACTGAATCAGCTCTGGAACGCTTCCCTAAAATCTGGCACTTACCCGTCCATCTGGAAAACTGCACTTGTTCAACCTATCCTCAAAAAGGAGGATGCTGATCCAGCTGTACTAAAAAATTTCAGACCCATCTCCCTCCTGCTAGCACCAGCCAAAATTCTTGAGAAAGAAGTTCAGAAACAGCTGTCCCACTTCTTAGAAACTAATAAACTACTACACGACTCTCAGTCTGGATTCAGAGCTGGCTACAGCACCGAGACAGCTCTGCTGGAGGTAACTGAAACAATCCGGGAAACTTTAGATAAGAATAGCTGTGCAATGTTGATACTGTTAGACCTGTCAGCAGCGTTTGACACTGTGTCACATAAGATCCTTCTTGACAGGCTCAAGCAACTGGGAGTTTTGGAGACCACTTTGGCCTGGTTCAGTTCTTTTCTTGAGGGCGGTCCCAGAAAGTAAGGTTGCACCCCTATGTCTCATCACTCCGTTATGTGAACTGTGGAGTCCCTCAGGGCTCGGCTCTCAGCCCTACTCTTTTTAATGTTTACCTTGCGCCCCTAGCCACACTTATAGAGCAACATGGCGTGGGTGTCGTCTCCTATGCCGATGACACCCAATTAGTGTTCTCTTTTAGAGACCACTCAGAGGCCGCATTTACACATTTTAAACAGTGTCTGATTGATATATCTACCTGGATGACTAAGAATTGCCTATGGCTGAATGCCGACAAAACTGAGGTTTGTGTTTTTAATCAGCCTTCCCCCCCATTCTGATCTCTGGTGGCCCTCACAGCTCAATCCCCCTCCACAGCCTGTGTCCTCAGCCAGGAATCTGGGCTTTAAAATGGACAACACTCTCTCATGTAAATCCCAGATAGGACTTGTATCATCATCCTGCTTCTGGAAAATGAAAACACTACGAAGATTTCTTCATTTCCTACCAATAGACTGCAGGAAAACTTTTGTCCATGCACTTATAACATCAAAGCTGGACTATGCCAATAGTCTTTATCTGGGTTTACCAACGTATTTATACAGGAAATTGCAGATGATTCAGAATGCAGCCGCAAGGCTTATTAGAAATGTCCCTCTAAGGCACCATATTTCCCCCCATCTACGCAGTCTTCATTGGTTGCCTGTGAAAAAACGCACAGAATTCAAGGCGCTTACTCTTGCCTATAGGGCAATAAACGGTAGGGGTCCCATCTATCTTCGGAAAAGAATCCGTAAATCTCAGCATACAAGAAACTTAAGATCCAATCATCTTGAACTCCTTAACACCCCTCGTTTCGCTAAGGCTAGAATAGGAGGAAGATCTTTTACAGTCCGAACCACAACTCTGTGGAATTCTTTGCCTGTACACATCAGAAAGGCCAACACAGAGCTAAGCTTCCGGAAATCCTTGAAGACATGGCTTTTCAGTCTTCCTTAACACCCATGGCAACTCCTATCCTCCCTCCTTCTATCTGTCACTAGCGCCGGGACACTTCCGTTGGGAGTAGCCGTGCGCTCTATAAGCTACATAATAATAAATAATAATAATAATAATAATCCCTGTGTCCTCCTTTTGTTACGTTTGCCTATCTTTCTCTTCATACTTCTTTCTCCCTTTTCTGCCTTCCCTTTCTCATACAGTAGGTCAATGCCTGAGTCTAGTTTCATAAAATAAGTATGGTGCCCATCATATGCAACCACAAATTAAGCATTATATTTAACCAAGGAAACGTAGGCATCCATTTCATGAAGGTACAGTATTAATTTTTGGGGAGCCAAAAGAGTAGCAATGTTATACCTGAGGAACAATGTTTTAAAAACATTATCTAATTGTCTAACAAGTTCTGTCAACAGGTGTTTGCAGTATGACATGTTTCCATGCTAAATTCCTCATGACAAGTTTTGGACCTGTCGTCCTTAGGTTGGTCTTCCCCCAAACTTTTTTCCTGCTTACTTCCACTTTTTGCTGAATCTTTTTGTTAGGCTTTGTTAGACTGCTAGCTAAAGTGCATGTGCTTCTCCCCTAAACATGGTAACATTGGTGTATACACAATTGGCATATTTAGTTTGTTTAAAAGTCCCTTGTAAAGTGGTATTGCATATGCCCAGGGCCTGTAAATTAAATGCTACTAGTGGGCTGGCAGCACTGATTGTGCCACCCACACAAGTAGCCTTTCAAACCATTCTCAGGCTTGCCACTGCATTTAAAACCCTTTGCCAAGCATTAAACTCCCCTTTTATTAGACATACGTCACCCCTATGGCAGGCCTTATGTAGTCCATAGTGCAGGATGCAGTGTAAGGTGCACAGACAGAATATTGAGTTGTGATTATCGAAATACTATATATCGAGTTGCAAATATCGTGATACATGAATATCAACTGCACGAATATCGTGGTCCAGAATATCGACATTAAGGTAAGAAATATCGTTTTTTTTTATATCGAAGTCAGTTATATCATTTGTAAAAATATCGTTGTTTATAATATCAATTTTTATATTAGTGTGATGTATTTTATTATGTATTTTAAATGTATATTTGTTTGTCTAAGTATTGCATTTTTTTTTAAATGTATGTGTTACATTTTTAGAAGTTATTAATTTTATTTTATTTAAATTTTGCGTTTTAGTTCCATAGCGGGTTGTAGGTTTATAGGGGAATAGGGTGGGAAGTAATTTAATTATAATAAATTGAATATTAATTTTATTTTAATTAAATTTTGTGTTTTAGTTCCGTAGCGGGTTGTGGGTCTATAGGGGAATAGGGTGGGAAGTAATTTAACTATAATAATGTAATTAATAATTGTTATTTATTAGTATTAATATATATTTTTTAATTAATTATTACTTGATTATTAATTTCTATTAATTAATTGGTAATTAAGTTAATTGTGTTATTTTTTTAGGAGCGGGTTGTGGGTTTATAGGGGAATAGGGTGGGAAGTAATTTAATTATAATAAAGTAATTAATAATTTATACTTAGTATTTATAATTATTTTTTATTAATTAATTATTCATTGGTTATTAATTTTTATAAATTAATTAATTGATAAATATGTTAATTGTGTTTCTTTTTAGGAGAGGGTTGTGGGTTTATAGGGGAATAGGGTGGGAAGTAATTTAATTTTAATAAAGTAATTAAAATTATTTATTTATTTGTATTTATTTTATTTCTATTTTATAGAGTTGTTTGTGGTAATTCATTTATTATTAATTAATTGTTTGATAATTATTATGAATTAATTGGTAATTATGTTAATTGTGTCAATTATGTAGGAGTGGTTTGTTAGTTTATAGGGGGATAGGGTGTCAAGTAATTTATTTTATAATAATTAATAATTAATTGTTGATTAATGGTAATTAATTAATTAACAATTAAAAACGGAAATTGTGTAATTAATTAGAGATGTGAGTTGTGGGGTTTATAGTGGTAAAGGGTAGGAAGTAAATTAATTTCAATTAATTAATAAGTTGTTGTTAATTGATAATAATTTAATAATGTTAAATTAGTTATGGAAATTGTGTAATTATTTTTATGTGTGTGTTGTGGTGTTTGTTGGTGTAGAGGGTGGAAATTATTTAAAGTTTTATTAATTAATAAATATTTGCTAATTATTATTGATTTATTAATTGATAGATTTTTATGGTAAATGTTTACTTTTATTTTGTGTGGGGATTTTGAATGTATAGGGGTAATGTTTGGTGATTAAATTAATTTTTATATGTTTTACATTGATTTTTAATTAATAATAATTGTTTATTTGATAATTAATTAAATTAATTATGGAGGTACACTTTTATAGAAATTTAGATGTGTGTTGTGAAATGTGTGGTGTTATAGGGTAGGAAATAAAAAGTATTGTTTTTGTGTGATAATTAATGTTTTTATTATAATTAAGTTATATTAAATATAGTTATTTGTTTGTAAAATGTTTTTTACATTTTTATAAATTAATGTTTGTAGTTATTTTTTAGTATTTTTTAACATTATAATATGTTTCTATATTTTGTAATTTTTTATATTTTTCTATATTTTTTATTTTTGTGTTATTGACAATTTTTATATTGTAGTTGATATTTTTTATTTGAATTTATTTTTTGGGAAATATTAATTTTAACCTTCTGCTATCCAACACTTTCCCTACTGTTGCACCCTCTGGAGTGGGAATAGTAATTTCTACCCTTCGCTATCCAACACTTTCCCTACTGTTGCACTCACTGGAGTGGGAATAGTAATTTTTGTCCTTACGCTATCCAACACTTTCCCTACTGTTGCACTCACTGGAGTGGGAATAGTAATTTTTACCCCTCTGCTATCCAACACTTTCCCTACTGTTGCACTCACTGGAGTGGGAATAGTAATTTTTACTCCTCCGCTATCCAATACTTTCCCTACTGTTGCACTAACTGGGGTGGGAATAGTAATATTTATTCCTACGCTATCCAACACTTTCCCTACTGTTGCACTCTCTGCAGTGGGAATAGTAATTTGAACCCCTCCGCTATCCAACACTTTCCCTACTGTTGCACTCTCTGGAGTGGGAATAGTAATTTTTACTCCTACGCTATCCAACACTTTCCCTACTGTTGCACTCTCTGGAGTGGGAATAGTAATTTGAACCCCTCCGCTATCCAACACTTTCCCTACTGTTGCACTCTCTGGAGTGGTAATAGTAATTTTTACCCTTCGCTATCCAACACTTTCCATACTGTTGCACTCACTGGAGTGGGAATAGTAATTTTTTCCCTTACGCTATCCAAAACTTTCCCTACTGTTGCACTCTCTGGAGTGGGAATAGTAATTTTTACTCCTACGCTATCCAACACTTTTTCTACTGTTGCACTCTCTGGAGTGGGAATAGTAATTTGAACCCTTCTGCTATCCAACACTTTCCCTACTGTTGCACACTCTGTAGTGGGAATAGTAATGTTTACCCTTCGCTATCCAACACTTTCCCTACTGTTGCACTCACTGGAGTGGGAATAGTAATTTTTACCCTTACACTATCCAACACTTTCCCTACTGTTGCACTCTCTGGAGTGGGAATAGTAATTTTTACTCCTACGCTATCCAACACTTTCCCTACTGTTGCACTCTCTGGAGTGGGAATAGTAATTTGAACCCCTCCACTATCCAACACTTTCCCTACTGTTGCACTCTCTGGAGTGGGAATAGTAATTTTTACCCTTCGCTATCCAACACTTTCCCTACTGTTGCACTCATTGGAGTGGGAATAGTAATTTTTTCCCTTACACTATCCAACACTTTCCCTACTGTTGCACTCTCTGGAGTAGGAATAGTAATTTAAACCCCTCCGCCATCCAACACTTTCCCTACTGTTGCAGTCTCTGGAGTGGGAATCGTAATTTTTACCTCTACGCTATCCAACAATTTTCCTACTGTTGCATTCAATGGAGTGCAAAATGTAAGTTTAAAAATGTATAATTATTTTAACAATTTATTTTATGATATAATGTTTTTATTATTAGATTTTGTGTTATAGGTGTATGTATATATATATATATTTAATAGTTAATTTTTATATATTTATATTTTTTTTTAAAATAAAGGGGCTCATTACGATGGCGGGCGGAAGCACCACCGCCGTGCTGGCGGATGCAAAAAGCACCAGTTACCGCCGGCACGCAGCAGTCCACACGCCCGTCCAATTACGATGCGAAAAGTAGGCCAAACACCGCCGGCAAGCCAGCAACACCGTCCGCCATCAAAGTGCGCCCGTACACGTAGCGGCGCAGCCCAACTGACACACACCGTCCGACGAAACACGTCCCGCCCGGCGCATAAATTACGATGCCGCAAACAAACGGCTCCCACGGCCAAGAGATACTGTACGACAAACCGAAGCGGTAACACGGATGCCGAGCACGGACAACGAAGAAGCGGCTCCCCGAGCATGAATCCAGCACTGCAGGCCCTCCCCATGCTCCTGCTGATGCACCACCAAGGACGCAACGTACCGCGGAGACGCAGGTAGGCACACACACAACAAGTGCACGCAAACAGCGCACACAGTGCAAGGGCGGAAAAAGCGGACAACCCCCCACCAGCGCGTGTACACAACACATCCACCATTGCATCCACATATGACACACAGGCCAAATCGTAACATCGCGGAACACATGTGTACACACCACCTGGGACTAGGAACCAACCACCCCGTCACGGCCCCAAAGCGCCGATGACGCCGCCACACATGCGCACAACGCAGAGGCCAACCGCAGCGCCATGCATGCGTCGCACACAGACACAGGGACACAACCAAGCAGCACACACATCAGCCCCACCCCGAACGCACATGACACGTGACAGGCCTGCCACAGACATGTCCCCAACGCCCAATTCACGGACAACACCCAACGCCACACAACCGACGCACACATGTCAGTGAAGTCACGCAACAGCAGGACACACCCAAGTGTAACAAACATGGCGAAGCACACAGCGGCGGCAACACCAACTAGGAGAAGCAGGGCCCCTTCGGGAAGAGGAACGCCAGTACCACACTGAAACACCCATACCACCCTGCACATATGAACAAGACATATAAAACGGAACACCAAAGAGCCCGGGGACCGACAACAGGTGGCCCAAGAATAACATTCACACACAAGGCCCAACGCAGAGCGGAAAGGCAGCCTGCCGCCCACACAAGGGAGAGCAGACAGCACTGAATGACCTTCCATTCCAACTCCGAAACTACAGCCCTACGACAGAAGCCGGTGAATACAGCCATTGTCCAAGAATAGACCAACACAGGCATGCCGAGGAGACCGACCACAGGGCAGATAGCGCATATCACAGAAGCACACAACGGACGGGGAAGAAAGAAGAAAACACTCCCCCATGTCGGCCACATGCAAGTTAATTGGAAGGAGTCACACATCACTGACCTTGAACTGTCTGAGAAGCATGTGGGAAGAGGGCCCGTGTCCTCCAAACAAGCCAACAGAACACAAGTCCTGTCTCCCTACGACTACACAGAGCTCACAGCAACCTCGGAGCGTGCACATTGCAGACTGCACACACAGCCGGAGCACGCCACCACAACGCTCCGCTGGGAAATGGCAACCGCAACACACCTACCCAACTACGCCGAACAGCTCAAGCTGTACAAAACCAACCTGTTCCATACATTGGGATGCGATCTCCTGTCCCTGCTGAACGTAAGTTACCGACTGACTTACCGCATCACATTGTTCAGCTGCGTCATGCCCGTCTTCTACTGTCGGAGGTGTCCATACCAGCATCCCGTCGAGATATGCCTCTCCAACCCGGCATGTCTGAAGGCGGACCTGCTACCACTACTCCTCCCTCTGGACGCACACGACAGGGCCTGCTCTGCCTATGGGGGCATGGCGTATGTGGCCAACATCGCACCCGCACTGAAATGGGACCACTGTGCCTCCACACGACGGATCATCGAGAACAGCTACATCGAATGTCACCCAGCATGCCCCATCATGGTCCTCCAAGGGACAACTTACGAACAACACCTTGACAGCCACCATCCGCTACATTGGCTGGCAAACATGTACACCACCAATGACATGGAAGCCCTGCTGGACGGCATCGCATACCTGACAACCTGTCAATTCGTCGGACCACAACGCAGGTTCCCGAGTGACCTATGATGTCCAACCCCGCACCCATGCTTAGCTTCCGCACGGACTGGCCAGTCACCACCACAACAGCCATACCAAACGACCGGCAACTGTAACCACACCATCAACGACATCGCCATGACATCGGATATGACCGGGACATGCACACTGTTCCCCATCACATCCAGGAACACCGCATGCATCGTGGGAGGCAGTGGCATGGGCTCTGTGTATCGCACCCACATGGACGGAACTGCACGAACAACCAGGACACGACATGGATCCAGCGCCTATGGACACACACACCGCTCAGTGGACATGAATAGGTCGCCTGGAGTCTGTGGGTGCTGCACCCCTCCCACCCCCGCCCCGGGAATCCCATACCAGGACCTTTGCATGGACGACAAGTGCATACAACAACAACACGACCCCAGTGACTGTGACATGTCCAGTAACCACCACAGTGCAACAACAAGTGGCACGCCGCTGCATGCACGCAAGCACATGCCCTGATGTCATCTCACATGCACGCGTGCATGAGGAACAACCGCAGCAAACCTGTCACATGGAACTGAGATGGACTGTGCCCATGATGCCAAGCGGTCTGGTAGGCTACATGTATACCGTCTGTGTCAAAGTCCGCAGCTCCGCAGCTATACGTAAATGTACATTAGCACAGCCTTGGCCAAGCAGATGTCACTCTGAAGCCCACATCCCACATGCAACAGCCAATCACATGTAACCCCACACCCTATCCCATTTGCAATCATGCTCAGTATATCCTCAACATGTATTCCGCTGCCAGTAGTGTCCACTATACTGCATCACAGAGGACAGAAGACTCAATATAATGTTTGAAACCAAAACTGTCTCCGCTGACTCATTTCACAAGTACGAATGAGAGAGGATGAGAGTATGTGAAGTACACGGCAGTCGTGACATGACCATGTAGTCCACTGGTATTGGATGTCAACGCAAATGAGTAGCACTACTGTGGAAGACACACATGTGTCGTGTGAAGTCGTATGGACGCAGTGCTCAGGTGGGTGGGTGCGACGGGTAGATGCGCACATGCCAAGTTGGAGCACGCCGTGTTGGGAGGGGTCATGAACAGTACACCACCGCTTCCCTGGGCATTGTGAGAGGACACCTGTCGGGGGGAGTGAACACGTGTGTGCACAGCAGCCGGGCACACGTACAAAGCGGTACCAGGCGCACCTCAGCCCACCCTCTGTGGACAAGCTGGATCCTGTTGTGCGCCCGCCATGCCCCTTGACAAGGCACACACAGCCCCAGTCGACCAGGTGTAACCCCAACATAGTCAATCCGCACAGGCGATACAGGGCACGGGATGGCAGTGGAGCATGGTGTGTGAGAGGTCTCCTCGCACTCCTCCTGGTCATATCACGCAGGCAATAGAACCTCAACGTCTAGCATGGCACAAGTCACATGGAAGTGTAGGGGGACGCACCACAGCACGAGCAGCACTGACGTCACGGGAGGTGGCTCGCACCATCCCATCCATTGCCCATCATACCAACCACGCCACATGCCATTGCGACTAAGTGCAAGCGCGTGCGCCACCACCCCCGAGCCCTCCCCAGAGAGGCCAAAGAGTGAATGTGTGGGCCATCAGCCACAGACGGACGTGGCCTGGCCGCAAGGGCAGCCACAGCCACTGAGTGTCGCAGGTGGCGGATCCGGAAGGCGAAGACTGTGATGCATAGTCCATGCAGGCCGGGTCTCCATTTGGGGCACCACGCAGGTGGACGGCGTCCCGCCACACATCATACCCTGAGACAGCCCACTCGTGCAACTGGACCCACACATACACTCCTTGCCCTCTCTGGTGCGAGCTTGGGGCTGCCTGTGCAGGCGCTAGCCTCGCAGGTGAGCATGCATATTGGGGGAGCGAGGGGAGGACATGAGGGCTGGGGCGAAGATGACTGTATCACTGTCAGTAAGTACAAGGGATGACCCAGATGTGGAAAGGAAGAGACGTGTCCCGTGTGTACTGCAACTAGTCGCCAATCCAACTACCCCCCATGTCCGGAATGTAAGCCCGCACCTAGGCCCGCCCATCCGCCACATCGAACATACCACCAGCACGACAACCTTCCCATTCGAAACACTGACTGGGGGTGGCGACCAGTGTACAATCATGTGTAGCCTACCCACGCGTACATGTGGGCCCTCCATGATCCATGTCACCTGCGGCAAAGTCATGACATGCGCAATGAGGGAAGTGAGGAGAGCTGTCCGCCCCACGCGCAGAAGGTGCATCAGCTCCACAGACCCAGCAGCGAGTCCAGCAGGGGTCACATGTGCAGGGGCAGCTGTGCCTGGTGTGAAGGCACATGCATATAGACAGCACATCGACCAATGTGTAGTCTGCCCACATCTACAGTCCATCATCATGCGGACATAGGAATTGAACACAGGGCAACACATCTTCAGTTGGTGCACCCACCGTGACCAACAATGCGCAATCATCGACGTACCCGCCCTGTGCATGGCCCCCCACCCAACGGAGGCACATCCAGTGCCACCATCCCACACACACAAGCCTTCCACGGAACATGCTGTGTCCAATGGTCAGTACAGAGTCAGCGCCCATCTGGTGGATCCTGAACAGGAGACACATGCACACACATGCCAGCTCCCACTATGTACGTCTGCCACCTGGCACGTGCAATGTAACCTCTCACCTGTGACGTGTGACTGCAAGCACACAGCCGTCTTGGCATGGGGCTGTCAATGTGGACACCTGTCAATGTTTCGGGAGGTGTGATCCGTACAGTGCTGTACATAGGGTGCAGTGCTGACACCTACTACTGTCTCATATCCCCTCGTGCCACAAGTCCCACTTGTTTTGGCTGCTCAGCCTGTGCCCACATCGTCGTCGTCGTGTGGCATACTCATCCAGCCGCGGAAGCAGTTCCATGCTCAGCAGACATTCATGTTGCCGTGGCGTTGCCGCTTGACGGATATGCAGTCAGTCCCCATCAGCACGCCCGCAAGTCATTGGGGCCTAGATCCCCATGTGCATGCACATGGCAGTGGTTTGTATCACTAGCCATTGCCATTGTTGGGAGACCTGTGTAAGTGTATTGTGGCCGTGCCGTCCCAGCTTGACAGCTGGGCTGTGGCTCATGTGCTTGCTCAGTCATGTCAGTGATGTGTATGCGAAATTGCTATGTGTCGTGTTGCTTTGACATGTGTCCTCTGCCATTGTCCCTAGGCGGAGACCGAACATTGACCGCCCATACCAATTGCTGGCGGACATGGACGATACAGAGGTTATTAGGAAGTTTCGGCTGGACAGGCCAAGCCTGCATCGACTGTGTGCCATGTTAGAACCCCATCTCCGTCCCTGCAGGGTGTATCCGACTGCTGTCACCCCCACGGCTAAGGTGATGGCCGCCATGCATTTCTTCGCCACTGGGTCATTCCAGCACACAGTGGGCATTGGAGGAGGGATGTCCCAGCCCATGTTCAGCAAGGTGCTGAGGGATGTACTGGCAGCCATGATGCTGTACCGAAACAGGTACATCCGCTTCCCCAGGGCTCGTGAATTGGCGGCAGTGAAGGGTGCATTCTATGCCCTTGGCAGAATCCCACACGTCGTTGGAGCCATTGACTGCACACATGTCGGCCTTGTTCCACCACAGGCCACTGAGCACCTGTACCGCAACAGGAAGCACACGCACTCCCTGAATGTGCAAGTGGTGTGCCTTGCGGACATGGTGATCACCCACGTGTGTGCAAAGTTCCCAGGCTCGGCCCATGACGCAGACATAATGCGCAACAGCATCTTGCCACGACTGATGTCCAATATGCAACAGGATCGTGCCTGTATTGTCGGTGAGTATGTGGAGTGGTGTAGCGTGCTGGTTGTGCGATGCTGTCCCCTGTCCAGTTGGAATTGCAACGGTTCTCTGTGTCCCTCACACCCAGGTGACTCTGCGTACCCGAATGGGGCATGGCTGCTCAGTCCATTGAGGAATCCTCGCACCCCAGCAGACGATCGCTACAATGAGGCACATGGGAGGACCAGACGTGTGGTCGAGCGTACCTTTGGCCTCCTCAAGTCCAGGTTCAGGTGCCTGGACCGCACTGGGGGTGCGCTGGCGTACTCCCCACAGAAGGTGTGCCGGATAGTGGTGGCGTGCTGCATGCTGCACAATCTGGCCATTCGGAAGCAGATCCCCCTCATCGTGGATGACGGAGATCAACCAGGGCCCCAGCCCGCAGACCAGGACAGCTCGAGTGAGGAGGACAGCGGAGAGGAGGAAGCTGGTAATGTGCGGCAGCAGCTCATCGCCCGCTACTTCACTTGACGGTGAGTGTCCATGTACGACGGCTGATGTGGCTGTATCTGTGCAGGTGTGTGTGTGCTGTGTCAGGGTGGCCGTTTGTTCACTGCGTGCTGTGTGTCAACGCTCCATGGCCAGGGTAGTATGCCACTGTTGGTGGCTGTGGCATTGTGCCCTATTGCTCTGTGCGATGTGTGTACATTGCTTGTAGTTGTTGACATGTACTGTGTGATGGGTGTGTGACACACTCATTGAATGTGCTCCTGTTCTGTCTCCCACCCCTAGGTCCCTACAGGCCCTCCGGATTCAATTGCCATGCCACGCATCAGGTGCCTTTCCGCCCAGGGTGGCCGTTGTATTCCGTACAAATAAAACACAGGGCACAAACAGCAGTTAGTGAAAAAGGTGCATTTATTACAAACTGTGACATGTGATTGTGTGTAAGGTGATGACAAAAGTGGTGCGTGCAGTGACAATGAGCTGTCGGTCATGGCTGCGTGATGATCAGGGTGTACCCACTGGTTCTATGTCCATAGTCCAACACACACATGCCATCCAGATGGCTGTGTGGAGTGGGATCGTAGTCCAAGTCAATGCAGTGGCTGGTCAAGGAAGGCTGGCGGAAGGCTGGCTGGCTGCCTCACTTGCGTTTGGAGCGTGCGAAGTCCTCCCGGGAGATCTGTTTCCACTTCGGACGGCCCCTTCCACGTTTGCGAGGGGGTGCCTGCTTGCGACATGCTGGTGGTTGAGGTGTGCTCACTGGCTGTGGACGCAGGGGAACTGGACACTGCTGCTCCACCCTGCGCCCCGGCAGGTTGTGGCGGAGGGGGAGCTGCTGTCCCTGGCAGTGACCTCACCGCCACCACCAGCTGGCCCATGAGGTCCACGAGTTGGCCCATACGGGCGTCCATGGACCTCAGCACCCCCAGCACCTCACGCGTGTCTGAAGCAGACCGGACCCATTGTCCTTGGGCCTCTTCATAGGCCCCAAGGACTCTGGCCATTTGAGGCAGGGCATGGCTCCCAGGGGAGGCTGGCGTTTCCCTGACCCTGCTCCTCCTACCAGTCCTGCTGCCACCGGCCTGCCCACTAGCCACATTGCTCACCACGGTCCTCGCTGTGGCTCCCAGGGTGGATCCAGTCGGCCGGGCCACCACCTGCGCTGGGGCTGGTGCCAGCGAAGACGTGGTGGTGGTGGCGGCGGTGGTGGTCGGTGCGGCGATGGTGGCGGTTGCGGCAATGGTAGTGGCCGCAATGACCGTGGGTGTGGCCGCAATGACCGTGGGTGTGGCCGCAACGACAGTGGCAGCAGGGGGCTGGGAATGTTCAGCAGCCCTGGATGATGGGTTGGTGGGTAGGAGGGGTCCTGGGGAGCGGCTGGGCCATGCCACACCAGATGGGCCTGCTTGGTGGTCCGTGTCCGAAGAGGCGGACAGATCCTCCAGATCCGTGTGTCCTCGTGGGGGGCTTGTCGGCTGGCTGTGCTGGCTGCTGGCTCCATCCCCAGCATCCAGCAGTTCGTCACCTGTGGAGAGAATGAGATTTGTTATTGTGTTGCACCTGGCGAAGTATGTAGTTGTCGTCTGACATTAACAGTTCGTGCAATCTCGTACATGGGTTTCCCGGAGGCGTGTGTGTGGCTGTAGCATTTGTAGTTGTGTGTGCTTGGCAATGGGACTGTGTGCTGTGCACATGTGGCATGGGACGGATTGGCCATGCCGATGGGTGTGTTGCTGTGCCTCTACTTATTGTGACTCTGGTGTATGCGGGCTCCTGGCCCATCCTGGGTCTGGTTTGTACTTTGCTTTTGGTGTTCAGATGGGACGCTTAGGAACGCATATGGCAACATGGGGGCCATGCCCCAGATTCGCATTTGGGAGGGAATATGCTTTTGGGGTTCAAATGGAACGCTTAGGAACGCATATGGCAACATGGGGGCCATGCCCCAGATTCGCATTTGGGAGGGAATATGCTTTTGGGGTTCAAATGGAACGCTTAGGAACGCATATGGCAACATGGGGGCCATGCCCCAGATTCGCATTTGGGAGGGAATATGCTTTTGGGGTTCAAATGGAACGCTTAGGAACGCATATGGCAACATGGGGGCCATGCCCCAGATTCGCATTTGGGAGGGAATATGCTTTTGGGGTACATGCTGTGAGCCATGGGTGCCGAACGTGACATGTGTTGTGGCAGCATGACAGTGCATGGTTTGAGGTGTGTGCATGCTTGACATGGCCTGCATATTTGCTGTCTGTTGTGATTACTGGACATGGCATTGGACGCATCGTTATGAGTGAGTGATGGTTGTGTGCCAGCCAACGTATTGCAGTTGTCCCATCTCCTTGGTGTGCGTGCTGCCCTGTGCCATGTGCATCACTGCAGTGCTCGGGGGGTGGCCCATGTTGTGTGTTGTTGCTCACAGTGTGTCGTGCGCTTCATTGACTTCTGGCACATGGTTGGTCATGGGCATGTATCTTAGCGTGACTGCTGTATGTGTGGCAGCTGTGCGGATGACATGCCTTTCATGAGACTGGGGCTGACGGATGGATGGTATGTTGTATGTGTATGGTGTGTCTGTGTGTTTGATGGGTTCAGTGGTGTTCGTGTGCATATATGTTGTTCCGCTCTGTTGCGTCTAGTGTTGTTTGTCTTACATAGGCGTAGTTGTGGGGTGTGTGGTTGACAGGCAGTAGGGGCTACATGGACAGGACTTCAATGGTGTTTCGGTTGTGTGTGATGAGTTGCACAGTGGCTGCCGTGTGGTACTATATTCAGTGTGGCTTGTGCATGCAGACGTGGCTCCTTGGGTGTTGCTATGTATGTGATGGGTCATGTGGGGTGTGAGTCTGTTGTTCATGTCCGTGTGCACATTGTTCACTTGTTCGTGACGGTGGGCGGTGCTGCGTGTTCGACTGCTACGTGACATGTCCCATGTGTTGGTCGTGTTATGGTCCTCATGCCTCCAGTAATCCAGCCCTGTCCAGTTTCCCACCTGCAAGTTGTTCGTGCGTGCACTGTACTGGATGCCACATGGCTCTAAGCGGGGGTGCTCCATGTTGCAGGTCTGTGGGGGTGGGGGGTGTTGTGGGTCGTGGGGTGGCTGGACACCCACTGACACCGATTGCTGTGGACCGTGATGTCTGCCTTTCGGCTGTCGTTGTGCACTGCGGTGGCTGACACGTGGCTGTGGGGTGTGGGGGATGCTCCTCCTTGCTGTGCTGTGGGACTGGGGCCTGGTGTGTGTTGTACTTGGGCTGTCCACCCTCCCACCCACTGCACTTTGTGTTCCTGCCACTTACCTGTTACTTGTCGGTTAGTGCAGCTGTGGCGGACACATGGGTGTGGTGGGTGCTCGTTGTGGCGCTTCTGGCATGTTTGGGGACCTGTTGGTGGTTACGTGGCTGGCTGAGTGTACACATGTCCCCACGTATGTTACAGTTGTTCGGTTTGGGCTGTGTGTGAGGGTGTCTGTTGCATGTGTGTGTGATGTGTTGTGTATTGTGTGCTGGACATGGGGGTGTTTGTCCCTGGGAGCTGTGGCATGGTGGTTGCGCATGTGAGTACATAGCGGTGTGCTGGTATACATTAGTTTGTACTTACCAGCCTCCACTCCCCTGCTAATCCGGCGAGGATCTCCGGATGTATTACGACTCGCACCTTCTCCTCCCACGCTTTGAAGGTCTTAAAGAGCGCGGGATTCCCTCCGCCAGTGACGGCAGCCAGCTCTCTGTTTTTGCCCTCCTTCTTCTTGACCAGGCTCTTTACGTCATTCCAACATTTGTTTATTTCACCTCTGTTCCTGGGCAGGGTCCCGACTGCATTGACCTGGTCTACGATCCGGTTCCACATTCTGTTTCTGGTGGCTAGTGGTGTGTGCTGGACCATGTTCCCATAGATTTGTGGGTACACCTTGATGATCTCGTCGACCATGACCGTCAGCTCAATGGGCGTGTACTTGGGCATTCTTTGTGGTGTCATGGTGTTTGTGGTGCTGGTGCGGTGTGTGTTGTGTAATGTGCAGGGGGTTTGTGGTGCCGGTGTTTGGTGGTGGTGGTGGTGGTGGTGGTGTTTGGTGGTGGTGGTGGTGGTGGTTGTGATGTGTGCGTTTCTGTGGTGTGCTGCTGTCCTTGCTGTGTCACTGTGTCCTCTCCTCTCCTCTCTGGTTTGCAATGTAGCAAGGGGTTGTGGTCTGTGGGAGTGCTGCTTTTGTACTCACCTATGTGGGTGTGTCCTCATGGTCTGTTGTTTTCAGGTGTGTTGTGTCTGGGGTTCTGGCCTTTGTATTTTTTGTTTGTCCGGGGGGTGTTTTCGGGATGTGTACTGTGCTTGTGTATTTGTGCGTGCCTTGCTGTGTGGACTTGTTGGCCATGTTGTGTGCTATTGGTTTTGTGTGCGGATGGTTACTGTGCAGGTACGTGGGCGCCATGGCTTCTGCCGTGTCGATTCTCATCGGCGTTGTTTGCGCTGGCGGGCGGTATATTTGTGGTTTTTCCGCGCTCATGTCGGTGCGATCGTAATTTCACGTGCGGTGTGTCGGCCGTGAGGGCGGGCGGTTTTGTGTTGTCGTGCGTGTTTCCGTCCGTGGCGGGCGGTTTGACTCCGACTCGGACGTTGGCGGGCGGTATTTTGTGTGATTTTTCCGCCGATGGCGGTTTTCGGTTTGTGTAATCGTAATGGCGTGGTCGGTGTTCAGGCGGTGTGTGCGGGCGGATTTTTGCCGCTTCCATGCCTGGCGGATTTTTTACGCCGGGTATCGTAATGGGCCCCAAAGTGATTAGTTTATTGATTGTTTTAAAGTAAATATACATTTATATATTAAATTTGATATATCTATGTTTAAAGTTTTTACATTAAATGTGTTTATTATATTTTTTTAACTGTACATTACATCTAAGTAATTTTTTTTAAAGTTATTTTTATTATTTAATTTATTTAACATTATTTTTTATAT
The DNA here is from genome assembly GCA_963921515.1 of Calotriton arnoldi. Lineage (NCBI taxonomy): Eukaryota > Metazoa > Chordata > Amphibia > Caudata > Salamandridae > Calotriton > Calotriton arnoldi. Next base: position 193,631 of record CAWUFW010013083.1, read on the forward strand.
ATAAAAAAACAATATTTTTTACATCGACATTTTTTACATCTATTATTTTTTCGATATTTTAGTCATTTACATTATAAAGATAGGATGTCGATATTTTGACTATCGATATTTTTGCATCGATATTTGTGTAGGTAGATATTTTTGTATTCAATATTATGTCAGTGATTCGCAGTGTAAGTAAAAGGTAGAACATGTACTTTTAAGTTTTGCATATGCTTGTAGTGACAAACACACAAATTCATTTTTCACTACTGTGAGGCCTACTACTCTCATAGGTTAACATTGGGTATTCCTGAATACACTTTTAAGCTGTAATTCCTGATTAGAAAGGAGTATCTGTATCATGTTTTATAATATTGAAATGATAATGATAAATCCTCTTTACTAGTAAAGTTGGATTTAAAACTATTTAGAAATGCCACTTTTAGGAAGTTGACAAAAAAGTGACAACAAAGTGATAGCATGCACTCCTTTGTTCTCCATGTGCACAACATGTTTAAGAACGCTCAAAGGCGAAAGTTTGTCTGCTAGCTTGAGATGTGCTCTGCCCCGGTGGCACACATGAATAATTGCAAAGTCTCGGGTGCGTCGTCACGCCCCAAAATCAAGCTGCACAGCGTTGCACGTAGTTGCACAATTTATTAAACAGGAATCCAATATTTTTCATCCATAATTTTTATGTTAATCAATTTTCTCCGTAAATTTCTCATAATATGCCCGAAAAGCAGTGGGTCACCCAGGAAGTACAGCTTATGACGGTCATTGTACCCAGGTAGACAGATTGATCAGATCTACCACGCTGCGTTACTGAGACACGCACCACAGATCTCTTCTATCCAACTTTAAGAAGATACTTGGACACGGAGTCACGATCCAGTACCCGTGTCAGCCAACCGTGCCAGTTATTCATGAGTCGCTACTGCACCACATGTGCAGTCTTCTTCTGAGATCTCTCCGCTCTAACCACAGGCGGAGCACACCTTCTTCCTTACCCTGCAGCACCGACCGCGCTCTACATCCAATTGGTTGCCAGCCCCTCACTCCGATACGCACGAAGGGTACCCGGCTGGGTCCCGTGTGAGTATCTTTCATTCCTTTTTCACTAAACCGGTGTGTCACACTCTTCACATAGCTGCGCAACCGCAATTCAGATGTCCCTACACCCATAGGTCCTGAAGAGACCCTGTATTGTGTAAAAGGGTTGAAACGTCGTCGACAATCTAGCAAAACGAACCAATTCAATCAGCCCTGATTACTGTACACAGTGGCTGTGATTATTGTACAATTGCTTATGGTCGTTTTCTCACGGAAACCAAGTCACATTTGTCACTAATTTAAAAGTTTTATGCTTTATGTTTGGTTCCAACTTCACTGGGGACACCTAGCACTATTATGTTTTTTCTTTTATGTACATATTGATACATTGTTTGACATATAAAAACAATATTGCGAATACAGTCATCTGTGTCCTTGCTAGCTTTTCTTTCTGACGTCATTGTAACCCTTTATCATTGCGATTGTGCTTATTATTATCAAGATAGTTTTCATTGCCCCGCAGGAACCGCTGTTTCTGTTACATACTTACACCTAAATAGACAGTGTCTTGTTTCCCACACAAAGGTCTGATTACCCCCTTCTAATAGCCTGGAGCCAGGGTTGTGAAGAAAGGGACTCTGTACCCTTCAAAGACCCCACTTCAAAGTCACAACTGGGTATATGTACTGGGTCTCTGACCCCGCCAAGACTGTATACTCCTGAAGAATTCTCCATAAGGAGGACTGCTGTGCTGCTACAAGGACTGCCACTCTGCTGGACCGCTGCTCTGGAAGAACCTGCTGCTGCTTACCCTCTGCCCTGCTGAGGAAAGGACTGGACCCATATCACTTCAACCCAGAGTGACTCCAAGGTCATGCTGGCTTGCCCCCTGTTCTGAATTCTCCTGGACATCAAAGACTTCCTGCAACCCTGCAACAGCAACTGAACTCTGCCATCTGTGAGTCCTGCCTTGCTATGTGGTGCCAATCTAGTCCTGGGCCCTTGGTAGTGACTTTTTCTGTGCTGACCCAGCAGAATCAACGAATCAACGACAATGCGGCAGTCAGAACCAACACATCTCCTTCAACGCAGTTGCTGCTCCACAACATTGCTTCAACGGACTGCGCGGGTTGACGATGATGCATCGCTAACATCGCAAAGGTGTTCTTAATGAAGCCTCGCTGACTGCATACATTGGAACCGACGCATCACCTACATCCAAGGGACTGACGACGACGCATCGCCTTCTCTGCTCCTCACATCGGTTCTTCAAGATCGACGCTTCCTCCATCCAATGTACTTTTTCAGGGGGAGCCTGCAACTGGCCTGCATTCCATTGTAGTCAGCCTGAACTTTGGAGTGGCCCCAGTCTAGCACGACCAGATAACCCAGGTTGGCGCTTTAAGGCTGTACGGCCATTTCATTTTGCGAGTCTATAATTGAGGTAGGTCACAATTTGAGACCCATTGGGAATGGCCCGTCATCACAGGAATGGTGACCTGTAGGGGTCAGCATGTCTGTGATTGCTTTTTAAATAAAGCATTTTTTTTATTGAAATGCAGCCCATTTTCCTGAAAGGAAAACATGATGCATTTTTTTTAAAAACTGAAAAGCTACCTTTTCATTTTTTAAGAGCAGGCAGTTGTCCCTGGTGCCCATATTCACAAGTGGGAAGGTGTCCTATGCCCCTGTGACTCGCTATTAGGAAGGGATGCTCCTGAAATCCCTTCCTAATATTGAGTCACAAACCCTATTTTGCGAGTCGACAATAGGTTACCGACTTGCAAAAAGGGTTAGTAAATTCTAAAAGCCATTTTAGCAGACGCAAGCGGCCCGATTCTCCATTTGCGACTGCTAAAAATGGTCATACATGTGGCCCTAAGCTCTATACTTTGAAATTTTCTTTTAAAATGTGTAACTCCGGTTCTCCTTATTGGATTTTTGTTGTTTTATTCTTGATTTACTCTTAAAAGTATTGTTTATTTATTTTCTAACCCTGTGTTTTCATTATGTTACTACTTGTGTGTGTTTTAAACAAACACTTTACACATTGCCACTCTAGATAAGCCTGACTGCTCTGTGCCAAGCTACAAGTGGGTGAGATCAGGTTATCTTTTAGTGTGTTTTTAGCTTACTCTGACTAGGGTGGTGGTCCCTACTTGGACAGGGTGCATATCTCTGCCAACTAGAGACCCCATTTCTTACAGCAAGACTCATATTTTTTATTTTCACCAAAGAGTCAGGGCAGTGGATTGCTTTCAAGAGCTGTCGACTTCCTTCACAATTACATTTGACCCTTCAGTGATATTTCTCAATACAAGGCTGGGTTTGTATTAATACAGCCTTTCTAATAATCATTTCCATACATGCATTCATAAAAACATCAGTTATTATCAAATGTTGCATCCCTTCATCTCAGTAAACTCCTGTGACAATGGGATTAAATACACTGGCAGACCAGTAGGAATCACAAAAGATCTTGGAAAGTCTATTGCAGAAATAATTCCAGGTAAGCCAGTGGTTCACAGATACTCTAGGGGGGTCATTAGGATGGTGGGCGGGCGGACATCAGTCCGCCCGCCATCCCCGCGGTGCTTGGGACCGGCCGCCAGACATGCAGCAGTCCTGCACCGCTGATTAGGATGCGACCGCCAGCCTGGTGGTCGCATTCTGCATATTTGGCATTGCGGCAGGTACTGCTTACAGCAGCACCCGCCGCAATGCCAAATTGACATGTTGTGCATTCCCATGCACAACGTGGCAGGCACCGCGCGGTGCCTGCCACCTTACGCATGGGAATGCAGGGGGGTACCATGGGTACCCCCCAAGTGCACCCCCCACCCCCCTGGGGGCCCGCAACGGGCACCCAAAGCACATCCCCGCCAGCCTTTCCATGACTGGAAAGGCCAGTTACCGCAGCCATCCTAATATGGATGGCGGTGCCTGGTAGGCACCGCCACCATATTAGTGGCCAAGTCCGCCTGGCCGGCAATCGTAACGATTGCTGACCGGCGGAAAAGCGGCGGACGCACATAATAATATGGCGGGGGTAAATCTAGTTGGGATGGCGGGCGGATCGCCACCGCTGAGCTGGCGGTGGCGATCCGCCCACCATCCTAATTACCCCCTTGGTCTTCTTCTCCCTTAAGTAAGGATTTCCTGGTTCCCTCCATTTTCCCAACTGGTTGGCGTCTCTAACGAAATAAAAATGGATAAGTAATTAAAAGGTTGAATAAAATAATAAAGTAGATATAACACACTGAAAGTGCCACTAACAAACAAGAGAGCTAATTTAAAATGTTTTTTTAATCATAATGTAGTGCTTACACATGATTAGTAAACACACAAAATGCAAAGAGCAATGCATCAATGAATGCCATGGTCAATAAAAACAAGAACATTTCTAACACGGTTAATGAGTTCCTTATATCTTACCACCCTAAAGCTATTTGTAGGCGCTATGCATAATTTTAGCAGGAGTAAATAGCAAGCGTTTGGTTCATGTTTAGTAAGATGGATCATACACCATACCTGTTGTGGTGACGAAATACCTACTCAGCCGTTCTCGATCACAGCTTTGAACAGAAATGACAAACAGTGCTGGGCTGAAGGCCACTTCTCCACACTGTGACTGGAGCTGGCTGGTGCTGCAAAGTGACATGACCTCTGGCTTGTTAGGCCTAGTGCGAAGTCCCTTCAACTTATGTTCAGATACATGGTTTTTTTTTAGTATATGATCACTAATCTTATATTTATATTTATAAAATAAAGATGCACTTGTGGGTACTAAAGTATTAACAAGACTCAACAATATGGTGATAAATGTGATTTACATATCGGGTGTGCAGACAAAATATTGAGTTGGAATTATCGAAGTACAGGAATATCGAGTCCAAAATATCGTCAGTGGGAAATATCGACAGCAAGAATATCGTGGTCAAGAATATTGAATTTAAGGTAAGAACTATCGTTTTTAAATATATTGAAGTCAATAATATCGTTTGCAAAAATATAGTTTAAAATATCGATTTTTTAATTAGTGTTATGTATTTTAGTATATATTTTAAATGTATGTGATGTATTTTTTTGTATAAGTTTTGTTTATGTTTTTTAATATATGTGTTACATTTTTAGTAGTTATCAATTTGATTTTAATTAAATTTTGTGTTTTTTTGTTCCGTAGCGGGTTGTGGGTTTATAGGGGAATAGGGTGGGAAGCAATTTAATTATGATAAATTAATGATAGTTGTTATTTATTAATATTTATTTAATTGATATTTTATAGTGTTAATTGTGGGAAGTAATTTATTTTTAATTATTTATTAATTTGTTGTTAATTAACATTAATGAATTAATTGAAACTTAATATGGAAATGGTGTAATTAATTTTATGTGTGGGTTGTGGGGTTTATAGAAGTTTAGGGTGGGAAGTAATTTATTTTTAATTAATTAATAATTAGTTGTTAATTAATATTAATTAATTGAAAATTAAATATTGAAATTGTGTAATTAATTTTAGGTGATGGTTGTGGGGTTTATATGGGTAAAGGGTGGGAAGTAATTTAATTTTAATTAATTAATAATTAGTTGTTAATTATCATTAATTAATTAATTGAAAATTAAATATTTAAATTGTTTAATTAATTTTAGGTGGGGTTGTGGGGTTTATAGGGTCAAAGGAAGGGAAGTAATTTAATTTTAACTAATTAATAATTAGTTGTTAATTATTATTAATAAATTAATTGAAAATTGAATATTTAAATTGTTTAGTTCATTTTAGGTGTGGGTTGTGGGGTTTATAGGGGTAAAGGCTGGGAAGCAATTTATTTTTAATTAATTAATGATTAGTTGTTAATTATTATTACTTAATTAATTGAAAATTAAATTTTGAAATTGTGTAATTATTTTAAGGTGCGGGTTGTGGGGTACTTAGGGGTAAAGGGTGAGAAGTAATTTATTTTTGATTAATTAATAATTAGTTGTTAATTAATAATATTTCATTAATCGAAAATTAAATAATGAGAATTGTGTAATTAATTGTAGATGTGGGTTGTGAGGTTTATACGGGTAAACGATGGGAAGTAAATTATTTTTTATGTGTTTTAATTTGTTTTTGAATTAATAATATTTATTTAATTGATAACTAAGGGGTCCATTACGATAACCGGCGTTAAAAAATCCGCCATCCACCATAGCCTGAAAAAACCGCCCGCCTGCACCATGGGAATACCGACCGAGCTATTATGATGTCGCGAAGCAGCCTCCGCCCGCGGCGGTAAAAACACACAAAATTCCGCCCGTCCATGTCCGAGTAGAAGATTAACCGTCCGCAACGGATGCAATACCGCCCGAAAACCCAACTCCGTCCGCCCTGACGACCGAGACAACGACCGTAAAATTATGATATCCCCGACATGAGCGCGGAAAATCCACATATTCCCCGCCCGCCACGGTTAACAACAGTGACGAAGAACTGACACGGCGGAAGGCCTTGCCGACACGTCCGTGTACGGAAACCATTAGCGGGACAAAGAAATACACACAACATGGCCAACAAGTCCACACAGCAAACCACGCCAAAATACACAAACACAGAACACATCCCAATGACACATGCCCCCTGCCAAAAATAAAAAACTACAAATCCCAGGACAACAGACACAACACACCTGAAAACGACAGACCATCATGACACACCCACATAAATTAGTACAAAAGCAGCCTCCTCACAGACCACAATCCCTTGCACGAGGGCAAAGCGAAGACGCCATCAGACAACACAGAGAGACACAAAGGAAAGCAGCACACCACACGCACGCACACATCACACACATCACCACCACTACCACCACCACCATCACCACTGAAAAAACGGCACCAAGAACCCCCTGCACATCACACACCACACAACAACCACACCAGCTCAACAAAGAGCAGACCACACACCATGGGAAGCCATAGGATGCCAAAGTACACTGCCACTGAGTTGACGGTCATGGTCGATGAGATCATCAAGGTGCACCCACAAATCTATGGGAACCAGGTCCAACAGACACCAGTAGCCAGCAGAAACAGGATGTGGAGAAGGATAGTGGACCAGGTGAATGCAGTTGGGAACGTGCCACGCAACCGGGGCGAAATCACAAAGAGGTGGCACGACCTGAAAAGCGTGGTCAGGAAGAAGGAGGCCAAGAACCGTGAGCTGGCTGCCACGACTGGCGGCGGAAATCCCGCGCTATTCAAGACCTTCAAGGCGTGGGAGGAGAAGGTGCGAGGCATTCTGCATCCAGAGAGTCTCACCGGAATACCAGGGGGAGTGGAGGCTGGTAAGTACAAACAAATGTATACCAGCACACCGCTATGTACTGTCATGCACTTCCAGAATGCCATAGCACCGAGGGCCAAACACCCCCATGTCCAGTACACAATACACAAGACATCTCTCACACATGCAACAGACACTCCCACACACTAAGCCCAAAGGTACCAACAAACAAAACCATGGGGGCATGTGTACAGTCAGCCAGCACCACAACTCCCACCAGGTCCCTCTGTACCCCAGATGTGCTGGAAGGAGCACTCCCCACACCCACACCCATGTGTCAGCCATAGCTGCACTAACCAACAAGTAACAGGTAAGTAGCCTTACCACAAACTCTGAGTATCGGAGGGGGGACTGCAGAAATACAACCACCACCAGGCCCCAAGTCCTACAGCGCAGCAAGATGGAGCACTCCCCACACCCATGTGACAGTCATTGCAGTGCACACCTTCACCCGACAGGTAGATATGTTTCCCAAATGGAGGGGTGTCTGTGGATGGTAAGACTCCACCACAACTCACAACACGGCCCCCACTGCCACAGACCAGCAAGATGGAGCACCCCTCCCTCTCATGACCATGTGACAGCCATGGCAGTGCACCCTACACACCAACAAGTAGTTAGACTACTGTACAGGGCGGGGTGTCTGTAGGCATGAGGACTGTCCTACGACTAACATTTGGGACATGCACCTAGCAGAGGAACAGGTAGCACTGCTCCCTGCCATAATCATGTGACTAATGTGCACACGGACATGAATAACAGAGTCAAATCACACATGAGCCATCACAAATACACCAACACGGAAGGAGTCACGTCTGCATGCACAAGTCTCACTGGAGTACTGACCCACATGCCGTGCACTGTGCCAGTCATCACACACATCAGCAACACCATCGAAGTACTGTCCATGTAGTCGTGTCTGCTTGTTCCGTTGACATCGTACAACATCACCCATGTAAGTCCATCTAATCACAATGTAACTTAGTGGAACCACAGTAATGTCACATACACCACTGGACCCATGAACCACACAGCTACACAATGCACATTCAATGTCTCATCCATCACATCTTCACAGCCCCAGTGTCATGAAAGGTATATCATCTAATCAGTTGCCCCATATACAGTAGTACAGCAAAGATTCCTGCTGATGACCAATAATGTGTCTGTAGTGTCTGAAGTGGACGTCACACTGTGATTTACAACATACCTAATATAGTCAACACACCAAGAGCACTGCATTGCTGCACATGGCTGAGGGTAGCACACACACAAAGGAATTGTCCCATCTGCAATACGTCGTGTGGCACACAACCATCACCCACCTACTACAATGCTTGCAGTGTAATGTCCCTAAATGATAACAGTGAGCAGATATGCTTGGTACGTCAGACATACACACACCTTTGTCTCTGCAGTGTCGGGTGGCCAAAACACATGTCCCCTCCTGCACCCTTATGCCACAGTATGTACCCCAAAACCATATTTCACATCAAATGCGTTGAGGGGGCTCCACCAAAGGCACAAAATGTAGGGGTACTGCAACACACACCGATTGGCTATCCAAATCCGTCCCATGCCATGTGCACCCATCACACCATTACATTGCCTTGATCACGCACACACATTGTAGAGCCATACACACGCATCAGGGAAATCAGTGCACAACTGTGCACCAACTGTGAATGTCAGTCATCTAACACAAACCTTGCAAGGTGCAACACAATAACCATTCGTCTCCGACCCACAGGTGACGAACAGCATGATGCTGGAGAGGGAGACAGCAGTCACCACAGCCAGTCCACAAGCCCTCCACCCGGACTCACGGATGTGGAAGACCTGGATACCTCCTCGGACGAGGACTCCGGACCAGGCACATCTGGTGTTGCAGGGCCCAACCACTCACCAGGACCCCTCCTACCCACCAACCCATCTCCCAGGGCCGGTGACCAGTCCCAGGCCCCTGCTGCCACGGTCATTGCGGCCACCACCACCGCCGCAACCACCACCACCACCACCACCAGGGCCTCCCTGACCACTCAGCCTGCGCAAGGGCTCGTACGCACGTCAACACCGACCCTGGGAGCCACAACGAGGCCCCGTGTGACCACCGTGGCCTGTGGGCAGGTCGGTGGCAGCAGTTCAGGTGTGAGGAGCAGGGTCAGGTCAACGCCATCAGAGCCTGGGAGCCAAGCCCTGCCGCAAATCGCAAGAGTCCTTGGGGCCTATGAAGAGGCCCAGGGACAATGGGCCCGGTCAGCTTCCGATACGCGGGAAGTCCTTGGGGTGTTGAGGTCCATGGACACCCATATGGGCCAATTCGTGACTCGAATGGGCAAACTTGTCGACCTCATGGGCCAGCTAGTGGTGGCGGTGAGGGCCCAATCAAGGCCAACCACACCACCTCCGACACCACCTGCTGGGGCGCAGGTCCATACAACATCCAGTTCCCCTGCGTCCACAGCTAGTGAGCAATCCTCAGCCACCACCAGCAGCCCACAAACACAACCACCCCCTCTCAAACGTGGAAGGGGCCGACCGAAGAGGAAACAGGTGTCCAGAGAGGACTTGCACGCTCCAAACGCCAGTGAGACAGCCAGCCACGGTGGACATCTACTGCATTCACTTGGACTACTATCCTACCCCACACCGCCATGTGAATGGCATGTGTCTGTCGGACTGTGGACCCAGAACAACATGGGTACACCTTGGCCATCACGCGGACATGTCCGTCAACTCATTGTTCCAGCATGCACCACTTATGTCATCACCTTGCCCACAATCACATGTCACTTAACAAAATAAATACACCTGGACCACATTCTGTTGTATGTGCCCTGTGTTTAATCAATGATGTGCAACCGTCACCATGATCAGTAATGCATCAGGAGTGTGGCATGTCGATAGGCCAGGAGAGGCTGGAGGGACCTAGGGGTGAAAAACAGAACAAGAGTCCATTGAATGTGTGTGTCACACACTCATCACACAGTACTTGTCATCAAGTTGAAGCAATGTACACACATCTCACAGAGCAACAGGTCACAATTCCACAGCCACTGTCAGTGGCATACTACCCTGGACATGAACAACTGCCACACAGCACTCAGTGAACAATAGGCCGCTGCGACAATGCACACATACACCTACACAACTACAGCAACATCAGCCGACGTACATGGTCACTCACCGTCAAGTGAAGTAGCGGGCGATGAGCTGCTGACGCTCATTCACTGCTTCCTCCTCTCCACTGTCCTCGTCACTGGACACGGCCTGGTCTGCAGGCGGGGGTCCTGGCTGATCACCGTCATCCACTATCAGGGGGATCCGCCTGCGAATAGCGAGGTTGTGCAGCATGCAGCATGCCACAACTATCTGGCACACCTTCTGTGGGGAGTATGCCAGTGCACCCCCTGTGCGGTCCAGGCACCTGAATCTGGACTTCAGGAGTCCAAAAGTACGCTCCACCACACGTCTGGTCCTCCCATGTGCCTCATTGTATCGGACATCAGCTGGTGTCCTGGGATGACGGAGTGGGCTCAACAGCCAAGGCCCGTTAGGATATGCCGAGTCACCTGGGTGTGAGAAACACAGAGAATCCTTGCAATTTCAACAGGACACAATACAGCATGTCACACCCAGCATGCTACACGAGTATGCATACTCACCAACAATCCAGGCACGGTCCGGTTGAAGATTGGACACCAGTCGTGGGAGGATGCTGTGGCGCATGATGTGCGAGTCATGGGTGGAACCGGAAACTTCGCACACACGTGCGTGATGATCATGTCCGCCAGGCACACCACTTGCACATTCAGGGAGTGGAAATGTTTGCGGTTACGAAATATGTGCTCCATGGCCTGTGGTGCAACAAGGCCAACATGTGTGCAATCAATTGCACCAACAACGTGGGGGATGCGTCCGAGTGCATAGAAAGCCCCCTTCACTGCCGCCAAATCATGAGCCCTGGGGAATCTGATGTACCGGTTCCATGACCGCATCATGGCTGACAGGAAATCCCGCAGCACCATGCTGAACATGGGTTGGGACATTCCAGCTCCACTGCCTACCGTGTGTTGGAAAGATCCGGTAGCGAAAAAATGCAGTGCAGCCATCACCTTAGCCGTGGGGGTGAATGCTGTTGGATACACCCTGCGAGGACGAAGGTGGGGTTCCAACATGGCATATAGGCGATGCAGGGTGGGTCGATCCAGCCGGAATTTACGGATGACCTCCACATCCTCCATGTCTGACAGCAATTGGTAGGGGCGATGTATGTTTGGTCTCCTCCTAGGACAGATGGAAGTGGACACATGTCAATGCAACACACCACATGGCACATACACATACACATACCAAAAATAACTGGCAAAGCTATAGAATCACAGAACAGCTGACAAGTAGGGACAGCACAGCCACAATACTCTTACACAGGTCCCCTTACCAATAGCAATGGTTACTGACACATACCATTGACATGAGCATGCACATGGGGATTTAGGCCCTAATAGCTTGAAAGGCATCATGATGGTTTCAGACTGCATAGGTGGGAGGCGACAACACCACGGCACTATACCTAGCTGCTGTGCCAGACACAGCTTCCGAGTCCGGGTGAGTATGGCACACACCAATAACACAATGTACACAGGCTGAGCGGCCAAAACAAGTGGGTCCGGTTGCACAATGGGATATGAGACAGTCAATGATGTCCCTAGCCCACCTAATGTCCAGCACTGTACGTATCACACCTCCAACACACATTGACAGGTGTACACATTGACAACTCCATGACAACACAGCTGTGTGAATGCAAACACACATCACAAGTGACACGTAACGTTGCACGTGCCAAGTGGGAGATGTACATAGAGAAAAATGGCATGGCTGTGCATATGCACATCCCATGCACCCATGCTAATGTGTACATGATGATGTGCCAACAGACATGTGGAGGCTGAGCACTGGCCGTCAATGCCAATGCACACAGCATGAAGTGGCCCTGTCCAGTGTGGACATGCTCCCACACACAAATCATGGCCACACCTGCAAATGCATGGCGCACCCTCAACTGTGGATTCCACATGGCACCAGCGGACTGTACCCGCCATGGACCAGGCCCTTGAGGCCAACTCCAATGGCCCTCGCGACTGCATCCTGCGTGTACGACGAAAGAGGTAAGCGTACCGGGACAGCTCATTGCAGGCCATTGCGTGCATTTGAAGCAGGCAGACATGGTACACCAATTGCAGCAGCTTGGACCAACTGGAACAGCCCCAGGGGGCCATATGAGTGTGGGAGGGAGACAGGCATTACCACAGCTGACAGGGACTGCTGCCTGGCATCCCTCAACAACACCTGCCGCTGCTGCCACATGTCCACCTACATGTCGACGACTCTGAAGATATGTCCAGGTCCACTCACCAGCGAGGAGCTGGAGATCATGGATTCCGAGCTCCACGCACACTGCCAAAGGCTATTCAGAGCAAAACTTGTGTGTGTAAGACAACTACAGTGTGTGTGGGAGTGCATGTGGGGGACACACACGTCATAGATCTGCAGCACTATGATTCTGAGCCTGTGGTGTTCCAACATGCACTGCTTACCATGCCAACTACAGGTGTAAGGGGTATGTAGGCACTATGGCGCTTTCCCATGCATGTCCCTCACGAGTGGTGGTACATGGCATGTCCAGGTCAGACATCCAGTCATGCAGCCACTTGGCAATGCAGGAGTCAGGGAAGTCATTGCTTGTGTGACTGGCTGGCTGGGTCCCTGCTGGCCTTCTCAGTGGCAGCAGACCTGGGCTGCACATTGACCGCACAATCCTAGAAGGAGACAACATTGACTGTACAGTGGGTCACATGTGTCTTTTGTTCAGGTCTCTCCTGAAATGCACAGACTCAGCCCTGTCGATTGGACACACCATGCCTTGTGATAGGGATGTGTGTGAGAGATAGTGGCACTGAATGTGACCTCCATTGCGTGGTGAGCCATTCACAGGGCGAGTACATTGAGGGCTGCGCAGTGTTGGACGCAGTGAGTCCACCCACAAAGATGTGTTGCCTTGTGATCTATTTGTCGGTCCACCTGACAATGGACAGTAGATGTGGTCAGACTACACATTTCTCAATGTGCTGGCAATCTGCATGTGAATGGGATGGACAGGTACTGTGTACACACTCCCAGCAGCATGCATTCACGTGTGGTGTACACATGCTGTTGGGCCATGTCCGATTCATACCTGGCTCTGTTGCACGTCTCTGAGTATTTGGGATGGGTCAGCAGCATGCCACTGTGAGTGGTGGATGTGGGTGATGTTGAGAAGTGCATGAGTGACATTCCATGGCTCTTGTGTACCATCCCTGCAGTTTGAAGTCCTCCAGCCCAAGGGCTTGTGATGAGCCATTGCATCCAAGTTGATGCATCTGTGTATGTGTGACCGACAGTGCAGCCAATTCCACAAAGGGTGTGACGTCATCTGCCGGATGAGCTACTACGTGGCGAGAACGGATCGGGGGATGCCCCCTCGTATTGTCAGGTCAGCACGGTGCTGCATTTCACCATTAATGGTCTGCATCTTGACAGTCACACAGCCTGTGCCGGATGCATGTTTGTAGGGGCATCAGCAGCAAGCAAGTGTACAGTAATGTGGGATGGTGTCTTCTGCGGTGAGAGGCAGCAAGTATCCACAGCCTAACCATAATCTGGGTGATGCGATGCCCCAGGAACAACCTGTAGTGGGCTGGATTGGCAATTCACATGTATGTTTGAGGCACTGTGCCTACTCTGATTCCGTTCGGTCATATGTTTGCGATGCCTCAGCTCATATCTCTGTTGCGTACACATCCGGCGCAATGTGCAACAGCAGTTATGCTCGTGTCAATGACAGGTGGATGGCATGGGCTCATGGCCATTGTGGCCCGTCATGTTGCAGTCTGTGTGAGTGGTGTCCCATTCTGCTCCATACAGGTATGTCTTTGGCCTAATTACATAGTGGTCGTCCTTGCCCCATCAGGACAGTGGGTGTGCACCCTGCGATTTGGGACTATGGTCGCATGGTGACACAGGCCGGGTGTGGTGCCATGTGCACAACACATGTGCCACTTATTAGCGGCTTCAGTTACTGTGCGCCAGCCATTACGTGTTGAATGTGGTGCCTGTATGCAATTGCCCAGGCATCGTGCAACATGTGGATTGGTGGATGTTCTGTGCTGCTTCCCTTGCACATGTCTGTTTAATTGATGCCAGATGAGTGAGGCCACCTCGCTCTCTCTCATGTGCCATCTCCCGTGGGTGCTGAGGGACAGGGGACGGTCAGCAGTGGTGTGGCATCGGGTGTAGCAGCTGCACAGGTGCTGAGTGTGTCAGATGTGACCAGCGCCTCGGAGGGGCCAGACGTGTGCTGGATGAGTTACAGGGCGAGACGGCAATTTCTGAGTCATCTGAGGACCGAGGTGATGCATCCATGTTTGCTACCACAGGGGACGTGGACTCTGGCTCCTCTTCAGCCACGCGGAGGCCAATGGCCGCCCTCCCATCTACTTCCACAGGTGCAACACGGGTCGGCACAGGGATGAAGGGTACAGTTTCCTTCACACCAGGCACAGCTGCCCCTGCGTGCCCTGCTGCCCTCAGTGCTGGGTCTGTTGAGCTCATGCGCCATCTCTGCGTGGGGCAGACAGCTCTCCTCAATAACGCCATTGCCCATGACATCACTTTGCCGCATGTGACACAGTACATTGAGGGCCCACATGTACGCGTAGGTGGGCTACGACAGACTGTCCAATGGTTGTCCCCCCCAGTCAAGGTGGTCCTTCAACTGGGCCAATATCAGGCTGACATTCCTGTCCTTTCTCCACCCCCCTGGGCAGTGGCACATCTGACAACAGCAGGGCACGAGTCCTTAAATAAGGGGTGGGTGGACGCTGACGTGACGACAGGAAGTGACATCACGGAAGGTGGCTTGCGCCGTCTGACTCATTGCCTCCCCTCGCTCACCCCTTATATGCGATTGCATCGTAGAAGCCAGCGCGTGCACAAGCAGCTCCGATCTCGCCCCAGAGAGGCCAAAGAGTGAATGTGTGTGTCCATTTGCCCCAATGATCTGTCTCGCGGTAACATGAGTGGTGGGACGCCGTCCAGCCGCTTGGTACCCCGACTCGATACCTGGACAACAGTGCCAATGCATGTCAGCCTCCGGAGTCCGGATACACCACATGCAAAACACAGGGGCTGTGTCTGCCCTAGCGGGCCAGGCCGCAAGCACAATCCCACGCGTAGGGTTGACCCGCCGCTGCGCGCATAGTCATTACAACCGCTGCCATTGACAAGGGACCCATGTGGTGGGACATGGGCCTCAGGGTGTCGGGCCTCCGAGCCATCCCCCGCCAACGAGTGTCATGCATCTCACACATTTCGCAAAGCCAATGGAACACTTTGCCTGCACTCCCGGTCTCGAGTCAGGGTACCACGCGGGTGGACGGCGTCCCACCACTGATTTTCCCACGAGCCAGGGGACTGGTGCTAATGGACACACACATTCACTATTTGGTCCCTCTGGGGCGAGCTCGGTGCTGCTTGGGCACGCGCTGGCTTCTCTGTTGCAATCGCATGTAAGTGGTGGGCGAAGGGATGCAGAATGTCTGATGGTGCAGGCCACCTTTCGTGACATCACTTCCTGTCGTGACGTCAGCGTCCCCCCACTTCTCATTTCGGACATGTGCCCTGCTGCTCACTGAGAATGTGTTGCCTGCGAGATGTGACCAGGAGAAGGGCGCCATGAGCTCCCACCCACCAAGCTCCACTGCCATCCCGTGCCCTGGGTAGCCTGTGCATGCGGACAATGTAGGGGGTACACCTGGTGAACAGGGGATGTGAGTGCCTTGGCAAGGGCCTGGCAGACGCACAGCAGTATCCAGCATGTCCCCAGAGGGAGGGCTAACGTCTACGCATGATGCAGCATTGATCGTGTGCCCGCATGTTGTGCCCACACGAGTTCACATTCATCTCCAGACAGGTGTGCTTTCCAAATACCCAACACAGTGGAAATATAGCCCTCCGGAATCCTAAACACACAGTCTGTTTCAACAATGCATGTGTCCACCTACCCGTGCCACCCACCCACCTGGCCCAAGCGGAACTCCCGCTTCACATGACACATGTGTGTCTTCCACAGTTGTGCCTCTCTCTCAGGGGCGGACCTCCGACTGTCCCGTAGCACATAGACAGCACCGAGTTGAACGGGCCATCCTGTATGAATGGTAGGGACACACACACATCTACCTGTGACACAGTGATGACTGTGATGGCTATTGTGCCTGCCATGGCAGTGTTGGTGGCCATGTCAGGGTACACTCACACACATTTCATACGCAGCTTTTCGTGTCACTACTCTGCACATCGGACTGGCCACTGTCCCTGGTGTTGAACACTTTTTGCCGCCTGTCTATGTGATCTGTGACTGGATGCTGTTGTTCCTGTAGTCGGTTGTGTCTGTGTAGTTGCTGATTGCAGTTGTTACTGTGTGTGCATAGTTAAGTGAGGCACATGCCTTGCACGGTACCTCAACAATTGCAATGTCTGGTGTCACATTCCAATGTGTTTTACACGTGGCTGGGACTTCACTCTTTCAGACTCTGCCACTTGTGTGTGATGAAGAAGTTTTTTAGTGACACAGATTGTCTGCATGTATTTGCTTGAATTCCATGGTAAATGTCTACGTGTCATGTTTGCGTGCAGGCAAAGCACGGGGTGTGAGTCTGGCCGCAGGATGACAGGTAGCATGTGCATAGTGTGCGGGTATGTGTGAGCTTACTTTCTGGGTGGCCAGCGGTGTAGGTGTATGTTGATCTGGTGATGGACATTGAGCCTGGGCACATGGGTTACTTTCAAAGTGTGTATTTGGGAAGTGTAGGTATGTGTGGTGTGAAGTGTGTGACTTTGGGGTGGTGTATGTGTGTGTGTGCACTCTGGCAATGTCGATTACACACATGTGTTACCCAGGGGCATGGTGGGTGTTTGTATCCGTGTTCAGGTCTGTGAATGTGAGCACATGTGTGTACTGTATGTTGCACAGTGTGCAGTGTGTGGGTGTGTCCTTGCAGTTCAGGATGGCTCCTACTTAATATGTTTTGGCCATTGTGGGTCTGCAGGGTGTGTGACTGTCAAGATTGTGCCTGATTTAATTAAGCATGTCTGTGATTTTCAGCTGTTCGTACTCACTGTGCGGACCTGCCCACCAACACTGATTCCCTGTGTGTGTTTTGACATGCATTGCTGTAGCATGCTTGTTGCGTGGCTCCTACTTTTGCTTGATGAGTGGGATGTCAGACTGTGAAGGTAATCATACACATATGTAGGACTGTGCTTTGAAGTGACTAGCCTGCCAGTGTTCATGTGATGTACTGTTGTGCCACGTCAGAGTCTGACAACAAAGGCCCACGACCTGTAGTATTTCACTAGGTCCACTGTGGCGGAAACTCATATGCATTGACATCCAATGTCACTGGACTACATGGTCATCTCACGGCTCTCGTGTACTTCACACACTCTCATCCTCTCTCATTCGTACTTGTCTTCTTGAAATTATTCAACAGAGTCACATATTTGCTTCGAGGCATGTATTTGGACTTACTTCCTCTGTGATGCAGAATAGCGGACACTACTGGCAGCAAAATGCATGTGGAGGATATACTTAGCATGATTACACATACGAAAGGGGGTACAGGTGGATTTAATTAGTTTTTGACTGTGGAATGGAGGCTTCAGGGTTACAGCTGCCTTGCACTTTCTATGCTACAGTACATTTGCTGATTACTCATGGTCTCTGGGCTTTGACACAGACAGTATTCAATCAGCCTACCAGACAGCTTGGCTTCATAGGGACAGTTCATCTCAGTTCCATGGTACCGGTTTAATACAATAGTGACTCCAACACACCTGCGTCAGAGGTGACATCAGGGCATGTGCCCACCTGCATGCAGCAGCGTCTCACCAGTTGTTGCAATGTGGGGGCTACTGAACATGACACTGTTACTGGGGCCATGTTGTAGGGGGTTGCAGTAGTTGTCCATGCAAATGTCCTGGCACGGAAGTACAGACAAACGTGAGGTGACAGTTCGCACATACTACAGCAGACAGATGAGTGTGCACTGACAGGTGCATGTGTCCAGGTGCGCAGGATACATGTTATGGCATAGTTGTTCGTGCTGGATTGCCCATGTGGTTACTGTACACAAGTCCCATACCTCTGCCTCCCCCTGTTCATGCAGAGACATGGGATATGGTGGGGTACAGGGTGCATGTCCCGTAAATGTCAGTTGTCATGGCAGTGGAGTTGATGGTAAGGTGTTAGTTGCAGATTATATGGTATAGTTCTTGTACAGCTACCTGCACACTCTGTGCGGCATCCAAGCATGGGTACGGTGTTGTACATCTGTGTTCAATTGTGGATGTTGAGTCGGGGACCCATGAATTGACAAGTTGACGTGTATGCGACACCTTCCAGCAGGGTATCCATCCCATTGATGGTGAACATGGATGTCATCCAATGAAGCGGGTGGTAGGTGGCAAGGTGTTCGTCGTAAGTTGTCCCTTGTAGAATCCTGATGGGACATGTTGGATGACATTCGATGAAACTGTGATCCAGGAGACGTTCTGTGGAGGCACACTGGTCCCATTGCAGTGTATCCCCGATTGCAGCCACAAACGCCATGCCCCCATACACTGAACAGATCCTGTCGTGTTCGTCCAGGGGTGCAAACAAGTGTACCAAGTCCGCCTTGGGACATGCCGGGTTGGAGAGACATAAATCCACAGGCCAGTGGAACAGACACCTCCGACAGTAGAATACGGGTATGACGCAGCTGAACATTGCAATGCGGTAAGTTACTCGGTAACTTACATTCAGCATTGCCAGATTTGAGCAGCCCACTATGTGTAGCATGCTGTCACTGTACAGCTTGATCTGTCCGGCGTAGTTGAGGGTCAGTGGTGCAACAGTCATTTTGCTACAGGGTGATGTGATGGCGTGCTCTGTCTGCCTGAGCAGTCAGCAGAGTGCAGCCTCCGTCGATGCTGGGAATTCTGGAATGGATGTAAGGCGGATGGACTTGTGGTATAGCTTGGGCGGAGGACACAGTCCCTCATCCCACATGCTTCTATGAATAGTCAAGGCCAGTGGTGTGTGACTCTTACCACTTTACTTTCATTTGGTCCACATGGAGGAGTGGTATTATTGCATTTTGTGGTGTTATCTATCTTTCATGTTGTGCGCTATCTGCCAGTAGACGTTTTCCTCTGCATGGCTATGTTTTGCTTCTTGTTGGTACAATGGCTCCATTCTCCAGCATTATTTGTAGCAATGTTATTTCGGAGCAGGAATGGAAGGCCATTCAGTGCTATCTGCTCTCCCGTGTGTGGGCGGGTCACTGCGTTTCCGCTGTACATTTCGGGTTCTGTGTGGGTGTTGTGATTGTGCACACCTGTTCTCAGGCAGCCGGTTTTTTCTATTTTGTACATTGCATGTGTTGTTGTTGCGTGCAGGATGGTTTGGGTATTTCTTGTTGAGACTGGCGTTCCTTTTCCGGACATTGTTGATATTCTGCGCTGTTATGTGGTAGCCGCCGTGTGATTATCCATGTTTTACATACAGGGGTGTGTCCTATTTCGCATTCACATTACTCCCCTGTTCGTGACACTTGTGTGACGTCAAGTTGACAACTGTGAGTTGTCGGTTGTGGACATGACTGATGCAGGAAGGCCACGTGACATGTACCTTCAGGGTGGGGCTGGTGTGTGGGGTGTGTAGTTGTGGCCCTGTGGTGTTTGTGTGCAGCCGGATTCTTGCGCAGTCGTTGGCCACTGTGTTGTGCGCATGTGTACCTGCGTCATCGCCGCTGAGCTGCGGTGCCGTGACGGGGACGTCACTTCCTGGGGCCAGGTCGGGGGTGCCCAGGATGTTGCAAGTTGTTTAGTTTTGACAGGTGGGACGTGTGTGGGTACAGTGGTGGATGTGTCCTGTCCACACAGGGGTGTCTGGGGAGGCCATGTACACTTTTCCCGCCCTTGCACTGTGTGCATTGTTTTCGTACCCTTGTTGTGTGTCTGCCTACCTGCGTCGTCGTGGTGCGTTCACTCCTAGGTGGTGCATCAGGTAGAGCAAGGGGATGGCCTGGAGTGCAGGATTCATCTCTGGGTGGTCCGCCTTTTTAGTCTCCATCAGGTAAAGTCGAGTCTCCGCCTTGGAATCTCGTGCGGTGTCTCTTAGCCGGTG
Source organism: Calotriton arnoldi (assembly GCA_963921515.1). Classification (NCBI taxonomy): domain Eukaryota; kingdom Metazoa; phylum Chordata; class Amphibia; order Caudata; family Salamandridae; genus Calotriton; species Calotriton arnoldi. The sequence continues at coordinate 214,261 of CAWUFW010013083.1, forward strand.
GGGCTGTTTGGTTGTGGCATCGTAATTTGTACGCCGGGCGGTACGTCATTTCGTCAGACGGTGTGTCTCCATTGGCTCGCGCTGCTACGTAGACTGGTGCACTTTGATGGCGGACGGCGCAGCAGGCTTGCCGGCGGTGTTTTCCTCACTAATCACATCCTAATATGGCGGGCGTGTGGCCCGTTGCTGGCGGACGGTAATTTGCGGTTTTTGCCTCCGTCAGCACGGCGGTCATGCTTCCGCCCGACATCGTAATGGGCCCCTAATTATTTTAATTATGGAAGTACATTTTATTTTTAATTTAAATGTGGGTCGTGAATTGTGTGGTGTTATAGGGTAGGATTTAAATAAGATAAATGTATGTAATAATGTTTTTGTTTATAATTTGTAACAAAAAATATTTCTTTGTTTGGAAAATATTTTTACATTTTATTTAATATAATATTTGTAGGTATTTGTGATATGTATTTAACATTATAATATGTTTTTATTTTTTTATTTTTTATATTAAATATATTTGTATTTACATTTTTTACATATCCATATATATTTGTTTATTTATTTTGTTTTTCAAATATTTTTTGCTATTGATATTTTGTTTGTTATTTATTTTGAATTGATGGTAGTGGGAATAGTAACTTTTATTCCTCTGCAATCCAACACTTTCCCTACTGTTACACTCACTGGAGTGGGAATAGTAATGTTTACCCCTCGCTATCCAACACTTTCCCTATTGATGCACTGACTGGAGTTGGAATAGTAAATTTTATCCCTCCACTATCCAACACTTTCCCTACTGTTGCAATCACTGGAGTGGGAATAGTAATGTTTACCCCTCCTCTATCCAACACTTTCCCTACTGTTACACTTATTAGAGTGGGAATAGTAATTTTTACCCCTCCGCTATCCAATACCGTCCCTACTGTTGCACTCACTGGAGTGGGAATAGTAATTTTTACCCCTCCGCTATCCAACACTTTCCCTAATGTTGCACTCACTGGAGTGGAAATAGTAATGTTTACCCCTCCGCTATCCAACACTTTCCCTACTGTTGCACTCACTGGAGTGGGAATAGTAATTTTTACCCCTCCGCTATCCAACACTTTCCCTACTGTTGCACTCACTGCAGTGGGAATAGTAATTTTTAACCCTCCGCTATCCAACACTTTCCCTACTGTTGCACTAACTGGAATGGGAAATGTAAGTTTAAAGATTTTTAAATAGTTTAATCTTTTAATTTATAATAGAATGTTTTTTTTAATTAGATTTTATGCTACTGGTATATATATGTATATATATATATATATATATATTCACTGAAAAAACCATAGGTTTCAGACACGTTATAGTTACAAATTAGCATTTAAAAACCTTTGAAATTCACTGAAAAAACCATAGGTTTTAGGGACAGTTATAGTTACTTGGACATTGCACTCGTACAAAACCCGTGAAATTCCCCCGTTATAGTTAGTTCAGCTAACTATAACTCGCGCCCCCGCAATGCACTGCTGATGACGTCACATATTACATCACTCATGACATGGTCAGTGACATCACTGTTGACATCACTGGTGACATCTCAAATGACATCACTGATGACATCATCCAGTGACTGTGTGTTTCTGTAAAGTTTAAATATTTTTAAAATATATAGGAAAAGACGTATTGAAGAATGAGTGGGTGTCTAAGTGTCTGTATGGATGATTTAGTAGGTGCGTGACTGACTCTATAAGTGAGTGATTTAACGTATCTTACTGAATGCATGGGTTAGTGACTAAACTGGGTGTATGTCTGTATCCGTCTGTCTGTTGCTGTGTAAGTGGCTGCATGTGTTTGTGAATAGCTAAATGATTTTCTATATGAGTTATTGAATGCTTGTCTGAGTATCTGTATGGGTGCCTGAGTGTTTGTGTGGGAGGGGTGTGTGCAACTCTGTGCATAGATGTGTGAGTGGGTGATTCACTGGGTGGATGGTTTCAAGAGTGCATCTGTGATAGACTGTATGGGTGGGTAAGTGTGTGTAAGAGTGTGTTAGTGAGTGAATGTATGTCCCAGTGGTACATGTGTGAGTAACTACATATGTGAAAGGCAGTATATATGTGTGTTGGAGTATATAAATAGCTATAAGCAAGAGTGAGTGATTGTGATAGTGGCTGTATGGATGAGTATGTGCTTGTATCAGTGATTGTATAAGAGCGTAACAATGTGCTACTATTTGTATGAGTAAGTGAGCTGGTGTGTGTATAACTGTATAGGTGAGTAAATGGCAGTGTGTTTAATTATTTGCATGACTGACTAGGTGTGTGAGTATCTCTATGGATGAGTGGCGTTGTTTGAGTGTCTATATAGGAGTAAGAGTGCATATGATAGTCCTGTACTGAGTGACCGTAAGTATGAGTGACTGTACGGGTGAGTGAGTGGATGTGTGTGTGTAGACCTAAGAATCAGTGAGTGGGTATGTAGTTATTGGTGTTGGAGTGTCTATGGTTTTGCGAATGGCAGTCTGTAATTTAGAGTGGGTGTATCAAAGATTATATTAGGGTGTGAGGAGGTGCATCAGATTATCACGTGGATGATGTCATCAGTGATGTCATTTGAGATGTCATCAGTGATGTCATCAGTGATGTCACTGACCATGTCATGAGTGATGTAATATGTGACGTCATCAGCAGTGCATTGCGGGGGCGCGAGTTATAGTTAGCTGAACTAACTATAACGGGGGAATTTCACGGGTTTTGTACGAGTGCAATGTCCAAGTAACTATAACTGTCCCTAAAACCTATGGTTTTTTCAGTGAATTTCAAAGGTTTTTTAAATGCTAATTTGTAACTGTAACGTGTCTGAAACCTATGGTTTTTTCAGTGAATTTCAAAGGTTTTTTAAATGCTAATTTGTAACTATAACGTGTCTGAAACCTATGGTTTTTTCAGTGAATTTCAAAGGTTTTTTAAATGCTAATTTCTAACTATAACGTGCCTGAAACCTACGGTTTTTTCAGTGAATTTCAAAGGTTTTGTAAATGACAATTTTTAAATGTATTAATTGTTATATTAATTTTTTTCATACTGATTTACTACATTTTTAGAAACAATTTTTTTTACATATTTTATTTGTCAAATTACATTGTAATTACATTATACATTACATTACAAAAATACTTTCTCAGAATGAATTACTTTAGTTTAAATACTTTGCAGATAGGCAATAGACTTTTAAGTACAGTAGTTACAGTTGTTGCAATGGGCAACACATTTTCAAACACAATGCAACATTCAGCTCAATGTGAATTTCTAGTTAAATGCAATTAGTTACTTTATGGATTACTTTTGTAACCACAGGACTGGATCCTAGATTCAGTCCTGGTACATCTCCTGTAAACAGTTGAGTAAAAGCGTTTTGGTTACAGTCGTGATTTTTAAGGAATATTATTGTATTTTAAAAGTTGACACTTTGAAACTTTTTCTCATAGAATCACCAATGTTATCCTATGGAAGGAAATTCACTTAGCAGGTAAAAACTGTTATCGTTACTTTTTCTTACTCAGTGTTGGATCCTGGATCCAGCACTGGTGCATCTCCTGTAAACAGTTGAAAGAATGCGTTTAAGTCATACAGGCGATTTTTAAGGAATATTTGTAGTTTGTGAAAATCAACACTTTGAAACTTTTTTGCTGAAAACCAGTCAATGTTAGCCTATGAAGGAAATTCAAGTTACCGGTAAGTACGGTTAAAATTACTTTTGAGGATCAGTACTGGGCTGAAACATGCAGCACTGAGGTCTCTCCTGATAACAGGTGAGTAAATCGGAATTCGTATTTCGGCTGATTTTAGAGGAATATTTTAAAGTTCCAAAACTCCACACTTAGAAGAATTTCCAAGTGAAACCAGTCAATGTTAGCCTAAGGAAGGAAATTCAAGTTACTGGTAAGTACGGTTAAAATTACTTTTCAGGACCAGTACTGGGCTGAAAGATGCAGCACTGAGGTCTCTCCTGATAACAGGTGAGTAAATCAGAATTCGGATTTCGGCTGATTTTAGAGGAATATTTGTATGTTTCAAAAATCAACACTTAGAAGAATTTCCAAGTGAAACCAGTCAATGTTAGCCTATGAAGGAAATTCAAGTTACCGGTAAGTACGGTTAAAATTACTTTTCAGGATCAGTACTGGGCTGAAAGATGCAGCACTGAGGTCTCTCCTGATAACAGGTGAGTAAATCGGAATTCGTATTTCGGCTGATTTTAGAGGAATATTTTAAAGTTCCAAAACTCCACACTTAGAAGAATTTCCAAGTGAAACCAGTCAATGTTAGCCTATGAAGGAAATTCAAGTTACCGGTAAGTACGGTTAAAATTACTTTTCAGGATCAGTACTGGGCTGAAAGATGCAGCACTGAGGTCTCTCCTGATAACAGGTGAGTAAATCGGAATTCGTATTTCGGCTGATTTTAGAGGAATATTTTAAAGTTCCAAAACTCCACACTTAGAAGAATTTCCAAGTGAAACCAGTCAATGTTAGCCTATGAAGGAAATTCAAGTTACCGGTAAGTACGGTTAAAATTACTTTTCAGGACCAGTACTGGGCTGAAAGATACAGCACTGAGGTCTCTCCTTATAACAGGTGAGTAAATCGGAATTCCTATTTCGGCTGATTTTAGAGGAATATTTGCACAATGGTGAAGGGAGGGGGCGGGGCCTGAGGTGACATCTTTGCAAACGCGCCCCGTGGCGCGTTTTAAGTTGGGGGATTAAGTTCCCTTGAATCCTGAGGGTCCCTAGGGGCCAACTAGACCACCAGGAACCTCCAATATGCGCCAGGGGCTGCGTTGCAGAGACGTGTAGAGAGGCCACACCCCTTTTACACCTCTCTGCAACGCAGCTCTGTGGCGCTTTCTGGATGTACCTGTTGGGCTAGTTGGCCCCCAGGGACCCTCAGGATTGAAGGGGATTTAATTCCCCATCTTAAAACGCGCCACGGGGCCTGTTTGCACACATGTCACCTCAAGCCCCGCCCCTCCCTTCACCACTGTGCAAACGCGCCCCGTGGCGCGTTTTAGGTTGGGGATTAAGTCCCCTTGAATCCTGAGGGTCCCCGGAGTCCAACTAGCCCACCATATACCTCCAAAAGCGCCATAGAGCTGCGTTGCAGAGAGGTGTAAAAGGGGCGTGGCCTCTGTACACCTCTCTGCAAGGCAGCCCCTGGCGCATACTGGAGGTTCCTGGTGGGCTAGTTGGCCCCAGGGACCCCCAGTATTCAAGGGGAATTGTTCCCCCTCTGCAAACGCGCCAGGGGCGCGTTTGCAGAGTGGTGAAGGAAGGGGGCGGGGCCTGTGGGCCCGATCGTTTTTAAAAAAAAAAAAAAATTGGGGGGGAGGGGGGCCGCGTGGCCCCCCTTCCGGGCCACTACTTGCCCCGGGGACCCCATCCCCCGGGGCTGGCCCTCTCGTTGGGGACTGTGGGGGTCCCCAATCCCCCACAGTCCCGCCGGCTCCCCGTGTCCTACGGGAGCCGGCATTGCTTTACACATGGGGAGCTGCTAAGATGCAGCTCCCCATGTGGAAAGCATCGGCTTTGGATATTGGAAGAGAGAGCAGGTTTCCTGCTCTCTTCCAATATCCAAAGCAAGTTTGCAATGACAGGACGGGAGCCGCGAGGCTCCCGTCCTGTCATTGCAAACAGCAGTGTCCCGGGGGTAGGCACCCCGGGACACTGCAGGAGCCGGCCCTGGGGGTGGTGGTCCCCAGGGCCATCAAGGGCTCCAGGAGGGGGGCCGCACGGCCCCCTCCCATTCAGTGCACAGCCCCGGGGAGGTGGTGGTCCCCGGGGCTCTGGGGGTCCAAAACGGACCCCCATTGTAATTTTTCTTAGTGCCCCGGGGAGGTGGTGGTCCTCGGGCGTGTGGGGGCTGGAGCCCCCACACAGGTTTTTAATAAAAAAAAGAAGCCCCGGGAGGTGGTGGTCCCGGGGCTGCGGGAGGGCTCAGAGCCCTCCCGCACCATTGTACATAAAGCCCCGGGGGGTGGTGGTCCCCGGGGCTTGGGGGCCCTTAGAGGCCCCCCACACATAAAATTAACCCCCCCCAGCATGCCCCCGGGACTTGGGCCACCCGGGGGCCAATTAACATCGAAGCGCGGAGACAGCGCTTCGATTTTATTTTCTCGGCAGGATTCGCGCACCCTGAGCGCATCCTGCCGATTTTTTAAAAAAAAATTTTTTTTTTTTTGCCCAGGGGGTCCTTGTGGGACCCCCTGAGCAAACCTAGGGGGTCAGGGTGTTTCTACCCTCCCCCTTTGTGCGCTTTGCGCACTTGTTTCTGTCCCTCGGTTCTACCGAGGGACAAAATGGCTGCCAACATTTCCTGAATCGGAATGTTGACAGCCAGCTGACAGCCAATTAACATGCAGCTCGTGATCGGGAGGGTGCGCGAATCCTCCGTGCCCATAGATATATATGTACTTTTACTTTTTGATTTTCTCAGCAACTACTGAACGGATTTACACCATTTAACAAAAAGGGTTCTTTCTGAACCAAGAACTACCTCTTTGCCAAATTTGGTGTAATTCCGTTCAGCAGTTCGGGCTGTAGCCGTGTCTAAAGTTTCCTATGGGAAAATGCATGGGGAAAACGCGTTTTGGGACCCCCCTTTTTCTCGGCCCCCGCTTGACGTATCACCCCGAGACTTTCAGGGTAGGAGCGGCCCGGAGCGCCCCACGAAGTTTGAAAATTTCGCGAAGATACGTCAACCGGCAAGAGAGTTATTTCAAATAGAATGTCGCGGATTTCCTATGGATAATAGGTTGTAACTATAACTATCTACTGGCGACCGCCAGTAGATTATATATATATATATATATATATATATATATATATATATATATATATATATATATATATATATATATATATATATATATATATATATATATATATATGTATATATATATATGTATATATATATATATATATATATATATATATATATATATATATATATATATATATATATATATATATATATATATATATATATATATATATATATATATATATATATATATATATTCAGTACTCCTTTTCTCCGCCGGTTCCCTGCACCCCAGAACCAGAAAGGGAACGGACTCCTCTTGTTTTGTGCAAATGAGTTTATTTTCTTCATGCTATGCTGCCATGACACGTTTCGACCCACCAGGGGCCTTGATCACATGACATGCTATCGTTACCACCCCCATTTAAAGTGCTCAGTGCAAGTAAACTTAATGAATACAGAGAACAGACTACCCGTCTGAATTCCGATTTCCACATTACAAGTTTTTGCAGGCTTATGTACATAACAAAATACTGATCCGCACATGTTGTTAAAACAATGTGCAAAATACGCCTCATTTCTGTATAAATACATTAAAAGTATAAATAGCGTACACACAGTTAAAAAAACATCTTATAAGCATAATGCATAATTTGATGAATGTTAAAACCATGTGCAAATTACGCAAAAATTTCTGTATAAATACATTGAGGTAGTATACACACAGTAAAAATCATTCAAAAACCTTTTTAGCGCATGTGCTGAATACACCTGTAACATATTCTTTTCCTGTAACAGGTCATGCCCAATCCTACATTACATTGTCAGATTAGTACATTGTACATGATCGCCATTTGGAGAATATTTCTAAGATCAGTCATACCATAAGTGTGCAATTAAATAATTTGCCCGTATGGGCATATAGCCCGCTACTTGTAAAGTGCAGAAGTGCGTGCAAAATTGCAGAAGAAGTGCTGATTTGCGTGTTCTGGTTGCTCACCGAGCATTTCCACGCAAATAACGTGCAAAAGTGCCCTAAAGTGCTGATTGTGAAAATATCCAATATGAACCCATGTTCACAATAAAACAAGGAAAAAAGAGGAGGTATATCGGAAGGAGGAACAGCTTATTAAAACCAAAATCCGGTATATCCTGCTTTCATAAGGCATAAAGCTAGCTAAATTCCTGAGATTGAGCTATATCCATGTGTGCAAGTCTTCAGTAGTGTTCAGCCCCTGTGGGCTTTTACTGTTGAATTCTAGGATGAACCTGGTCTCCAACCGTCTCAGTATTGCATCTCTGTTGCCTCCTCGTCTTAGTGGTGGAACAGAATCCACCACAAAGTATTTCAAATGGTCAAGATTGTTGGCATGGACCTCTTTGAAATGGCGGGCCACCGGATACGTTGTATCCAATTAGTTATGGCCCGAAGGTGCTGGAGTATTCTCTTGTGGGCCTGCAGTCTTGTGCTGCCCACATACCGCAGTCCACAAGAGCACTCCAGCACGTACACGTCAAATTCAATTTTGCATGTTAGAAACTTGGCTATTTTAGTAGGCCCATCCTTGAAAGGAGTGTAGTAAGAGGTTTTACTCACACCGTATTTGCAAGCTTTGCACACTGTACACCGGACGAAACCTTTACGGTCTGTCATCCAATTGGCACTTGTTCGGATCTCAGGACTGCTACTGACTAAGAAGTCACTTGTACTGGGGGCCTTTCTGAATGTAATCACTGGAGTAGTTGGGAGTTTGTCCCCAATAACCTGATCACTTCGCACTAAGAGCCAGTTCTTTTTGATGATTTTCTTCAAATCATCCTTTTGTTTGTTAAACGTTAAAATCAACCGAGGGTTGCTGTCAACTGTTCCTGCTCTGTTTACCCTTTTGTTCTTACTGCCTGATGGTTTGAGCAATAAGTCATCTCGGGACAGGCCTCTAGTGCGGCATATTGCCTCATCAATGGTGTGTTCTGAATAGCCTCTGGCCAGGAAGCAACATTTGCATTCCTCCTGTGCCGTTGTTAGATCATCTTCATTGCTGCATATTCTACGTATCCGTAGCATTTCTCCATACGGTATGCTGCAGATGGTATGTTTTGGATGAAAGCTACTAGAATGTAGTATAGTGTTCTCTGCAGTAGGTTTCCGATGTAATTTCGTTTGTAACCTGCCGTCTGCCACATATACTTCTACATCTAGGAAACAGATGGAACCCTCACTGATGTTGTAAGTGAAGTGCAGATTTATGTTGTTGCAATTTAGTTTGGTTATAAAATCCTCTGCATTGTGTCTGTCGCCGCGCCAAACCAGAAACAAATCATCAATAAAACAAACCCATTTTATCACATTATTTGCCATTATGTCCTCATACAGAGTTTTTAAAATCTTCTCCTCCCACCACCCCATGTGGAGGCAGGCATAACTCGGCGAAAAGCTCGCCCCCATTGCTACGCCCCTCACTTGATGATAGACCTGTTGCTGGAACAAAAAGTAGTTATTTTCCAAGCAGAACTTTGTCAGATCAATCAACATATTATTGTGCGAATAAAATTCAATGGGTCTGGTGCCAAGAAAATGTTCAAGTGCCCTTAACCCGTCATGATGATGAATTGAAGTATACAGGTTGGAGACATCCATTGATATTAATAGATAGTCTTTATATATATATCTATTAGAGTTTCCCAGTATCCACCGAAACGCCGTACGCCTGCCTGTATGTGTCGGTGCCAGCGGTGGTGGCAGGAAGCCACAAAAATCCAAATAATTCAAACCAGAGGAATGAGGCGGCACACCAATTCCATTACGAGTGTTTTAATCATGAAAACAACGCGTTTCAGCTGAGGCGGCCTTTGTCAAGTTGACAGTAATAGATGACTTGTGCTTTCATCACCATCAATTGTGTGTCTTTTGCTTCATCACCTGAGACGTCATTGTCAGTGACCTCCGACTCCGATGTGTCACGTGATTCCACATTTGGTTGCGTTTTTTTAACAAGTAATTCTCTTCGGGGGATGTCAAACTTTCTGGCAAAGGTTAATACCCTTCCCTGATTATAATCTCTCTCATCTCTGTCATATTTCTCTTGTTCACGTTGCTTGATCTTTTGTTCATATGTTTTCAATCTCTTTTTCATTAGTTCTCTCATTTCCTCCAGTTTTGTTTGGTCTTCCTCCTTTAACATCTCTTCTTCCAGTTTGCTGATGTCTAGTAGAGCTTTTTCTCTGTCGCTCCATGCAAATTTGACCAATATGGTCAACATTCCTTTGCAGGATTGGGCTGTGTGTTCCGCCCACTCATCCAATAAAAGGAGATCTGGATTCTTGTATGCGGGTACTGTGTATATTCGCAAACCCCTGGGTACTCTGTCAACCTCAATATAGCTCTGTAGAGAGGTTGCCTCTCACCATTTCCTTATCTCACGCTCGTAAAGACGTTCCAGTGTTGAGAATTTGGTGGTGAGGTTGGTTGACAGTTGCTTTCCTTTCTCTCCACCTGCTGCTCCTATCTCTTTCTGCTTTTTGAACATATTTTTCGCCGCGGCATTCCGACTCACAAAACATTACAATTTCTTCGCCGCTGTGACAGCGGCTCTTATCACTTAGCCTTCTCCCATCTTCCTGCCTGCGCTCGCATAAAGTCTTCAGCACGCCCCCTGCTCCTTACCGGTACTTGCTCCCGTTCCCGGTTCTCCTGGGTGTGTATACGCCAGCGCCTCAATCCGTAAGACGCTCCATCCAGGGACTCATATACTTCAGGGGCCCGTGTGCCTTGTTACTTAACGTACATAGCGAGCGTAGGCGGTGCTCCGTACAATTAAATTACCGCTGCCAGTTCACCAAGACGGTGCACCCTCGGACGGGTGCTCTCGTGCGGGGGTGCTCCCGCATGACATTTCCAGCTTCCTTAAGTCCCTAGAGTAGTCCTACTCAATAACGGGACACAGCACTCGCGGGGTGAGTTCTCCGTGATTTATTTAACACGTACTCCGGCCAAACAGACGCGTTTCGGCAAACGCCTTTATCAATGTTTGTCGGAAGCGCTGTTGCCCACCATTTTTAAATGCTTAGTGCAATCAGTAGTCTGCAACATAAACAAACACAAACAGGGGACTACCATGTCTTCGCACAATTGAGGACTAATAGTGTCGCCATTTTAACACTGTGTAAATACAGTTTACTAATGTCTTTTCTTTACAATTAGTACAAGTCATATCCGTTAAACGTCATATAATACAACATATAATTGCATTCCATCAGTCTACATGATTATTCATTTTTTTATATACAATTTCATTCATTATTGAAATTTATCATTTTAAGACTTGTACAATACATCGCGTGAACGCATTCTATATATTGTTGATGATTGTACTTTCTTATACGGGCAAGTTTTAAATTATTCATACTATAAATCCGTTATAAAATTAATTGTTATCTCACCCTGTATGGGTTATTTGCCCCACGCTATATGACAAGTCTAAATCACGCCCTATATGGGCAATCCACATTTCTAAATCTCGCCCTGAATGGGCGATCACTCCATATGCCGTTCATCATATTTATCGCACTATTATGCCCTGTATGGGCCATCATCATTGCCTATGTTTTGCAGATATTTGCATGCAACTACCTTCACATTCTTCACTATGGTGGCCAACTGTGGCGACTATCTATACTTCAGTTCTTAAGTATAGAGTAAAGAGTAAAGAGAAAAAGAGAGAAAAGGAAAAGAGAAGAGAAGAGAAGAAAAGAAAAGAAAGGAAAGGAAAGAAAAGAAAGGAAAGAAAAGAAAAGGAAAGGAAAAGAAGAGACTGAAAATTTACATACTTGTATACTAATGGGACTCAGGTCACAGATTTAGTCCCCTAAGTGTACTGCCAGTTCCTCACTGCTATTTAACCAGTATCCGCGGAAACGCCGTACGCCTGCCTGTATGTGTCGGTGCCGGCGGTGGCAGCAGGAAGCCACAAAAATCCAAATAATTAAAACCAGAGGAATGAGGCGGCACACCAATTCCATTACGAGTGTTTTAATCGTGAAAACAACGCGTTTCAGCTGAGGCGGCTGAAACGCGTTGTTTTTACGATTAAAACACTCGTAATGGAATTGGTGTGCCGCCTCATTCCTCTGGTTTGAATTATTTGGATATATATGTAGTGTATTCATGCATGTAAAGCCTTTATGCACCCCGTCCTCGCAAACATTCATTAAGTTAAGTTATAAGATATACGGCACTGGGCCAGCGCCAACAATATATGAATACTTTAATATTCAGCTACTGTAGGGTGTTTTTAAATACATCACATTAAGTTGGATGAATTATGCGTGCATAGTAATATATGGTATGGGCTTACCTCATAACATTTAGGGGCCAATTCCGATCCCGGTTGTAAACCGTACCGACCGACACGGACCGGGACTGGAGTCCGACCGACATGTACACGTGCCATACGACCGTCCGAGTACGATGCAATTCCAGTGAAGTACAAACGAATCGCACGGAGCACAATCCGCACGACCGAAACGTACGGAAAATCGAGATTCGGCCGTAAACTGAACGGGAACAATTCCGAACGACACGGACCAGGAATGGGTCCGACCGACAAGTACACGCGCTGTACGTCCGGCCAAGTACGATGCAATGTGTGTGAAATACCAACTACTCGCACGGAGCACATTCCGCAAGACAGAAACATATGGGACATACTGACTGCCACGTAAAAGAGCCCATCGCGATCGACGCGAACGCTGCAACATAGCATAATGTGAGTGTGACAGACTCGGATGAGGTCGCAATTGCCGCTGCAAGCGTCCGTCCAGGACAACTGAACGTGTCCGTCATGCTCACCAAAATGACATAGAAACAAACTGAAAAAGACCAAACAAGCAGTGTCAATGTCAATAAATAAAAAAATAAAAATATTTGGAACAAAGACACACCCACAACTCCACCTACAGAAAGGGCCAAAATGCCTACCATGATCCTTTGCAAATTCCACACATATGACAGCAGAGAACACCACCACCCTGCACTCAGAGACACACTCACAACTCACCCACCACACAACCTTCACACCATTTGCACCTCTCAAACACACTCTCACAAACACCCAGATAAACTGACACCCACTCACCCTCACTTACACCCTTACACACACATCAGTCTCCACAACCACCCATCACCATGCCCCCAAAGAAGAATCCAAAGTTCACAGATACGGAGTTGGAAGTCTTGGTTGATGAAATCCTCAGAGTAGAGCCACATTTATTTGGCACATTGGTCCAACAGACCCCCATGTCACAGAAAATAAAGATGTGGGAGAGGATTGTCGACAAGGTGAATGCACAAGCACCTTCCATGCGCACAATGGAGGATATCAAGGACAGGTACAACGATGTGCAAAGGAGGGTCAAGAAGCTGATTGCCAGAGACCATGCCCTGAGCCAGCGGACCAGCGGTGGCCCTCCTGCAAAAGCAACACACTTCACTACCTGGGAGGAGAAGGTGCGGGCCATCCTTCCACCGGAGGGCATCCATGGATTAACAGGAATACCAGAGCCTGGTGAGTACATAACCAACTAGCCAATATTGCGAGGCAATACACACACATACATCCCAGCAAGGGGACAGTGAAACCAATAACTGTTAGCAAAGCCGTAGCAACTGAAAGCTAATTATCCTTCAATATGTATGCCACTTAGATGAACACAATACCTGCAATCTCAGAGTAATATGGAACTATGTCATAACATGTACAAACTTACTAACAAATACAGCAAGGCATTGTCCCAAAACACCAACAAACACTGTCAGCCATTTTGCCAGCACTATTTCACCCACTCACAGGGAAGCAGAGTCAAAAGGAAGGAAGGTTGGGCATGCTGGGAAGGTGGGTGTAGCCAAAAGCATGATGGGAGTCGTAGTCACAGCCAACAGTCCCCCTCCCACATGGCCCATCAAGCCCACCCTGAACCATGCTCACCTCACAGGGAGTGGAAAGAGACTGACAAGATGGCTGACACTGGCCTCTGCTGTGGGGAGCACTAGGCCCTGGCGGGAGTACTGCACAAACAAACAACAGGACACCACTGTCAGCCATCTTGCCAGCACTGTTACACCACCTCACAGGGAAGCTGATTCACAGGAAGGAAATCATGGTATCCTGGGAAGGTGGGTGTAGCCAATAGCATGATGTGAGTCGTAGTCACAGCCAACAATCCCCCTCCCACATGGCCCATCAAGCCCACCCTGAACCATGCTCACCTCACAGGGAGTGGAAAGAGACTTACAAGATGGCTGACACTGGCCTCTGCTGTGTGGAGCACTAGGCCCTGGTGGGAGTACTGCTCAAACAAACAACAGGACACTACTGCCTGACATCCTGAACGTCAACTGTGACTCCCTGTGATGGAAGCATGCCTCATGGTGGCCCATCTGGCCTGGGGGGGGGAGGAGGAGTGCTAGCTCTGACTACATCTACCAGCAGTCCCTGACACACACACACACCTCCCACCAACACCAAACAACACACCTGGGAATATGCTCTCCAAGAGAGTGAGTCAAAACCCACTTCCAAGATGTCTGTCACTGAGCTCTGCTGTGGGGAGCACAAGGCCTTGCTGGGAATTGTGCACAAACAAACACCAGGCCACCACTGTCAGCCATCCTGCCACCACTGTTACACCACCTCACAGGGAAGCTGATTCACAGGAAGGAAGGTTGGGTATGCTGGGAAGGTGGGCGTAGCCAAAAGCATGATGGGAGTCGCAGTCACAGCCAACAGTCCCCCTCCCACTTGGCTCATCAAGCCCACCCTGAACCATGCTCACCTCACAGGGAGTGGAAAGAGACTGACAAGATGGCTGACACTGGCCTCTGCTGTGGGGAGCAATAGGTCCTGGTGGGAGTACTGCTCAAACAAACAACAGGACACCACTGTCAGCCATCTTGCCAGCACTGTCACACTACCTCACAGGGAAGCTGATTCACAGGAAGGAAGGTTGGGTATGCTGGGAAGGTGGGCGTAGCCAAAAGCATGATGGGAGTTGCAGTCACAGACAGCAGTCCTCCTCCCACATGGCCCATCAAGCCCACCCTGAACCATGCACACCTCACAGGGAGTGGAAAGAGACTGACAAGATGGCTGACACTGGCCTCTGCTGTGGGGAGCAATAGGCCCTGGTGGGAGTACTGCTCAAACAAACAACAGGACACCACTGTCAGCCATCTTTCCAGCACTGTCACACTACCTCACAGGGAAGCTGATTCACAGGAAGAAAGGTTGGGTATGCTGGGAAGGTGGGCGTAGCCAAAAGCATGATGGGAGTTGCAGTCACAGACAACAGTCCTCCTCCCACATGGCCCATCAAGCCCACCCTGAACCATGCACACCTCACAGGGAGTGGAAAGAGACTGACAAGATGGCTGACACTGGCTTCTGCAGTGGGGAGCACTAGGCCCTGGTGGGGGTTGTGCACCAACAAACAACAGGACACCACTGCCTAACATCCCGAACGTCAACTTTGAGTCCCTGCAATGGAGGCCTGCTACGGGGGGATTAACTGGGCTCTGTGGGTGAAGGAGGACCTGCAATGACTCCAAATACTATCAAGTCCGGCTCAACACACACCTTCTCAGCCAGAACAAATAGCACCATTGGGACTAGTCCCCCTGAAAGTAAATGCCCTGGCAAGTTGGCTGGCACATGGGCCTGATGTATGAATTGGCTGCAAGTCACACCTAGGCACTGGCCCCCCAAACATGATCACACCCACAGCCATCGCAACTGTATGTTGCCACTCACTGTCTGTGGAAGCAGTGTCCCAGGGGTGCCCCCTGGCCTGGCTGTGAAGGTGTGTGGGTTACATGACAATTGGGGAGATGCAGACATAGCACATATCAAAACACACACACAAAGCTACATATACATCATTGACAGGGGACATATGACAGTGAATGGAATGGCCACAGCAAGATAGCTGACACTGTTGCATGGTGCCATGTACACAAGGTGCATTTGTGAGCTGCATTCCACTCCTACATCATGCAGCATTGTCAGCATCCTTGACACAACACTCCCCTCACTGTCATTGACACTTGCAACACAAGGAGTAACCTGGACTGGGTAGGAGGAGGCATACAACTTACAGCAGCATAATTCAATCACACAAACCTTTAGCCCTCACTGTCATGAGCATTGAAAATCAAGAGAGCCACCTTGGTTAACTCCTCTGTCCATGGAGGACATTGACAAGATAAATGACGTCATCATGTACAAAGCTCAGCAGCAACATCATTTGCTACAGTAACACCATCACATGTGTGCAATGAGATGTAAACAAGGAACACGTACATCAATATGGTAGATCACAAGAGATCTCAGATATACCGGACTGTGACCATGTTGTTCCGACACACCAATGTGACTCAAATAAACATGCACAAAGGCCAGCACACATGCCCCAATCTTGCAACACATCGTAAGAGGAAGTGCACGTATGTCCTTGTTAAACCACAAATGATGATAAGGAAAACGCACCTGTGTCAGGCATGGGATAGCACTTGAGCAGCAATGGCCATGTACAGTACTTGAATCAATACATGAGCTGACCACGCACACAGCTCCAACTGCCAATCAAAATGCATCAGGTTGCCATGACAATGTGCTTAACCAATATAGACCTCTGTCTGTGACAATGGAGGACAATGCAATGTACATACACTCATCATGAAGTACAGTAGCAACTGTAATGTGTGTGATCTGTTGATTTGTGCTGAACCCCAACATACATTGTGTGTCTCTTCCACCCACAGGGGATGCTGGGGACACTGCAGGGACCGAACAAGGATCCCAGTCCCAGACTCAGGTTGACCCTGAGCTCTCCGGTGTGGATGTCTCCCAGTCCTCTTCTGACGACGACAAACGACCTGGCACCTCCGGTGTGGCTCCGCGTCCAGCCCCAGCAGCTGTAACATCAGCTCCCCCTGCCACCACTCCTGCCACATCTGCAAACACACCAATGACCTCTGCCGATACGGACAGACCAAGGCAACAGAACACCGACGGCACAGCTACACAGGGCACCCTGGAGGTGACGGACAACACCACCAGTGCCAACACAGAAGGGGGCCCAGTGTCATCTGTGCCTGCCATGGCAGGTCCTGCCCGTGTGGGCAGGGGTGTTGTGAGGGCGGGCAGGCTGAGGCCACGGACTGCAGATGGGGCTGGCCTGCAGGATGATCCACAGTTGGGACGCATCATAGATGCGTACCAGGAAAGCACCGGAGGCTTTGGCCAGGTAGTGGGGATCCTCAGGGACATAAAACAACTGCAGGCTGCCCATCATGCCAGATTGGACTCCCACATGTCCCGGGTGGAGACATACATGTCCCGAATGGAGTCCAAAATGGACAATATTGATGACCTCACGGCGGTGCATAGGGACATACTTACATGCCTCCGCCAGATAGCTGAAAACATGACCACACCTCCCTGTGTGCCCACTACATCTGTTGCCACTACATCTGCAACTGCCACAGGGAGGGATGGGGACTCTGGCGGAGAGTCCCCGGCAAAGCAGCAGCCTGCACTCGAGGGTCCCCCTGAAAAGAAGAAGAGGGGTCGTCCGAAGAAGGACAAGTGAGAGGCAGATGGCCATGCATACCCCCCAGGAAGTGAATACCTGTTCCAGACATCCTCCATTGTGTGCAAAGCGTTCACCTTGTTAACTGTCGCTAAACTCCCACACATGTGATGGAGGGTCTAAGTTGGACCAATGTTTCAAATGACTGTGGACTATACTCTTGAAATTTCATCTACCAACACTACCAACTCCTCTGTGAACTGTGGATTCCTATTGCACTGTACAGCACTTTCATTTACGTATACTATTCAAACACATGCATGTCAATAAATTCACAATCACACAAAAATTGCTTTGGTTGTGACTTAAACACGGTTTGTGTCATAGAGATGATGACCTGCTAAAAGAATATTGTGCATGAAAACTACTACAGCAATGTAAACACAGTTATGTGAGTCATGGTGATGTGACACATATGAGGGAGACACAGCACTATGTCAACACAACACATACCTACCATGGCCATCTAACTCATCGCCTACACTTCTGTGAACTGAAAATACAGTGGAATGCACATACACAACACACATCCTGAGTCAGTGGCAATCAGCCCACATGTACAGTATGCAAATGATTGTCGGATGTGTGGACACAGACAAAGCACAGTCCAAAGTGACGCACAGGTTTATTACACAATCACTACATGTGAACTCCACAACAGATGGAAGGTAACCTCATGTGACAGTGAGCACAAAGTAACCAAGTGGTAAACAATGAAAGTCCAGGGGGGTGTGGCACATCATTGGTTAGACAACGACAACTTGCACTATGTAACATGAATCCTTGTTTCGGGGGTCACACGTGACCAAACAACAGTCAAAGGACCCTGTGAAGGACAGACACGCAACACTATTAATATCATAAAATAACAGCATACAGCTCCAATACACATGACAAACAAAAAGTCTGCAGATACGTGAACACAACCTAGCAATCATGTCAACACTGTTTGGGAGAACATACTAACTCAAAGGACACATCACTGCAAGCATCCTGTCAAGTAGCACACAGCCACACATATGCAGCAACATTGCACCACCTACACATATCAGGCCATAGAAACAAGATTCCCGGGCACACGTTATTGGGTAAGTATGCTATTACGCAAAGTCTTTGTCATCACAGTTACTCTCATAGATGGTCCACTCACGATTAATAGGAATTTTTCAATTCATTTAATATTTAACATTGGCATACACAACCAGCCAACACGTGTTTCGTCACAATGGGAGATATCCTGTGACTTCTTCAGGGTTGTTTAACAGAACACGTATGGTTTTTCATGGAATTGCCTCGCCGGTGATAATTCCGACCTGCTGGTCTGGGTTAAGCAACCGAAGAAAAGATGTAGTAAAGCCGAAAATCTCCTGTGTGGAGATCTTGAATTGAAAGTGCCAGTTAAGTGTAGATCGGCGGATGCGCCGTCAAAGATACCATTATAGCCGAAATCAAAAGGTGCAGCTTGGGAGCGATTAAGCGGCGGGTGCGCCGTCAATCACAATCTTCAGCGTGTGAGCTGGATGTCAGAACCAGGCACTGGTCCTCCTCTGTTGCTGAAGATTGTGATTGACGGCGCACCCGCAGCTTAATCGCTCCCCAAGCTGCACCTTTTGATTTTGGCTATAACGGTATCTTTTGACGGCGCATCCGCCGATCTACACTTAACTGGCACTTTCAATTCAAGATCTCCACACAGGGGATTTTCGGCTTTTACTTACATCTTTTCTTCGGTTTCTTAACCCAGACCAGCCGGGTCGGAATTATCACCGGCGAGGCGATTCCATGAAAACACCATACGTGTTCTGTTAAACAGCCCTGAAGAAGTCACGGGATATCTCCCATTGTGACCAAACACGTGTTGGTTGGTTGTGTCTGCCAATGTTAAATATTAAATGAATTGAAAAATTCCTATTAATCGTGAATGGACCATCTATGAGAGTAACTGTGATGACAAAGACTTTGCGTAATAGCATACTTACCCAATAACGTGTGCCCGGGAATCTTGTTTCTCTCTAATTGTGCGGGTTTTGCCCACACAGACATAGGGGTTTTAGGGTATCTCCCCTATCCTGGCTGCACCGTGCTACATACTTAGTTACATACATAACGCAAACAGAGCAAGGCGCCACACTTCCTGGCACATCATAAACCCTATCTTTCAGACACATATCAGGCCATGACAAAACGTAGACAACACATCACTGTATACTCACAATCATGTGAAAAAGTTGTTGATGAGCTGTGTCCGAACATCCCCCTCACCATCACTGGCAACATGACCCAGAGCAGGATCCTCCATGGCTGGCGGCTGGCGGTCATCATCATCCTGGATGAGAGCCAACTCCTCCCTCACTGCCAGGTTGTGTAGCATGCAGCACACAATTATGATTTTGCACACCTTCTCAGGGGCATATGGGAGGGCCCCTCCTGTCCTGTCCAGGCAGCGGAATCTGCTTTTCAGTAGACCAAATGTCCGCTCTATCACTCTCCTGGTCCGCCCATGTGCCTCATTATAACGTATCACCGCCGGTGTCACAGGGTTCCTGAGGGGTGTCAGCAACCACTGCATGTTTGGGTATCCAGAGTCACCTACATACAAACAAACAAACATTTTATGGGTCTGAAAAGAGGTTTAAAGACATCTTTTACCAAAAACACACAAGGGAAACAGATATTACACACCGACAAGCCAGGCACGCTGGTTCTGCAGCTGTGACATCATTGTTGGGATCTGACTAGTCCGCATGATGTAAGCGTCGTGTGCTGAACCAGGGAAATGTGCACACACATGGGATATTGTCATGTCCGGCAGACATACCACCAGGGCATTAATGGAGTGGAAATGTTTTCAGTTCCGGTATGTCTGCTCATGTGCTTGTGGTGGTACCAAAGCCACATGTGTCCCATCCATGGAGCCTATAACATGTGGCATCCTTCCCAGTGCATAAAAGTCACTCTTTATGTCAGTGAATTGTCCTGGGGTTGGGAATTGTATGTACCGGTCCAGGAAATGCAACATCGCCTCCAGAACATCGCGAAGCACACGGCTGAACATGGTCTGTGACATCCCACCAGCAGAAGCCACAGTGTGCTGGAAGGTACCGGTGGCAAAGAAGTGTAGGGCTGCCATCACCTTCACCTTGGTGGTCAGCGCTGATGGATATGTCCGGCCAGGTTGTAAATGTGGGGCCAACTGCTCCGCCAACACCTCAATTAGTGGTCTGGTGAAGCGGTACCGTCGGATGCAGTCACGTTCAGCCATGGTTGCTAGGTCTGGGAACAGTCTATGGACAGCTGGTCTCCTGCAGTACATAGGTGAGCAAAGAAAGATTGTCAGTTCCCCTACATATGTTGCAATGACCATGCCAAATATCACGTGCTACATCATAGCAAGACACAATTACTTGATGTGTGTGCTGTTGGGCATGGACACATATGTCAGCTATGTGCCCCCACCTGACATCCCAGCTCAACATGGTTACACAACAAGTTCAATGCTGCGCTGTGAACAATCTATGGGGTCTGTCACAGTACATCTGCACAAATGTCACATACCAAACACACACCTCAGTGACTAGTAAGGATAGATGTATTCCCCACATGACATGTGGAGAGGTGTAGTGCAGCGGCCAGGGCAGCTGACTTCGGAGCACAGGACTCACGGTTCGATCCCTGGCTGCGGCAGCTCAGCTCAGCACCATGTGACTCTGGGCAATAGCTCACTTAATTTCCACGACGGCCCCCCAGCGCCTTGAGACCCGTAAGGGTGAGTAGTTCGCGCTTTACAAATACGGATTTTTTTTTTTACAGGTGCTATGTCAGTCACACACAAGGATCTTGTCGTGCCACAAGGACACTGTCATGATGTAGCGTCTGATGTACACGTACCAACACACCCATGAAACCCACATGATGTGCTACCAGATTTGTACTCAGGGCATACATGGATGTCTGTGACACACAGACAAAACAGCAACTCACATGGCCAAATCACATGAATGTTGTAAACGATTGACATCTACCACATATAATCAGAGACATGTGTGTAGCACAATACGCACATACTCAGGACCAACCACACAATGGTAGCTCTGGGACACCCTGTGACACACAGTCCATTTCACCAATGAGTCAGGGTGTAAGTAACATGTCATCACACAATGTGCACCCTGAACTGTGTACAGGCCTTGGGGTTTGATCTTCAAAGTTGTCACTCACGGTAGTGATGTGCCTCACACACAATGGTTTTTGTCCACATTACACATGGCATATCCTGGGAGTGTGTGCCACTAAGTCCCACATCCAATATAACATGTGGAGCCATATACCCACACATGTCATGAAGCCTGAAATGTTATTCCATATACTGTGTGACAGGCTGTATGTTTGTTGTAGAGCACCGGAGTCCCTGCCAAGATATTGTGTGTGGCATCCTTTGGCTCTTGACTGCAATGGTGACAGACATGTGTGAGTGTTTCAAAAGACGCGACGTACATTTAGGGTCTGAGCCGGGCGCACACCTTGGCTCCTGACTGTAATGGTGACTGACGCGTGTGACTTTCCAAAAGACACGACGTACATTTAGGGTCCGAGCCGGGCGCACGCCTTGGCTCCTGACTGTAATGGTGACTGACGCGTGTGAGTGTTTCAAAAGACGCAACGTACATTTAGGGGCTGAGCCGGGCACACGCCTTGGCTCCTGACTGTAATGGTGACTGACGCGTGTGAGTGTTTCAAAAGACGCAACGTACATTTACGGGCCGAGCCGGGCGCACGCCTTGGCTCCTGACTGTAATGGTGACTGACGCGTGTGAGTTCTCAAAAGACGCAACGTAAATTTAGGGTCCGAGCCGGGCGCACGCCTTGGCTCCTGACTGTAATGGTGACTGACATGTGTGAGTTCTCAAAAGACGCGACGCATATTTACGGGCCGAGCCGGGTGCACGCCTTGGCTCCTGACTGTAATGGTGACTGATGCGTGTGAGTTCTCAAAAGACGCGACGTACATTTACGGGCCGAGCCAGGCGCACGCATTGGCTCCTGACTGTCATGGAGACTGACGCGTGTGAGTTTTCAAAAGACGCGACGTACATTTACGGGCCGAGCCGGGCGCACGCATTGGCTCTTGACTGTCATGGAGACTGGCGCGGTATTGATACTTGTACGAATGTCGTTCAAAAAATTCCGTTGGCACCCAACAACAATGTATCAGAGTCAATGGTGTCATGATGGGGAATATTTGAACGATGCGGAAGGCGTGTACGAAGAGTGTAATGCAATGGATTGGCCAATTTCATACGAAAGCAAACATCTCGGACCTATCGCTTTGGACGCATGGGACAGATTCTGCCTCTGCAGCACAGATATAAGGCTGTCTGTTCCCCAGAGACTTCACTTGCCTGCACTACATGCCACAGGACTACATCTACCACTACCACTGCTGCTGTCTCTGCATCCTCTGGCTACTGCAATGGCACAGACTGTGGAGAGGGCCCCAGCATTCACTGAGGAGGAGAACCAGGCCCTGCTGGACGGCCTCCTGCCACAGTACAGCAAGCTGTATGGGAAACAGGGGAGCAGGTGAGTGTGCAGTCCACTGCCTTTCTAATTGCGCATGTTGTCTGACTAGCACTACTAGCATTGTGTTTACCAAGGGCAAGCATGCTCACTGAGTAATTGTAAGTCTCCAAGTGTGTAAAAACAAGTAATGTACAGGTGCAGTTTCTGAGAAATGGCATTTTGTCTTTGCTTTGGATTAACATGCACTGTTATCATGTTGGCAATGCTGGCTTGCACACAGGACAACTGCCCATGTCCATAGTTGCACTCCCTGTTTACATCATATGCCCTTCAGCACATGACATGTATGTCCAACTGTGTGATGAACAGACATATTGCATGTGTGGCAATGGTGTATTACTTTTTCATCCATGCAGGTTGATGCCCATCAGATGCAGGAGATTTGGCAGACCATCGTCCGGGCAGTAAGATCTGTGGGGAACTTCAAACGCCGCATCCGCCACTGCCAGAAGAGGTGGCAGGACCTTCGTGGCTGGACCAGGAGGATAGCCAGAGTCCAGCTGAAGCTGTCGCCTCCACGCAGATGGGGCGGACGACAGACACTGACCCCCCACATGCTCCGGATACTGACGGTGGTCTTCCCTGACCTGGATGGGCAGTTGAAGGATAGACAGCAGCAAGTAGGGGGTAAATTCATGCCTTTTTGGTGAACTATGTCTAACATGCAATTTGCACCCCTTCAGCCTGGTCACACTCCCACAGTTCGTCTGTCTGCTGAGACAAGACTCATGTGGCTAAATTTGGTGATGCCACATTCTCATCTGATACCCAGGTGTGTCCCTTTCGGTCTGTGACTTGTGTCACTTGGGTTGTGTGTACTTGCTGTTGTCCAAGGTTGATGTTGGGAACAGCATCTGCTACAGGTGCATTGATTTGGGCTTCATGAGTGGGGCTATTGTCTGACGTGTGTCAGCACATTGACAGAAATCTGACCTGTACTCTGTGTGGGCCATACATAAATGTTCTAATTGCTGACCTGGGTCACCATAGGTGTCTGAGGTATTGACCACACACCCATGCAGCAGATAAGACCAATGTTGGGGCCTCAGAGCAATGAAATGCATGCGTGTAACTGATGCATAGCCACCTGCCAAGTGTTCCTGGTAATCCCATGTTGCCCATGTTCCAGGACAGGTATGGCAACTCCGGCCATCCGAGACACTCTGTCCTCCTAATCCTGGGTGTCATCCAACATCATAACCATTGCAAAATGTGCAATCAGGTGTCTGACTCTGTGTCATTGTGGAGTGGCATGGCTTTTTGGACTTCAGGAGTGGTAAAATGTTTAGGATGTACTGACATCTGATTTGTGGCTGTTGGATCTGCACATAGGGTAGAACATATGTGTGTAATCACTGGACTGTGCCTAATGGTGTATTCCACATTAATGTGCAAGCAGCTTTACTTAGTTCTCATCAGCCTGTGATGTGTTCATGTATACTGATTTGTGTTATCACACACTCAAATGTCTCACTTGGTTAACGTGTGATCATCAGATTCCTTCTAATGTGGGTAGCATGGGGTGTACATGTGTACTTGACCACTACAGAGCTTGCATTCACCGCAAAAACATGAGTGTGACACGGTGCAGACTGTTGTTTTTGGATGCACTGCCCCTGTGACAGGAGCCAGAAATGACTCATTGGCCAGACAGGCCTGTGGCATGGTGCACCACATGCCATTCTGGAGCCTGCAGCATTGTCAGTTGTCCTGCATGAACTCCATTGTAGCATTGACTATCAAGACATGAGGCCATCATGGTGTCTGGGGATGGAAGCATATCCGTCATATCAACAATGACCACGGGCAGCCCATTTGCTGACACAAGTACTGAGTCACTGACAGGAGATGGTATATGTGTGTAATGACACATTACACTCACAATCCTTGCAGATAAGTAAACTGGCAATGTGGTGCATGTTTGCACATATCATTAGTGACATCATACATGCACCAGATAGATGGGTCCATTGCCAGGATGGGTACGAGGAGCATGGGTGACTGGCACACTGACAAGTGCCTGGTTCACATATGTGTCATTCATTTAAGCAATGATTCTCTGTTAATGCCAGGGCTTGCTCTGTGATGTGCTGCAATTACAGTCATGTGTCAAGTCAATACAGGTGACTAATGTGATTATGTTTTTCCTCCTTGTTTACAGCATCATCTTTGGCTACTGGAGGAGACAGCTCCATGGACCAAGAGGAGGCGCAGAGCCAGACTGGGTCCGCTGTGGATGAGGCAGAGGAACCCAGTGGCACGGAGGGTGAGGGGAGCCACACTGAGGGACACTCAGCAGCAACCACCTCAGCTGAGGAACACTCCAGCTCCAGTGAGGACTCCCTTGTGGAGGCGGGTGTTACAGGACCACAGGCCACAACTAGCGAGTCTGTCCCCGCCACCACCACCATCTCCACCCTCCCAGCTGCTCCCATCCCAGATGTCCATGGAGCCTCCTGGGTTAAGGAGCATGTCTCCTTCAGTCCAGGCACCGCACCCCTGCCTCTGTCTCCCCTGCTGCCCTGAGTGTGGAGTCTGTGGAGTTGCTGAAGCAGATCCATGTGGGGCAGACATCGATGCTGAGTGTCCTCCATGCTCACACTGGTCTATTGACACAATTGGGGTCATTCATGGAGGGCATCTCAGCAAACATGTCTGCCCGACAGCGGACCAATCAGTCCATGGCCTCCTCACTGACGGCAGCAGTGTCCCTCCTCCAACAGTCCTTCACCCCTCCTACCTCTCCCCCATCCACAATCCCCACTACCCTACCTGCCCAACGCACACTGACACAGGCACATGCACGCACAAATACAGACACAAGCAGCACACAGCAATGTCAGTCCAAGGCAAAACGCGCAGTCACGCACACTCAGGGGACTGATGGGGCACACACATGGGATAGGGTACTGACACACAGACAGGCATCCACAACCACTCTGCAGTCCTCAGATACCTCTCCCTCCAAAACCCCTTCCCTTGACTCACCTGCAACCCCCCCTTCCCAGAAGCTCTTCCTCTGTGACCTTGGCCTCTTCCCCACAGATCCATCAGGTCAAACTCACAAGGGGAAGAGGAAATCACCACACACAGAGGGTAGACCCCCCCGCACACCCTCCCCCAGGAGCAGGAATACTGAGGCCCCCACCCGCAAATCCCCCAGGACGAGGAAGAGCAAGACCCCACCACAATCCCACACTACCACCACACAGTCTCCATGCTCCAGCCCCCAGGCCACCACTCCTAGGGTTCCCACGCCACACCCTGCCCCAGGTTCCCCCACACACAGGTACACCATCCCCAAAATGATTAGGCCCTCCCCACTTCCACATGCACTTCCACCACAACCTCACACCCTCAGCCTGTTCCTACGACTGCTGTGGAGACTGTGTCCCCCACATCTGACCTACCCACTTCATCTGAGCCCCAAACATCACCTTTGGACATTGGCACTGCAGTGGGGACCCCATCCACTCCGTCTGACTTGGGCACTGCAGTGGTGACGGCACCCACTGTACCTGACACATCCACTGCAGTTGCCACTGACACTCCTGCACCCACCACACCTCCCCTGCCCCATACTGCTATCCCCTTATCCTGTCCCTGTGGTGCCTGTCCTGCCCCTATGTATGTCCCTCCAAGGGGAGATGTCCCCTGGCTGTAGCAGTGCAGGCAAGCAATGTGTGACGAGTAGTCATATGTCACACGGAACGGACAATTGCAATGGACTGACCATTGGCCTTTGGATTGCTCCTGGTTTCAAAGTGTTTATTTTTGCAGGCTGAATAAAGCTAATTGTTGTTATTTGCTAGTTTTGCATTTAATGTACATGCTGTTGCTGATGAGTGTCATTAAGTTGCTGTTGCTATTGTGTTTGTTGAAGAAAAGTGATTTTGTGATGGGATGGACTGCATGTGGTCCATGGTATATGTGTCCTATTGCAGTATGTAGCCATGTCATCCTTTGCTGCAAATTGAGGTAGTCATGATTCCAATAACTTGGCACAGGGAGTGTCACCTTCTTTTCACAACTTCACATCTTTGGCTTACACTGTTGCACATATGTTGGGCTTAGATTTGTGCACATTGTACTTTTTCCTGACTGTGGGCCAATCTCCACTGGACATGCAGATTAACGCATCAATGATGAACAAGTCATCTGTGTCATCAGTGCAACTTGCTATACATGTGTTTTGATGTTGTGCAGATGACTTAAGAGTCACTACTGTACACAGGCTGATGTGACCAGAGCTTTCAGGGTGTTGTCATTGGTGGCTCACTGACCACGTTTTACGGTGACATGACAGAGCCCTGCACAGCCAACGTTTGGCACAGCTGACCTTACACATGAGTGGAGTCACCTCATGGCAGTGTGTTATTCCGAGCCCATGGTGTGTGTTCTGTGAGCATGTCTCTGTGTGTTCCCTTCCCTTTTTCTACACAGCCTGTATTCCCTGCAGATGTTCCTGTTTGTGATGCTTGCTGAGTTGTCCTGTGTTTATCCAGCATCATTGACCTAGGTTTATGGGATGTAGGTGCTTAGAAAACTACTGGTCATTGGGGTGTCATCCGTGGGTGTGTTTGATGAAAGGGCCTGGAATGTGGGCAAACGCACATGGGACATATTCAGGATTCCCCAATGCACTTTTGTGTTTCCAACATCAGGTTGTTTTGACTATGTGGTGTCTTTCTGTGACTGGGTCACTTGTATGTGTGTGTGACTGCTCACACTCATCAGATCCTAGCCTTCAATGTTGGATGATGTCAACATGTGTTCTTTGTGGGTCTCCCAGGGCTCTTCATTGGTCTGGGACTGTGACAGGGATCCCAATGTGTCTGAAACGTTTCACGTCATGCACATGTACCTCATGCTATGCAGTGTGGCAGACATTCACAAGGGTTGTTGACTGGCCATGTGTGATGAGTTTGTACACCTTAGATCCCCCATCCACCCCTGGGATTGTCATAGGTGCATGTGCAATGTCACCAGTCCATGTGGGCTTAGCTGATGCACATTGTTGCAGATCAAGGTGTGTGGTATTGAGAGTGGGAAAATGTGAGTTGTCTTGTGTCTGGGCCCCTACCTACATGGTAGTGTTAAATTACAGGCCATGCCCAGTGTGTTTTCTGTGTGTGAGTGTGATGGAAGTTGGTCTGTCACGACATGACACAGTGCACACATGTGACTGTGCTCCACAGTTCGGGCAACATCCAAAGTTGACATCATACAGGCTACTGTCACCACAATGTAGGGTCTTTGTGGGTACTGATGTAGTGGGTCTGTCTCTTGCTATGTTGGTTGCTGTTCCGCCCAGCTTATGTCACATGAGTCTGTTGTGAACCAACTCATCTTGCAATGCCTGATTGCCCACAAAGAGGTACCCAATTCATGTGATACTTCTGGATTGCACTGTGTACACATATGTCTCATTGGAGTTCAGCCCCACATCATGTGTGTCGTACTGGCGTGGGTACACTGAGACACACACACACATGTTGTGTTTGATATGCAGTGTGAGGCTGGCTGGTTGTGTTTGTGCATCTGCACCCATGCATTGGTATAGCTTTTGTGGGCCATTGGCAGGATGTTGGTAGCAGCTTTTTCCTACTGTCCCTGGGACTCCTACCTCATCAGTCTGCACATTCATCATGGTTACTATGTCCCATTACTGCCATGGTATGGGACTTGATCACCTAAAAGCTGCAGTCTACCCAGGATTCCTTGGTATGTGTGTCTGTTAGTGAACATATGTGTGTATGCATTATGTTGGTCACTTCTTACATTGTCTAATTGGACATTGGAGGCAATGTCAGCCCCCATATGCGATTCGTTTCTGCACATGGCAGAGGGTTTTTTAGACGACACATAAATCTTTCACTCAACAGATCTATGTTTGTTTGCTACACAACCACTACTTTGCCACTACATTGCCTATGGTGTTAGGACCAGGAATCATACATGCTGGTTTGCAGATGCTGGTATTTTTAAGCCCAAACTCACCTTTTGGTCACTGTGGTGAGGGGGGGTTAAACCCCATTACCACAAAGTTCCAGATTTGCTGGTGTTTTGGACCCCACACTCACCTTTTGGTCACTGTGGTGAGGGGGGGTTTAACCCCATTACCACAATGTTCCTGATATGCTGGTGTTTTGGACCCCACACTCACCTTTTGGTCACTGTGGTGAGGGGGGGTTTAACCCCATTAACACAATGTTCCTGATATGCTGGTGTTTTGGACCCCACACTCACCTTTTGGTCACTGTAGTGAGGGGGGGTTAAACCCCATTCCCACTATGTTCCTCAAAATGCTTGGGGTTTGGGCCCCACATTCACCTTTTGGTCACAACTGTGATGTGAGTTACAGTATGTGTTCCCATTCAGTGTCACTGTTGCAGGCAGTTTCCACACAATACACAATCATGCCATGGTGGTAGGGGGGGTTTGGCCTACAACCCCTATGGGTGGGAATGCTAGTGGGGTTAGCCATCCCCCCTATGAGTAGGGACTACTTGTAGTGATAGTCATCCACCCCCTATGAGTAGGGACTGCTGGTAGTGATAGCCATCCAGCCCCCTATGGGCTAGACAATGCTGGTGGTGGTTGCCATCCACCCCCTATGGGTGGGGACTACTGGTAGTGATAGCCATACCCCACCCTATGAATAGGGACTGCTGGTAGTGATAGCCATCCCCCACCCTATGAGTGGGGACTGCTAGTAGTGATAGCCATCCAGCCCACTATGTGCTAGACAATGTTGGTTGTGGTAGCCATCAACCCCCTATGGGTGGGGACTACTGGTAGTGATAGCCATCCCCCACCCTATGAGTAGGGACTGCTGGTAGTGATAGCCATCCACCCCCCTATGGGCTTGACAATGTTGGTAGTGATAGCCATCCCCAACCCTATGAGTAGGGACTGCTGGTAGTGATAGCGATCCCCCACCCTATGGGCTGGACAATGCTGGTAGTGGTAGCCACCCCCCCTATGGGTGGGGACTACTGGTAGTGATAGTCATCCACCCCCCTATGAGTAGGGACTGCTGGTAGTGATAGCCATCCCCCACCCTATGGGCTGGACAATGCTGGTAGTGGTAGCCATCCACCCCCTATGGGTGGGGACTACTGTCAGTGATATCCATCCCCCCACCTATGAGTAGGGACTGCTGGTAGTGATAGCCATCCCCCACCCTATGAGTAGGGACTGCTGGTAGTGATAGCCATCCCCCACCCTATGGGCTGGGCAATGCTGGTAGTGGTAGCCATCCCCCTATGGGTGGGGACTACTGGTAGTGATAGTCATCCACCCCCTATGAGTAGGGACTGCTGGTAGTGATAGCCATCCAGCCCCCTATGGGCTAGACAATGCTGGTGGTGGTAGCCATCCACCCCCTTTGGGTGGGGACTACTGGTAGTGATAGCCATCCCCCACCCTATGAGTAGGGACTGCTGGTAGTGATAGCCATCCCCCACCCTATGGGCTGGACAATGCTGGTAGTGGTAGCCATCCACCCCCTATGGGTGGGGACTACTGGTAGTGATATCCATCCCCCCCACCTATAAGTAGGGACTGCTGGTAGTGATAGCCATCCCCCACCCTATGAGTAGGGACTGCTGGTAGTGATAGCCATCCCCCACCCTATGGGCAAGACAATGCTGGTGGTGGTAGCCATCCACCCCCTATGGGTGGGGACTACTGGTAGTGATAGCCATCCACCCCCCTATGGGCTTGACAATGCTGGTAGTGATAGCCATCCACCCCCCTATGGGTTGTGCAATGCTGGTGGAGAGGGATATCCACCCCCTATGTGTGTTTTGCATTGCGCTGATTCGTGATGTTTGTTTGTGTGGTGGGTGTCTGACTTACCGTCTGCAACGTACGCGTCGGTTCCTGTTGTTGATCCGGTCATAGATGTACAGTACAGGGATGACCTGCTCGAGCGGATTCATGGTTGGTTCGTCTCATAGGCGTAGATCGGTGGTTCATCTCGTAGGCGTAGATCGTGTTGAGGTGCAAATCGTTCCTCATATACTGCTCTCCTGGATGCTGTGACGTGCTGGAGGTGGCGACCTGTTCGGCGCGTAGGACGTACGCATCGTACTTGGCCAGCCGGAAGCTGCTGTGGGAATTGCTTCGCGGCGGCTCTATTCAGCATTTGCAGATCCGGCTCGTACGGGAAATGTAGCTGGAATCGGTGCGTACGTGTCGCTCGGGATGTGGACATATTTGCGCATCGTACTTCATCGTTCGGACGGACCGGCTCCCGGGACGAGTAGGTCGTAAGGTAACGCTATGGACAGCCCTCGGAGGGATGTCCGAGCGAGATCGGAATCGGCTCCTTAGTTGTTAATTTGAGCCTATTATATGCCATCATGATTTACGTGATCAATACAGGTAGTCCACGTTTCATGAATGTGATCCACGAAATTGGTATTTTCTATGCAGGCTACTCATTTATTTATTATTTTTTGTGATTAGGGCATTTGTGTTTAAATGCTTTACCCTTAGCTGTATTTTACCTATGTGAAGAAATCAATATTTTTTCTATGTTCATGAGTGTATATAGTGATTTAAAGATGGCGCCAAAATGGATTGACAAAGGCTGCTGCGACAGCCGAAACGCGTCTCTCTTTGCTTCCCGGGCTGTGGCAGGCCGGATGAAATAAAGAAGCTTTAAGTCTGATAGCTTCGTGTGCATGCTCTCTTTCCGTTTGGTGTGGGAGTTGTTTTTACATATATATATATATATATATATATATATATATATATATATATATATATATATATATATATATATATATATATATTATCTACTGGCGGTCGCCAGTAGATAGTTATAGTTACAACCTATTATCCATAGGAAATCCGCGACATTCTATTTGAAATAACTCTCTTGCCGGTTGACGTATCTTCGCGAAATTTTCAAACTTTGTGGCCCGCTCCGGTCCGCTCCTACCCTGAAAGTCTCGGAGGGATTCGTCAAGCGGGGGCCGAGAAAAAAGGGGGGTCCCAAAACGTGTTTTCCCCATGCACTTTTCCATAGGAAACTTTAGACACGGCTACAGCCCGAACTGCTGAACGGAATTACACCAAATTTGGCAAAGAGGTAGTTCTTGGTTCAGAAAGAACCCTTTTTGTTAAATGGTGTAAATCCGTTCAGTAGTTGCTGAGAAAATGAAAAGTAAAAAGTTAGTGATATCTATGGCCGAGTAGGGTCCGCGTACCCTCAGCGCACCCTGCGCGCACCGTCCCGATCACGAGCTGCATGTTAATTGGCTGTCAGCTGGCTGTCAACATTCCGATTCAGGAAATGTTGGCAGCCATTTTGTCCCTCGGTAGAACCGAGGGACAGAAACAAGTGTGCAAAGCGCACAAAGGGGGCAGGGTAGAAACACCCTGACCCCTAGGTTTGCCTCAGGGGGTCCCACAAGGACCCCCTGGGCAAAAAAAAATTTAAAAATCGGCAGGATGCGCTCAGGGTGCGCGAATCCTGCCGAAAAAGAATCGAGCGCGGTCTCCCGCACTTCGGTTGTATTTTGCCCCGGGTGGCCCAAGTCCCGGGGGCATGGTGGGGGGTTTAACTTTATGTGTGGGGGCCTCAAAGGCGCCCCCAAGCCCCGGGGACCGCCACCCCCCGGGGCTTTTTAAAAATGGTGCGGGAGGGCTCTGAGCTCCTCCCGCAGCCCCGGGGACCACCACCTCCCGGGGCTTTTTTTTTATTAATTGAGCAACCTGTGTGGGGGGCTCCAGCCCCCACACGCCCTCGGGACCGCCACCTCCCCGGGCACTAACAAATTAAAATGGGGGTCCGTTTTGGACCCCCGAAGCCCCGGGGACCACCACCTCCCCGGGGCTGTGCTGATGTAGTGAGGGGGGCCGCGCGGCCCACCTCCTGGAGCCCTTGATGGCCCTGGGGACCGCCACCCCCCAGGGCCGGCTCCTGCAGTGTCCCGGGTGCCTACCCCCAGGACACTGTAGTTTGCTATGGCAGGACGGGAGCCTCGCGGCTCCCGTCCTGCCATAGCAAACTGCTTTGGATATTGGAAGAGAGAGCAGGGAAACCTGCTCTCTCTTCCAATATCCAAACACATTGCTTTTCCACATGGGGGAGCAGCATGTCAGCTGCTCCCCATGTGGAACAGCAATGCCGGCTCCCAAGGGACGTGGGGAGCCGGCGGGACTGTGGGGGATTGGGGACCCCCCACAGTCCCCAACGGAGAGGGCCAGCCCCGGGGGATGGGGTCCCCGGGGCAAGTAGTGGCTCAGGAGGGGGCCACGCGGCCCCCCTCCCCAAAAAAAAAAAAAAAAAAATGGAAAGGCTGGCCCCGGGGATGGGGTCCCCGGGGCCTTAAATGGCCTGAGGAGGGGGGCCACGCAGCCCCCTCCCAAGAAAATAAAAAGGCCATGCCCCGGGGATGGGGTCCCCGGGGCCAATACAGGCCCAGGGAAGGGGGGCCACGCGGCCTCCTTCCCGTTTTTTTTTTTTTAAATTCAATTTTAAAAAAAGGGGTAAGGCCCTGGGGGATGGGGTCCCCCGGGCCCAAAAACAGGAAAAAGGAAGGGGGGCCACACAGCCCCCCTTCAGGGGACAAAAAAAAACAAATTTAAAAAAAAACGATCGGGCCCGCAGGCCCCGCCCCTTCCTTCACCACTCTGCAAACGCGCCCTGGCGCGTTTGCAGAGGGGGAACGAATTCCCTTGAATACTGGGGGTCCCTGGGGGCCAACTAGCCC
This sequence comes from Calotriton arnoldi, assembly GCA_963921515.1. NCBI lineage: Eukaryota > Metazoa > Chordata > Amphibia > Caudata > Salamandridae > Calotriton > Calotriton arnoldi. The sequence goes on from CAWUFW010013083.1 coordinate 248,017, forward strand.
ACCAGGAACCTCCAATATGCGCCAGGGGGCTGCGTTGCAGAGACGTGTAGAGAGGCCACACCCCTTTTACACCTCTCTGCAACGCAGCTCTGTGGCGCTTTTGGAGGTATATGGTGGGCTAGTTGGACTCCGGGGACCCTCAGGATTCAAGGGGACTTAATCCCCCAGCTTAAAACGCGCCACGGGGCGCGTTTGCACAGTGGTGAAGGGAGGGCGGGGCTTCAGGTGACATGTGTGCAAACAGGCTCCGTGGCGCGTTTTAAGATGGGAATTAAATCCTTTCAATCCTGAGGGTCCCTGGGGGCCAACTAGCCCAACAGGTACATCCAGAAAGCGCCACAGAGCTGCGTTGCAGAGAGGTGTAAAAGGGGTGTGGCCTCTCTACACGTCTCTGCAACGCAGCCCCTGGCGCATATTGGAGGTTCCTGGTGGGCTAGTTGGCCCCTAGGGACCCTCAGGATTCAAGGGGACTTAATCCCCCAACTTAAAACGCGCCACGGGGCGCGTTTGCACAGATGTCACCTCAGGCCCCGCCCCCTCCCTTCACCATTGTGCAAATATTCTTCTAAAATCATCCGAAATACGAATTCCGATTTACTCACCTGTTATCAGGAGAGACCTCAGTGCTGTATCTTTCAGCCCAGTACTGGTCCTGAAAAGTAATTTTAACCGTACTTACCAGTAACTTGAATTTCCTTCCATAGGCTAACATTGACTGGTTTCACTTGGAAATTCTTCTAAGTGTGGAGTTTTGGAACTTTAAAATATTCCTCTAAAATCAGCCGAAATACGAATTCCGATTTACTCACCTGTTATCAGGAGAGACCTCAGTGCTGCATCTTTCAGCCCAGTACTGGTCCTGAAAAGTAATTTTAACCGTACTTACCGGTAACTTGAATTTCCTTCATAGGCTAACATTGACTGGTTTCACTTGGAAATTCTTCTAAGTGTGGAGTTTTGGAACTTTAAAATATTCCTCTAAAATCAGCCGAAATACGAATTCCGATTTACTCACCTGTTATCAGGAGAGACCTCAGTGCTGCATCTTTCAGCCCAGTACTGATCCTCAAAAGTAATTTTAACCGTACTTACCAGTAACTTGAATTTCCTTCCATAGGATATCATTGCCTGCTTTTTGCTGAAAAAGTTTCTAAGTGTTGATTTTTGAAACATACAAATATTCCTCTAAAATCAGCCGAAATACGAATTCCGATTTACTCACCTGTTATCAGGAGAGACCTCAGTGCTGTATCTTTCAGCCCAGTACTGTTCCTGAAAAGTAATTTTAACCGTACTTACCAGTAACTTGAATTTCCTTCCATAGGCTAACATTGACTGGTTTCACTTGGAAATTCTTCTAAGTGTGGAGTTTTGGAACTTTAAAATATTCCTCTAAAATCAGCCGAAATACGAATTCCGATTTACTCACCTGTTATCAGGAGAGACCTCAGTGCTGCATCTTTCAGCCCAGTACTGATCCTCAAAAGTAATTTTAACCGTACTTACCAGTAACTTGAATTTCCTTCCATAGGATATCATTGCCTGCTTTTTGCTGAAAAAGTTTCTAAGTGTTAATTTTTGAAACATACAAATATTCCTCTAAAATCAGCCGAAATACGAATTCCGATTTACTCACCTGTTATAAGGAGAGACCTCAGTGCTGTATCTTTCAGCCCAGTACTGGTCCTGAAAAGTAATTTTAACCGTACTTACCAGTAACTTGAATTTCCTTCCATAGGCTAACATTGACTGGTTTCACTTGGAAATTCTTCTAAGTGTGGAGTTTTGGAACTTTAAAATATTCCTCTAAAATCAGCCGAAATACGAATTCCGATTTACTCACCTGTTATCAGGAGAGACCTCAGTGCTGCATCTTTCAGCCCAGTACTGATCCTCAAAAGTAATTTTAACCGTACTTACCAGTAACTTGAATTTCCTTCCATAGGATATCATTGCCTGCTTTTTGCTGAAAAAGTTTCTAAGTGTTGATTTTTGAAACATACAAATATTCCTCTAAAATCAGCCGAAATACGAATTCCGATTTACTCACCTGTTATAAGGAGAGACCTCAGTGCTGTATCTTTCAGCCCAGTACTGGTCCTGAAAAGTAATTTTAACCGTACTTACCAGTAACTTGAATTTCCTTCCATAGGCTAACATTGACTGGTTTCACTTGGAAATTCTTCTAAGTGTGGAGTTTTGGAACTTTAAAATATTCCTCTAAAATCAGCCGAAATACGAATTCCGATTTACTCACCTGTTATCAGGAGAGACCTCAGTGCTGCATCTTTCAGCCCAGTACTGATCCTCAAAAGTAATTTTAACCGTACTTACCAGTAACTTGAATTTCCTTCCATAGGATATCATTGCCTGCTTTTTGCTGAAAAAGTTTCTAAGTGTTGATTTTTGAAACATACAAATATTCCTCTAAAATCAGCCGAAATACGAATTCCGATTTACTCACCTGTTATCAGGAGAGACCTCAGTGCTGCATCTTTCAGCCCAGTACTGGTCCTGAAAAGTAATTTTAACCGTACTTACCAGTAACTTGAATTTCCTTCCATAGGCTAACATTGACTGGTTTCACTTGGAAATTCTTCTAAGTGTGGAGTTTTGGAACTTTAAAATATTCCTCTAAAATCAGCCGAAATACGAATTCCGATTTACTCACCTGTTATCAGGAGAGACCTCAGTGCTGCATCTTTCAGCCCAGTACTAATCCTGAAAAGTAATTTTAACCGTACTTACCAGTAACTTATATTTTCTTCCATAGGAATCCATTGTCTGGTTTTCAGCAAAAAAGTTTCAAAGTGTTGATTTTTACAAACTACAAATATTCCTTAAAAATCACCTGTATGACTTAAACGCATTCTTTCAACTGTTTACAGGAGATGCACCAGTGCTGGATCCAGGATCCAACACTGAGTAAGAAAAAGTAACGATAACAGTTTTTACCTGCTAAGTGAATTTCCTTCCATAGGATAACATTGGTGATTCTATGAGAAAAAGTTTCTAAGTGTCAACTTTTAAAATACAATAATATTCCTTAAAAATCACGACTGTAACCAAAACGCTTTTACTCAACTGTTTACAGGAGATGTACCAGGACTGAATCTAGGATCCAGTCCTGTGGTTAGAAAAGTAATCCATAAAGTAACTAATTGCATTTAACTAGAAATTCACATTGAGCTGAATGTTGCATTGTGTTTGAAAATGTGTTGCCCATTGCAACAACTGTAACTACTGTACTTAAAAGTCTATTGCCTATGTGCAAAGTATTTAAACTAAAGTAATTCATTCTGAGAAAGTATTTTTTGTAATGTAATGTATAATGTAATTACAATGTAATTTAAAAAATAAAATCTGTAAAAAAAAATTGTTTCTAAAAATGTAGTAAATCAGTATGAAAAAATTAGTATAACAATTAATACATTTAAAAATTGTCATTTACAAAACCTTTGAAATTCACTGAAAAAACCGTAGGTTTCAGGCACGTTATAGTTAGAAATTAGCATTTAAAAAACCTTTGAAATTCACTGAAAAAACCATAGGTTTCAGACACGTTATAGTTACAAATTAGCATTTAAAAAACCTTTGAAATTCACTGAAAAAACCATAGGTTTCAGACACGTTATAGTTACAAATTAGCATTTAAAAACCTTTGAAATTCACTGAAAAAACCATAGGTTTTAGGGACAGTTATAGTTACTTGGACATTGCACTCGTACAAAACCCGTGAAATTCCCCGTTATAGTTAGTTCAGCTAACTATAACTCGCGCCCGCAATGCACTGCTGATGACGTCACATATTACATCACTCATGACATGGTCAGTGACATCACTGATGACATCACTGATGACATCTCAAATGACATCACTGATGACATCATCCACGTGATAATCTGATGCACCTCCTCACACCCTAATATAATCTTTGATACACCCACTCTAAATTACAGACTGCCATTCGCAAAACCATAGACACTCCAACACCAATAACTACATACCCACTCACTGATTCTTAGGTCTCACACACACACATCCACTCACTCACCCGTACAGTCACTCATACTTACGGTCACTCAGTACAGGACTATCATATGCACTCTTACTCCTATATAGACACTCAAACAACGCCACTCATCCATAGAGATACTCAGACACCTAGTCAGTCATGCAAATAATTAAACACACTGCCATTTACTCACCTATACAGTTATACACACACCAGCTCACTTACTCATACAAATAGTAGCACATTGTTACGCTCTTATACAATCACTGATACAAGCACACACTCATCCATACAGCCACTATCACAATCACTCACTCTTGCTTATAGCTATTTATATACTCCAACACACATATATACTGCCTTTCACATATGTAGTTACTCACACATGTACCACTGGGACATACATTCACTCACTAACACACTCTTACACACACTTACCCACCCATACAGTCTATCACAGATGCACTCTTGAAACCATCCACCCAGTGAATCACCCACTCACACATCTATGCACAGAGTTGCACACACCCCTCCCACACAAACACTCAGGCACCCATACAGATACTCAGACAAGCATTCAATAACTCATATAGACACTCATTTAGCTATTCACAAACACATGCAGCCACTTACACAGCAACAGACAGACGGATACAGACATTCACCCAGTTTAGTCACTAACCCATGCATTCAGTAAGATACGTTAAATCACTCACTTATAGAGTCAGTCACGCACCTACTAAATCATCCATACAGACACTTACACACCCACTCATTCTTCAATACGTCTTTTCCTATATATATTAAAAATATTTAAACTTTACAGAAACACACAGTCACTGGATGATGTCATCAGTGATGTCATTTGAGATGTCATCAGTGATGTCATCAGTGATGTCACTGACCATGTCATGAGTGATGTAATATGTGACGTCATCAGCAGTGCATTGCGGGGGCGCGAGTTATAGTTAGCTGAACTAACTATAACGGGGGAATTTCACGGGTTTTGTACGAGTGCAATGTCCAAGTAACTATAACTGTCCCTAAAACCTATGGTTTTTTCAGTGAATATATATATATATATATATCATAAACAAAGTCCAATTAACGATCACTCAGAGGGTTGTGCAGTTACCAAAAAGTTGGTTTATTTCCAGGCTCTTAACGATCCTCTGCGCAGGGCGTGGGAAAGCGGAAGGAGCAGAAACGTTTTGTTTATGCACTTGGTTTTAATGGGTTAAATAAATAATCACTGAAGATTTACCTTCTGTGCGTGGTGCTGTGATCTTTCGCCGATTCCCTTGCTGAAGTCGTGTTTGGGAACGGAGGTCAAAGGAGCTTGGAGACATATATATATATATATATATATATTATCTACTGGCGGTCGCCAGTAGATAGTTATAGTTAGGACCTATTTTCCATAGGAAATCCGCAACATTCTATTTGAAATAACTCTTGCGTCGGTTGACGAATCTTCGCGAAATGTTCAAACTTTATGGCCCGCTCCGGTCCGCTCCTACCCTGAAAGTTTTAGGGTGATTCGTCAAGCGGGAGCCGAGAAAAAAGGGGGGTCCCAAAACGTGTTTTCCCCATTCATTTTCCCATAGGAAACTTTAGCCACGGCTACAGCCCGAACTGCTGAACGGAATTACACAAAATTTGGCAAAGAGGTAGTTCTTGGTTCAGAAAGAACCCTTTTGTTAAATGGTGTAAATCCGTTCAGTAGTTGTGGAGAAATTAAAAAAATAAGAGTCAAAAATCAATTTCCCATAGGAAACTTTATGCAAGGCTACAGCCCGAACTGCTGAACGGAATTACACCAAATTTGGCAAAGAGGTAGTTCTTGGTTCAGAAAGAACCCTTTTGTTAAATGGTGTAAATCCGTTCAGTAGTTGCTGAGAAAATCAAAAGTAAAAACACATATATATCTGGGCGGAGCCTAACCACACATGTCATCGTGAGATCTGATTGTCTGTCAGCACTTCATCCTGGAATTGCTGGCAGCCATCTTGGGACCAATATAAATGATAGTACCCCATTGAAATGCATTGTAGTGAATCGAAGATTTTGAGGGTTACCAAAAGGAGAACTATAAAGGGTGATAACAGACTTTAGTTACATTAGAATTCATTTGTTGATGGTACCATACTAATTTCAGGAATTGTGGTGTGTTCTAAGGTGATTTTACCCTGTGAAAAACCTTCTGCTGGGATATCATGAATCATGTTTGAGAGAAAACTATTTTCACATGCTTGTCCCATACAGTTTTGGAAGGTGCTCCAGAAGCTAAAATGAGAGCATATTTTCTGTAAATTCACATTATCTTTCTCAGTCATGTGAGAATGAAGTCTGACATTCTCAGTAAAACATGTACATCCAACAAGGGCAGAGACTGTCAGTTGATTCCTTTGTGTTCTACTGCAGCTTCCCAGAGTGTTCTAAAGAACAACTAGAGTGCTAACAGCCTTACTTATGACAACCTTACGTATGGCACACCTGAAGCCATCTTGATTGGAATAAACTGGTAACACTTAAAACATTTAATTTAAAAAGGAACAAAATGATGGGGTTCATCTTGTCATAGAAATTATGGTTAGTGCTCTGGAAAGAAAAATTAGGACATGTTTCAAGTGTGATCTCAAATATCTTCCTGTTATATTTCAACAGGAGCAGCCTGTCAGTTGATGCCTTTGTGTTCTACTGCAGCTTCCCAGAGTGTTCTAAAGAACAACTAGAGCGCTAACAGTCTTACTTATGACAAAAGTATGGCACACCTGAAGCCATCTTGATTGGAATAAACTGGTAACACTTAAAACATTTAATTTAAAAAGGAACAAAATGATGGGGTTCATTTTGTCATAGAAATTATGGTTAGTGCTGTAGAAAGAAAAATGAGGACATGTTTCAAGTGTGATCTCAAATATCTTCCTGTTATATTTCAACAGGAGCAGCCTGTCAGTTGATGCCTTTGTGTTCTACTGCAGCTTCCCAGAGTGTTCTAAAGAACAACTAGAGCGCTAACAGTCTTACTTATGACAAAAGTATGGGACACCTGAAGCCATCTTGATTGGAATAAACTGGTAACACTTAAAACATTTAATTTAAAAAGGAACAACATGAGGGGTTCATTTTGCCATAGAAATTATGGTTAGTGCTGTAGAAAGAAAAATTAGGACATGTTTTAAGTGAGATCTCAAATATCTTCCTGTTATATTTTAACAGGAGCAGCCTGTCAGTTGATGCCTTTGTGTTCTACTGCAGCTTCCCAGAGTGTTCTAAAGAACAACTAGAGTGCTAACAGCCTTACTTATGACAAAAGTATGGCACACCTGAAGCCACCTTGATTGGAATAAACTGGTAACACTTAAAACATTTAATTTAAAAAGGAACAAAATGAGGGGGTTCATTTTGCCATAGAAATTATGGTTAGTGCTGCAAAAAGAAAATTTAGTGCATGTTTTAAGTGAGATCTCAAATCCTCTTCTATTTCATTAGAAAATTCTGACATGCAGACTGAAACAATCACTTTCAATACCAGCAGTAGACTTCCAGTTAACTCCTTGGTGAGCAGTAGCTTTACTACAGTGATCTAATGAACAACTAGAGTGCTAACATTCTGAATTTATGGCAAATGTGTGACACATCTGAATGCCTTCTTGATGGAATCAAAGTAAAAAACTGAAAGCATTTCCTACTGAGGAGACTGCAGTAAATGAGGAAATTAGGAAACTTCATAACAAATAAGTCTTCCAAGATGGCCACCAGTGAAAAAAGAGCCCAAATGTAGCACAAATATTACCCAGATGTAGCCCACATATAGCCCAATGACAAAAGTGTGCAAAACACTTTTTATTTTTAGTTTTTTGCAGTTTTATGTAGTGCAGACTGGTCAGGTATTGGAGCGTTGCATCTTAAAACATGACCCCCTACACTACAAAAACACCACTGCACTACCCTAAACCCTAAAACACTACCCCCAGCACGACCCCTACACTACACAAGCACCACTGCACTATCCTAAACCCTAAAACACTACCCCCAGCATGACCCCCTACACTACACAAACACCACTGCACTACCCTAAACCCTAAAACACTACCCCAACACCACTGCACTAACCTAAATCCTAAAACACTACCCCCAGCACGACCCCCTACACTACCCAAACACCACTGCACTACCCTAAAACATGACCCCCTACACTACACAAACACCACTGCACTACCCTAAACCCTAAAACACTACCCCCAGCACGACCCCCTACACTACACAAGCACCACTGCACTACCCTAAACCCTAAAACACTACCCCCAGCACGACCACCTACACTACACAAACACCACTGCACTACCTTAAACCCTAAAACACTACCCCCAGCACGACCCCTACACTACCCAAACACCACTGCACTAACCTAAATCCTAAAACACTACCCCCAGCACGACCCCCTACACTACCCAAACACCACTACACTACCCTAAAACATGACCCCCTACACTACACAAACACCACTGCACTACCCTAAACCCTAAAACACTACCCCCAGCACGACCCCCTACACTACACAAGCACCATTGCACTGCCCTAAACCCTAAAACACTACCCCCAGCATGACCCCCTACACTGCCCGAACACCACTGCACTGCCCTAAACCCTGAAACACCAACCCTAGCACGACCCCCTACACTGCCTGAACACCACTGCACTGCCCTAAACCCTGAAACACCACCCCCTTCACGACCCCCTGCACTGCCCGAACACCACTGCACTGCCCTAAACCCTGAAACACCACCCCCAGCACGACCCCTACACTGCCCGAACACCACTGCACTGCCCTAAACCCTGAAACACCACCCCTGCACGACCCCCTACACTGCCCGAACACCACTGCACTGGCCCTAAACCCTGAAACACCATCCCCAGCACGACCCCCTACACTGCCCGAACACCACTGCACTGCCCTAAACCCTGAAACACCACCCCCAGCAAGACCCCCTACACTGCCCGAACACCACTGCACTGCCCTAAACCCTGAAACATCACCCCCAGCAAGACCCCCTACACTGCCCGAACACTCACTGCCCTAAACCCTGAAACACCACCCCCAGCAAGACCCCCTACACTGCCCGAACACCACTGCACTGCCCTAAACCCTGAAACACCAGCCCCAGCACGACCCCTACACTGCCCGAACACCACTGCACTGCCCTAAACTCTGAAACACCAGCCCCTTCACGATCCCCCAATCACTGCCCGAACACCACTGCACTGCCCTAAACCCTGAAACACCACCCCCAGCACGACCCCCTACACTGCCCGAACACCACTGCACTGCCCTAAACCCTGAAACACCACCCCCTGCACGATCCCCTACACTGCCCGAACACTACTGCACTGCCCTAAACCCTGAAACACCACCCCCAGCACGACCCCCTACACTGCCCGAACACCACTGCACTGTCCTAAACCCTGAAACACTACCCCCAGCAAGACCCCTACACTGCCCGAACACCACTGCACTGCCCTAAACCCTGAAACACCACCCCCTGCACGACCTCCTACACTGCCAGAACACCACTGCACTGCCCTAAACCCTGAAACACCACCCCCAGCACGACCCCCTACACTGCCCGAACACCACTGCACTGCCCTAAACCCTGAAACATCAACCCCAGCAAGACCCCTACACTGCCTGAACACCACTGCCCTAAACCCTGAAACACCACCCCCTACACTGCACCGAACATCACTGCACTGCCCTAAACCCTGAAACACCACCTCCAGCAAAACCCACTACACTGCCTGAACACCATTGCTCTGCCCTAAATCCTGAAACACTATCCCCAGCACGACCCCCTACACTGCCCGAACACCACTGCACTGCCCTAAACCCTGAAACACCACCCCCAGCACGACCCCCTACACTGCCCGAACACCACTGCACTGCCCTAAACCCTGAAACACCAGCCCCAGCAAGACCCTCTACACTGCCCGAACACCACTGCGCTGCCCTAGACTCTGAAACACCAGCCCCAGCAAGATCCCCTACACTGCCCGAACACCACTGCACTGCCCTAAACCCTGAAACATCAGCCCCAGCATGACCCCCTACACTGCCCAAACACCACTGCACTGCCCTAAACCCTGAAACACCAGCCCCAGCTCGACCACCTACACTGCCCGAACACCACTGCACTGCCCTAAACCCTGAAACACCAGCCCAAGCACAACCCCCTACACTGCCCGAACACCACTGCACTGCCCTAAACCCTGAAACACCAGCCCCAGCACGACCCCCTACACTGCCCGAACACCACTGTACTGCCCTAAACCCTGAAACACCAGCCCCAGCACGACCCCCTACACTGCCCGAACACCACTGCACTGCCCTAAACCCTGAAACACCACCCCCTGCACGACCCCCTACACTGCCCGAACACCACTGCACTGCCCTAAACCCTGAAACACCACCCCCTGCACCACCCCCTACACTGCCCGAACACCACTGCACTGCCCTAAACCCTGAAACACCACCCCCTGCACCGCCCCCTACACTGCCCGAACACCACTGCACTGCCCTAAACCCTGAAACACCACCCCCAGCACAACCCCCTTTACTGGTCGAACACCACTGCACTGCCCCAAACCCTGAAACACCACCCCCAGCATGACCCCTACACTGCCCGAACACCACTGCCCTAATCCCTGAAACACCACCCCCTGCACGACCTTCTACACTGCCCGAACACCACTGCACTGCCCTAAACCCTGAAACACCACCCCCTACACTGCCCAAACACCACTGCACTGCCCTAAACCCTGAAACACCACCCCCAGCACGACTCCCTACACTGCCCGAACACCACTGCCCTGCCCTAAACCCTAAAACACCACCCCCAGCATTACCCCCTACACTAGAACACTACCCCCAGCACGACCCCCTACACTACCCGGACACCACTGCACTACCCTAAACCCTAAAATACTACCCCCAGCACATCCCCTACACTACCCGAACACGACTGCACTGCCCTAAACCCTCAAACACTCCCCCAGCACGACCCCCTACACTACCCAAACACCACTGCACTGCCCTAAACCCTAAAACACTCCCCCAGCATGACCCCCTACACTACCCGAACACCACTGCACTGCCCTAAACCCTAAAACACTCCCCCAGCACGACCCCCTACACTACCCAAACACCACTGCACTGCCCTAAACCCTAAAACACTACCCCCGCATGACCCCCTACACTACCCAAACACCAATGCACTACCCTAATCCCTAAAACACTACCCCCGCATGACCCCCTACACTACCCTAAACCCTAAAACACTACCCCCCGCACAACTCCCTACACTACCCAAAGACCACTGCACTACCCTAAACCCTAAAACACGACCTCCTACACTACACAAACACCACTGCACTACCCTAAACCCTAAAACACTACCCCCTACACTACACAAACACCACTGCACTACCCTAAACCCTAAAAAACTACCCCCAGCACGAACCACTACACTGCCCAAACACCACTGCACTACCCTAAACCCTAAAAAACTACCCCCAGCAGTACCCCTACACTACCCAAACACCACTGCACTACCCTAAACCCTAAAACACTACCCCCAGCAGTACCCCCTACACTACCCAAACACCACTGAACTACCCTAAATCACTACCCCCAGCACTGACCCCCTACACTACCCAAACACCACTGCACTACCCTAAACCCTAAAACACTACCCCAGCACGACCCCCTACACTACCCAAACACCACTGCACTACCCTAAACCCTATAACACTCCCCCAGCACGACTCCCTACACGACCCAAACACCACTGCACTACCCTAAACCCTAAATCTACCCCCAGCATGACCCCCTACACTACACAAACACCACTGCACTACCCTAAACCCTAAAACACTACCCCCAGCACGACCCTCTTCACTACCTAAACACAACTGCACAATTTGTTACAGGCGTTGCAACGCAGGCCTGTGGTGCTTACTGGAAGTACCTAGTGGGCTAGTTGGGCCCCAGGGACCCTCAGGATTCAAGGTGACCTAATCCCCCAACTTAAAACGCAGCACGGGGCGCGTTTGCACAGTGGTGAAGGGAGGGGCGGGGCCTCAGGTGACATGTGCGCAAACACGCCCTGTGATGCGTTTTAAGTTGGGGAATTAATTCCCTTTGAGTCCTGAGGGACCCTGGGGGCCAACTAGCCCACCAGGTACCTTCAGTAAGCACAACAGAGTTGCGTTGCAGAGAGGTGAAAAAAGGTGTGTGGCCTCGGAACGCCTCTCTGCAACTCAGCTCTGTGGTCCTAACTGTAGGTACCTGGGGGCTAGTTGGGCCCCAGGGACCCTCCGAATTCAAGGGGATTTAATCCCGCAACTTAAAACACGCCACGGGTGCGTTTGCACACATGTCACCTCAGGCCCCCCTCCCTTCACCACTGTGCAAACGCGCCCTGTAGCGCGTTTTAAGAGGTAGTTTTAATCCCCTGCCCTATTATGTACTAGGGACTTGCAGAGGAGGTCATGCTAATCACAGGGTACCCCAACGCATAGTGTTCCCTAGTGTATGTAGGTGTTTTCACTGTATTCTAAGTGTCTTTTAGCATAGCACTGGCTCTGGTTAGTCAGAGTCAGTTACCACCAGTACCCGTCTGAAAAAAGTTGTGGGCACAGGATGATTTTGCAACAAGGCCTCTTTCTGCTCCTCTGTTGGTTCTTTCTGCACATCTTTTGCTTCTTTCTGTGCGTTTTTCTTCTTTCTTCACATGTCCTACCTCTGTAGGCATAGTTAGAAATTAGCATTTAAAAAACCTTTGAAATTCACTGAAAAAACCATAGGTTTCAGACACGTTATAGTTAGAAATTAGCATTTAAAAAACCTTTGAAATTCACTGAAAAAACCATAGGTTTTAGGGACAGTTATAGTTAGTTGGACATTTCACTCGTACAAAACCATAGAAATTCCCCGTTATAGTTAGTTCAGCTAACTATAACTCGCGCCCCGCAATGCACTGCTGATGACGTCACATATTACATCACTCATGACATGGTCAGTGACATCACTGATGACATCACTGATGACATCATCCATGTGATAATTTCATGCATCTTCTCACACCCTAATATAACTTTTGATACACCCACTCTAAATTACAGACTGCCATTCTCAAAACCATAGACACTCCAACACCAAAAACTACATACCCACTCACTGATTCTTAGGTCCACACACACATCCACTCACTCACCCGTACAGTCACTCATGCTTAGTCACTCAGTATAGGACTATCATATGCACTCATACACCTATATAAACACTCACACACCACCAGTCATCCATAGAGGTACTCACACACCTAGTCAGTCATGCAAAAAACTTAATCACACACCCATTTACTCACCTATACAGTTATACGCACACCAGCTCACTTACTCACACAAATACTAGCACATTCTTACGCTCTTATACAATCACTGATACAAGTACACACTCATCCATACAGCCACTCTCACAATCACACACTCTCACTTATAGCCATTTATATACTCCAACACACATATATACTGCCTTTCACATATGTAGTTACTCACACATGTACCACTGAGATATACATTCAATCACTAACACACCCATACACACACTCACCCACCCATACAGTCCATCACAGATGCACTCTTGAAACCATGCACCCAGTGAATCACCAACTCACACATCTATGCACAGAGTCACACACACCCCACCCACACAAACACTCAGGCACCCATACAGATACTCAGACAATCAATCAATAACCCATGTAGACACTCATGTAGCTATTCAGAAAGCCATGCAGCCGCTTACAAACCAACAGACAGACGGATACAGACATTCACACAGTTTAGTCACTAACCCATGCATTCAGTAAGCTACATTTAATCACTCACTTGTAGAGTCAGTCACTCACGTACTAAATCATCCATTCAGACACTTATACACCCACTCATTCTTCAATACGCCTTTCCCTATATATATTAAACATATTTAAACTTTACAGAAACACACAGTCACTGGATGATGTCATCAGTGATGTCATCAGTGATGTCATTTGAGATGTCATCAGTGATGTCATCAGTGATGTCACTGACCATGTCATGAGTGATGTAATATGTGACGTCATCAGCAGTGCATTGCGGGGCGCGAGTTATAGTTAGCTAAACTAACTATAACGGGGAATTTCTATGGTTTTGTACGAGTGAAATGTCCAACTAACTATAACTGTCCCTAAAACCTATGGTTTTTTCAGTGAATATATATATATATATATATATATATATATATATATATATATATATTTATACAGTACATTTTTATAAAATGTAAAAATTATACAATAAATTCAAATTAATAGTTTATTAATTATTTTAAAGTATATATATTTAAATAATTATGTATGTGTGTTTAACTTTATTTAATTAAGTTTTTTTTGCTATATTTGTTAAAATGTATATTAAATCTACTTTATTTTGTTTAAATTAATTTTATTATTTAATACATTTAATATTTATTATTTTATTTTATATATATAAAAATTGATATTTTGTACAACTATGGTGTCCATTACGATACCGGGCGCAATAAAATCCGCCATCTACCATATCGGTAAAAAACCGCCCGCCTACACCGTCTGAATACCGACCGAGCAATCACGATGTCGCGAAGCGAACACCGCCCGCGGCGGAAAAAACACACAAAATACCGCCCTGTCTATGTCCGAGTCGAAGTCAATCCGTCCGCCACGGACGCAAACCCGCACGACAACCCAAAACCGCCCGCCCTGACTACCGAGACACCGGCCGTGAAATTAGGATCTTCCCGACATGAGCGCAGCAAATCCACAAATACACCGCCCGCCATCGTAAACAACAGTGATGAAAATGGACACGGCGGAACCCCTGGCGGCCACGTCCCTGCACAGAAACCATCCGCGGACCAAAGAAACACACACAACATGGCCAACAAGTCCACACAGCAATCCACGCCCAAATACCCAAACACAGTACACATCCCGAAACACATCCCCCTGGACAAACAAATAAACTACAAATCCCAGAACACCAGCCACAACACACCTGAAAACAACAGCACATCATGACACACCCACATAGGTAAGTACAAATGCAGCCCTTCACAGACCACAATCCCTTGCAACACTACAAATTGAGGACGTGAGCACAGAACACAGCGAGACAGAAAGGACAGGAGCACACCACAGACACGCACCCATCACCACCACCACCACCAAACACCGGCCCCACAAACCCCCTGCACATCACACACCGCACCAGCACCACAAACACAAAACCACACACCATGGCAGCACAAAGAATGCCCAAGTTCGCTTCCACTGAGCTGACGGTCATGGTCAACGAGATCATCAAGGTGCACCCACAAATCTATGGGAACCAGGTCCAACAGACACCACTAGCCACCAGAAACCGGTTGTGGAGCAGGATCGTAGACCAGGTCAATGCAGTCGGGAACGTGCCACGCAACAGAGCCGAAATCACCAAGAGGTGGCACGACATGAAAAGAGTGGTCAAAAAGAAGGAGGCCAAGAATCGGCAGCTGGCTGACAGGACTGGCGGAGGAAATCCCACGCTATTTAAGACCTTCAAGGCGTGGGAGGAGAAGGTGCGAGGCATCCTACATCCAGAGAGTCTCACCGGAATACCAGGGGGAGTGGAGGCTGGTAAGTACAAACAAATGTATACCAGCACACCGCTATGTACTCACATGCACTACCACTATGCCATAGCTCCGAGGGACAAACACCCCCATGTCTAGTACACAATACACAAGACATCACTCACACATGCAACAGACTAACTAACAAAACCATGGGGGCATGTGTACAGTCAGCCAGCACCGCAACTCCCACCAGGTCCCCTTGTACTCCAGATGCGCCAGAAGGAGCACTCCCCACACCCACACTCATGTGTCAGCCATAGCTGCACTAACCGACAAGTAACAGGTAAGTAGCCGGAACACAAAGTCAGTGGGTCGGAGGGGGACAGCTGAAGTACAACACCCACCAGGCCCCTAGTCCTACAGCGCAGCAAGGTGGAGCACACCCCACACCCATGTGTCAGCCATAGCTGCACTAACCGACAAGTAACAGGTAAGTAGCCGGAACACAAAGTCAGTGGGTCGGAGGGGGACAACTGAAGTACAACACCCACCAGGCCCCTAGTCCTACAGCGCAGCAAGGTGGAGCACACCCCACACCCATGTGTCAGCCATAGCTGCACTAACCGACAAGTAACAGGTAAGTAGCCGGAACACAAAGTCAGTGGGTCGGAGGGGGACAGCTGAAGTACAACACCCACCAGGCCCCTAGTCCTTCAGCGCAGCAAGGTGGAGCACACCCCACACCCATGTGTCAGCCATAGCTGCACTAACCGACAAGTAACAGGTAAGTAGCCGGAACACAAAGTCAGTGGGTCGGAGGGGGACAGCTGAAGTACAACACCCACCAGGCCCCTAGTCCTACAGCGCAGCAAGGTGGAGCACCCCTCCCTCCCAGTACCATATGGCATCCATTGCATAGCGCCCTCCAAACCAACAAGTAGGTAGAGTACTGTACAGGGCGGGGTGTCTGTAGGCATGAGTACAATATTACGACTAACATTTGGGACATGTCACGTAGCAGAGGAAGACGCAGCACTGCTCCCTGTCATAATCATGTGACCAATTTGCACACGGACATGTATTACAGAGTCATAGCCCACATGAGCCATCACAAATACAGCAACACCCATGGAGCCACGTCTGCATGCACAAGTCCCACTGGAGTACTGACCCACACGGCGGGCACTGTGCCACTCATCACACACATCAGCAACACCATCGAAGTCCTGTCCATGTAGTCGTTACTGCCTGTTCCCCACACAACGTACAACATCGCCCATGTAAGTCTAACCTGTCTAGAACTAACAGTGTGGAACCCCAGTAATGCACATAAACACCACTGGACCCATGAAACACACAGCCACACAATGCACATCCAACATACCATCCATCTCATCTGTCAGCCCCAGTGTCATGAAAGGTATGTCATCGGAACAGCTGGCCCTCATACAGTAGTTCTGCAAAGATACCTGCCCATCACAAATAATGTGTCTGCAGTGACTGAAGCGCACATCACACTGATTTACAACATACATAATATAGTCAACACCCCAAGAGCACTGCATTGCTGCACATGGCCGAGGGTAGCACGCACACCAAGGAATTGGCCCATCTGCAATACGTCGTGTGGCACACAACCATCACTCACTCACTACAATGCTTGCAGTGTAATGTCCATAAATGATAACAGTGAGCAGATATGCTGGGGATGTCAGACATACACACACCTTTGTCTCTGCACTGTCATGTTGCCAAAACACATGTCCCGTTCTGCACCCATATGTCACAGTATGTACCCCAAAACCATATTTCACCTCAAAAGCGTTGAGGGGCTGTACCCCTTTTGTCATCTGCGTTTCTAAGCGTTCCATTTGGACCCCAAAACCATATTTCACCTCAAAAGCGTTGAGGGGGCTGTACCCCTTCTGCCATCTGCGTTTCTAAGCGTTCCATTTGAACCCCAAAACCATATTTCACCTCAAAAGCGTTGAGGGGCTGTACCTCCTTTTGCCATCTGCGTTTCTAAGCGTTCCATTTGAACCCCAAAACCATATTTCACCTCAAAAGCGTTGAGGGGGCTGTACCCCCTTTTGCCATCTGCGTTTCTAAGCATTCCATTTGAAGCTCAAAACCATATTTCACCTCAAAAGCGTCGATGGGTCTGGAGCCCGCATACACCCAAGCCACAAAATGTAGGAGTACAGCAACACACACTGATTGTCATTGCTAATCCGTCCCATGCCACATGAACACAACACACAGTTCCATTGCCTTGCCCACGCATACACACATCGTACATCCACACACACGCCACTGGGAAACCTGTGCACAACAGTGCATGAACTGTGAATGTCAGACAACCAATACAAACTTTGCAAGGTACAACACAATAACCTATCTCATTCTCCCCACAGGTGCCGAACAGCTGGATGCTGGAGAGGGAGACAGCAGCCAGCACAGCCAGTCCGCAAGCCCCCGACCCGGACTCACGGATGTAGAAGACCTGGACACCTCTTCGGACGAGGACCACCGAGCTGGCCCGTCTGGAGTGGCAGGGCCCAACCGCTCCCCAGGGCCCCTCCTACCCACCAACACATCACCCAGGGCTGCTGACCAGTCACAGACCCCTGCTGCCACGGTCATTGCGGCCACCACCACCGCCGCAACAACCACCACCACCACGCCATCCCTGGCCACAGCACCTGCGCAAGGGGTGGCACGCCCATCGTGCTCGACCCTGGGAGCCAGACAGAGGACCGTGGTGACCAATGTGGCGAGTGGGCAGGTCGGTGGCAGCAGTACTGGTGGGAGGAGCAAGGTCAGGCCAACGCCATCTGAGCCTGGGAGCCAAGCCCTGCCGCAAATCTCAAGAGTCCTTGGGGCCTATGAAGAGGCCCAAGGACAATGGGCTAGGTCATCTGCCGACACGCGGGAGGTCCTTGGGGTGTTGAGGTCCATGGACACCCATATGGGCCAATTCATGACCCGTATGGACCAACTTGTGGACCTCATGGGCCAGCTGGTGGTGGTGGGGAGGGCCCAAGCAAGGCCAGCCACACCACCGCTGCCACCACGTGCTGTGGCGCAGGGTCGTGCAACATCTAGTTCCCCTGCGTCCACAGCGAGTGAGCAGTCCTCAGCCACCACCAGCAGCCCACCAACACAACCCCCCCTACCAAACGTGGAAGGGGCCGTCCGAAGAGGAAACAGGTGTCCAGAGAGGACTACACACGCTCCAAACGCCAGTGAGACAGCCAGCCACCCTGACCACCTACTGCACTGACTTTGACTACGATCCTACCCCACACTGCCATGTGAATGGCATGTGTCTGTTGGACTGTGGACATAGAACTTCATGGGTACACCTTGACCATCACGCAGCCATGTCCGTCAACTCATTGTCACAGCATGCACCACTTCTGTCATCACCTTGCACACAATCACATGTCACCGCTGTAAATAAATACACCTTGATCACAATCTGCTTCATGTGCCCTGGGTTTAATCAACGATGTGCAACCGCCACCATGAGCAGGAATGCCTCTGCTGTGTGGCATGTAGATAGGCCAGGAGATGTTGTAGGGACCTAGGGGTGAAAATCAGAACAAGAGTCCATTCAATTAGTGTGTCACACACCCATCACACAGTACTTGTCACCAACTACAAGCAATATACACACATCTCACAGAGCAACGGGGCACAATGCCACAGCCACTGTCAGTGGCATACTACCCTGGACATGGACCATTGCCACACAGCACTCAGTGAACAAAAGACCACCGTCACAATGCACACAAACACCTGCACAACTACAGCTACATCAGCCGTCGTACATGGTCACTCACCGTCAAGTGAAGTAGCGGGCGATGAGCTGCTGACGCACATTCACAGCTTCCTCCTCTCCACTGTCCTCATCACTGGACCCGTCCTGGTCTGCAGGCGGGGGCCCGGGCTGATCACCGTCATCCACTATTAGGGGGATCTGCTTGCGAATAGCCAGATTGTGCAGCATGCAGCATGCCACAACTATCTGGCACACCTTCTGTGGGGAGTACGCCAGTGCACCCCCGGTGCGGTCCAGGCATCTGAATCTGGACTTCAGGAGGCCAAAAGTCCGCTCCACCACACGTCTGGCCCTGCCATGTGCCTCATTGTAGCGGACATCAGCTGGTGTCCGAGAATGACGTAATGGGCTGAGCAGCCAAGGCCCATTCGGATAAGCAGAGTCACCTGGGTGTGAGGAATACCGAGATTAGTTGCAATTCCAACTGTCCCCAAGACAGCATCGCACACCAGGCACGCTACACGAGTACACATACTCACCAACAATCCAAGCACGGTCCGGTTGCAGATTGGTCATCAGACGTGGTAGGATGCTGTTGCGCATGATGTGCCGATCCTGGAAACTTTGCACACACGTGTGTAATGACCATGTCCGCAAGGCACACCACTTGCACATTCAGGGAGTGGAAGTGCTTCCGATTCCTATATATGTGCTCCATGGCCTGTGGTGCTACAAGGCCAACATGGGTGCAATCAATTGCACCAACAACGTGGGGGATCCGTCCAAGGGCATAGAAAGCACCCTTCACTGCCGCCAATTCACGAGCCCTGGGGAATCGGATGTACCGGTTCCTGTACAGCATCATAGCTGACAGTACATCCCGTAGCACCATGCTGAACATGGGCTGGGACATCCCACTTCCACTGCCCACTGTGTGTTGGAATGACCCAGTGGCGAAGAAATGCAGTGCAGCCATCACCTTAGCCGTGGGGGTAAATGCAGTTGGATACACCATGCGAGGACGGAGGTGGGGTTCCAACAAGGCACATAGGCGATGCAGGGTGGGTCGGTCCAGATGGAATTTCCGGATTACCTCCACGTCCTCCATGTCTGCCAGCAATTGGTAGGGGCGATGTATGTTTGGTCTCCTCCTAGGAAAGATGGAAGTGGACACATGTCAAAGCAACACGCCACATGGCATTTTCACAAACACAAAACAAAAATGACTGACCAAGCAATTGAATCACAGAACAGCTGACAAGTAGGGACAGCACAGCCACAATACACTTACACAGGTCCCCTTACCAATAGCAATGAGCAGTGACACAAACCATTGCTATGAGCATGCACATGGGGATTTAGGCCTTAATAACTTGTAAGGCATGACGATGATATCAGACTGCATATTTGGGAAGTGGCAACACCACGGCAATATAACTAGCTGCTGTGCCTGACACAGCTTCCGAGGCTGGGTGAGTATGGCACACACCAACAACGCAATGGACACAGGCTGAGCGGCAAAAACAAGTGGGTCCTGTTGCACGAGGGGATATGAGACAGTCATTGATGTCCCTACTTCACCCTATGTACAGCACTGTACGGATCACACCTCCAAAACACATTGACAGGTGTACACATTGACAGCTCCATGACAACACAGCTGTGTGATTGCAAATACACATCACACGTGACACGTAACGTAGCATGTGCCAAGTGGGAGATGTGCATAGTGAAAGATGGCATGTGTGTGCATATGCATGTCCCATGCTCCCATGCCAATGTGTACATGATGATGTGCCAACAGACATGTGGAGGCTGAGCACTGGCCGTCCCTGCCCATGCGCACAGCATGTTGTGGCCCTGTCCAGTGTGGACCTGCTCCCACACACAAGTCATGGCCACACCTGCAGATGCATTGCGCACATCATACTGTGTAGTGCACATGGCATCAGCGGACTGTACCCGCCATGGGCCAGGCCCTTACGGCCAACTCCAATGGCCCTCGCGGTTGCACCCTGCGTGTCCCGCAATGGAGGAAAGCGTCACGGGCCAGCTGGAAGAAGGCCATCGTCTGCAATTTAAGCAGGCAGACACGGTACACCAATTGCAGCGGCTTGGACCCACTGAAACTGCCCCAGGGGGCTATATGACTGTGGGAGTGAGACCGGCATTACCACAGCTACCAGGGACTGCAGCCTGGCATCCCTCAACAACACCTGCTGCTGCCACCTGTCCACATTAACGTCGATGACGCTGAAGATATGTCCAGGTCCACTCACTAGCGAGGATCTGGAGATCCTGGATTCCGAGCTCCACGCACACTGCACATGGCTATCCCTTGCAAAAGTTGTGTGTGTGAGACAACCACAGTGTGTGTGGGAGTGCATGTGGGGGACACACATGTCATTGATCCGCAGCACCATGAGTCAGAGCCTGTGGGGTTCCAAAATGCACTGCTCACCATGCTTACTGCAGGTGGCAGGGGTATGTGAGCTCCCGGGCGCTTTGCCATGTCTGTCCCTCCCGAGTGGTGGTACATGGCAACTTCATGTCAGACATCCAGTGACACAGTCAATTGGCAATGCAGGTCTCAGAGCACTTGTTGCTCGTGAGAATGGCAGGCTGGGGCCATGCTGCCCTTCTCAGTTCCAGCAGGCCTGGGCTGCACATTGACTGCACAATGCCAGTAGGTGACAACACAGACTGCCCAGTGGGTTACATGTGTCTTCTGTTCAGGACCTTCCGGAAAAGCGCTAACTCAGCACTGTCGATTGGACACACCATGCCTCGTGATAGGGATGTGTGTGAGAGATAGTGGCACAGAATGTGACCTCCATTGCGAGGTGGGCCATGCACAGGGCGAGTATGTTTATTGTTGCGCAGTGTTGGACACAGTGTGTACACCCACACAGATGTGTTGCCTTGTGATCTTTGTGTAGGTCCACCTGACAATGGACAGTAGATGTGGACAGGCTACACATTGCTCGATGTGCTGTCAACCTGCATGTGAATGGGTTGGACAGGTACTGTGTACACACTCCCAGCAGCATGCATTCACGTTGTGGTGTACACATGCTGTTAGGCCATGTCCGGTTACTTCCTGGCTCTGTTGCACGTCTCGGAGTATTTGGGATGGGTCAGCAGCATGCCACTGTAATTGGTGGATGTGTGTGATGTTGAGAAGTGCGTTAGTGACATTCCAAGCCTCCTGTGCACCATCCCTGCAGTTGGAATTCCTCCAGCCCAAGGACTTGTGAGGAGCCATTGCTACCAAGTTGATGCCTTTGTGTGTGTGTTACCGCCAGTGCAGCCAATTCCACAAAGGGTGTGACGGCATCTGCCGGATGGGCCACTATGTGGCGTTGACGGATCGGGGGATGCCCCCTCGTATTGTCTGGTTAGCACGGCGCTGCATTTCACCAGTAATGGTCTGCATCTTGACAGTCACACGGCCTGTGCCGGATGCACGTTTGTTGGGGCATCAGCAGCAAGCAAGTTTACAGTCTTGTGGGATGGTGTCTTTTGCTGTGAGAGGCAGCATGTGTCCACAGCCTACCCATGATCTGGGTAATGTGATGTTTGTTTTGTGATGCAGTGTGTAGTAACTGTAGTCTGTGCTGTGTGCATCTGACATGCATATGCTAGTCCTGAGGCTGAAGATGCAATTAGGGCACTCTGCATTCCCAATGCACTCGGAGTCGTAGCCCTCAGGTACAACCTGTAGTAGGCTGGAGTGGCTATTCACATGTATGTTAGGGGCACTGTGCCTACTCTGATATCGGTCGGACATATGTGTGCGATGCCTCACCTCATGTCTCTGGTACTTGCACATCCGACACACCGTGCAACAACAGTTGTGCTCGTGTGAACGACAGGTGGATGGCATGGGCTCATGGCCATTGTGGGCTGTCAGGTTGCAGTCTGTGTGAGTAGTTTCCCATTCTGCTCCATGCAGGTATGTGTTTGGCCTAATTACATAGTGGTCATCCTTGCCACCATCAGGATAGTGGTTGTGCACAACGCGAGTTGGGGCTATGGTCGCAGGGTGACACAGGCCGTGTGTAGTGCGATGTGCACTACATTCGTGGCACTAATTCGCGGATTCCTTTCCTGTACGCCAGCCATTGGGTGTTGATTGTGGTGGCTGTATACTATTGCACAGGTATCGTGCAACATGTGGATTTGGGTATGTTCTGTGCTGCTTCCCTTGCACATGTCTGTGTCATTGATGCCAGATGAGTGGGACCACCTCACTCTCTCTCATGTGGCATCTCCCCTGGGTGCTGAGGGACAGGGACGCTCAACAGTGGGGTGGCTTCGGATGTAGCAGCTGCACAGCTGCTGAGTGAGACAGTTGTGACCTGCGCCTCGGAGGCGCTAGACGTGTGCTGGATGAATCACAGGCCCAGTGGGCAATTTTGGCGTTATCTGAGGACTGAGGTGATGCATCCATGTTGTATGACACAGGGGACGTGGACTCTGGGTCTTCTTCAGCCACGCGGAGGCCAATGACCGCGCTCCCATCCACTTCCACTGGTGCAACACGTGTCGGCACAGGGATGAAGGATAGGGTGTCCATCACACCAGGCACAGCTGCCCCTGCACATGTGACCCCTGCTGCCCCAGTGCTGGGTCTGTTGAGCTGATGCGCCATCTGTGCGTGGGGCAGACAGCTCTCCTCACTTACGTCATTGCCCATGACATCACTTAGCCGCAGGAGACATGGATGATGGAGGGCCCACATGTACGCGTGGGTGGACTACTCCAGACCGTCCAATGGTTGTCACCCCCAGTGAAGGTGTGCCTTCAACTGCGCCAATCTCAGACTGACATTCCTGACCCTTTCCCCACCCCCTGGGGAGTGGCACATCTGACGGCAGCAGTGCACGAGTCCTAAATCGGAGGAGTGGGGGACGCTGACGTCCCGACCGGATGTGACATGTTGGAAGATGGCTTGCACCGTCAGACTTATGGCCTCCCCTCGCTCACCCCAATATGCGTTTGCATCTGAGAAGCCAGCGCGTGCACAGGCAGCTCCGAGCTCGCACCGGAGAGGCCAAAGAGTGTATGTGTGGGTCCATTTGAACGAGTTGTCTGTCTCGCGGTATAATCAGTGGCGGGACGCCGTCCACCTGCGTGGTACCCCGACTCGAGACCTGGACAACATTGACAAAGCATGACAGGCTCCGCAGTCCGGATACACCACCTGCAACACACAGAGGCTGTAGCTGCCCTAGCGGCCCAGGCCACGTCCAACTGGAGCAAATGGACCCACACATTCACTCTTTGACCTCTCTGGGGCGAGCTTGGAGCTGCTTGTGCACGCGCTGGCTTCTCTGTTGCAATGGCATGTAACGTGTGTGGGGAAATAGGCAATGAGTGCGATGGTGCGAGCCACCTTCAGTGACGTCACTACCGGGCGCGATGTGTGCATCCCCCACTACTTATATTTGACTTGTGCCATGCTGCACAATGAGGATGTGTTGCCTGCGTGATGTGACCAGGAGGAGCGCGCCATGACCTCTCACCCACCATGCTCCACTGCCATCCCGTGCCCTGGATAGCCCGTGCAGGTGGACGATGTTGGGGTACACCTGGTCGACAGGGGATGTGCGTGCCTTGGCAAGGGCCTGGCGGACGCACAGCAGTATCCAGCATGTCCCCAGAGGGTGGGCTGACGTCTACACCTGATGCAGCATCTTTCGTGTGGCCACCTGTTGTGCACACACGTGTTCACATTCATCCCCAGACAGGTGGTCTTTACAAATGCCCAAGACAGCGGTAATCTAGTGCTCCCGAATCCTCCCAACACAGTGTGTTTCAACATTGCATGTGCGCACCTACCCGTCACACCCACCCACCTGGGCCAAGCGTAACTCCCGCTTCAAATGACACATGTGTGTCTTCCACAGTTGTGCTACTCTCTCAGGGCCGGACCTGCAACTGTCCCGTAGCACACACACAGCACCGAGTCGTACTGGCATCCTGTTAGATTGGTAGGCACACTCACACATCTCCTTCTGACACAGTGGTGGCTGTGATGGATTTTGTGACTGCCATGGCAGTGTTGGCTGGCCATGGCAGGGCACACTAACACACATTGCATCCGTGGCACTACGTGTCACTACTCGGCACATCGAACTGGGCACTGTCCCTGGGGTTGATGAGTTATGCCGCCTGTCGATGTAATCTGTGACTGGATGCTGTTGTTCCTGTAGTCGGTTGTATCTGTGTAGTTGATGATTGCAGTTGTTGCAGTGTGTGCTTGGTTAAGTGGGGCACATGCCGTGTATGTGACCTCAGCAATTGCAATGTCTGGTCTCACATTCCAAAGTGTTGTACACGTGGCAGGGACTTCACTTCTTTCAGACTCTGCTACTTGTGTGTGTGATGAATCTGCTTTTCTGTGCAACGGATTGACTGCATGTATTTGGTGTTATTTCTGGGTAAATGTATCTGTGTCATGTTTGCGTGCATGCAATGCACAGGGTGTGAGTCTAGCCACAGGTGGACTGGCAGCATGCGCTGAGTATGCGGGCATGTGTGAGCTTACTTGCTGTGTGGCCAGCGGTGTAGGTGTATGTTAGTCTTGTGATGTGCATTGTGCCTGGGGACATGGCCTACTCTCAATGTGTGCATTTGGGAGGTGGTGGTGGGTGGTGTGGGTGGTGTGAGTTTGGGGTGGCGTTGGTGTGTGTGTGTGTTGTGGCCATGTCGACTACACACATATGTTTCCCAGGCCCATGGTGGATGTTTGTAACCGTGTTGAGGTCTGTGTATATGATGAGATGTGTGTGTTGTATGTTGCACGGAATGCAGTGTGTGGGTGTGTCCTTGCAGTTCAGGATGACTCCTACTTGTTATGGTTCAGACGTTGTGTGTGTGCAGGGTGTGTCACTGTCAAGATTGTGCCTATTTCAATTGTGCATGTCAGATTTTCTGCAGTTCTTACTCATTGTGCAGTGCTGCCCACCCAAACTGATGTTGTGTGTGTGTTTTGACAGGCATTGCTGTGGCATGCTTTTGCGTGGCTCCTACTTTTGGTTGCTGAGTGTGTGGTCAGACTGTGTGGGAAATTGTAGACATGTGTAGGACTGTGCTTTGTATTGACCAGGCCGTCAGTGTTGATGTGATGATCTTTCGGGCACCTTCAGAGTCTGACAAGTCCTGCTCCAGGAGCTGTGGTATTGCACTGTGGCCACTGTTGCGGCTACTCATTTGCGTTGACATCCAATGACAGTGGACTACATGGTCATCTCACGACTGTCGTGTACTTCACACACTCTCATCCTCTCTCATTCGTACTTGTGTTTGTGAAATGATTCAGCGGAGTCACATTTTTGCTTCAAGCCATGTATTTGGACTTACGTCCTCTGTGATGCAATATAGTGGACACTACTGGCAGCTAAATGCATGTGGAGGATCTACTTAGCATGATTACACATACAAAAGGGGTTAGGGGTAGATGTGATTAGTTGTTGACTGTGGAATGAGGGCTTCAGAGTTACAACTGCCTTGCCCTTGCTATGCTAATGTACATGTGCTAGTTACTGAGGAGCTCTCGACTTTGACACAGACAGTCATCATTTTGCCTACGAGACAGCTTGACATCATAGGTACAGTACATCTCAGTTCCATGGTACACATTTACTACAGTAGTTACTCCGACACACGGGTGTGAGGGGTGACATCAGAGCATGAGCCTACGTGCATGCAGCAGCGTGTCACTAGTTGTTGCAATGTGGTGGCTACTGAACATGTCACATTCACTGGGGTCATGTTGTTGGGGGATGCATTTGTTGTCCATGCAAAAGTCCGGGCACGGAAGTACAGACAAAGGTGAGGTGACAGTTCTCACGTGATACAGCTGACAGATTAGTGTGCACTGACCGGTGCATATGTTCATGTGCGCAGGATACATATTATAGCATAGTTGTTCGTGCAGTATTGTCCATGTGGTTACTGTACACAAGTCCCATACCTCTGCCTCCCCCTGCTCATGCAGAGATATTGGATGTGGCGAGGAACAGAGAGAATGTCCCGAAAATGTCCGATGTCATGGCAGTGGAGTTGATAGTGTGGTGTTTGTTGCAGGTTGTATGGTATAGTTGTTGTACAGGTAACTGCCCAGTCCGTGCGAAAGCCAAGCATAGGTACGGTGTTGAACATCATTGTTCAATTGGGGGTATTGCGTCAGGGCCCGACGAATTGACAGGTTGTCAGGTATGCGACACCTTCCAGCAGGGCTTCCATGGCATTGGTGTTTTACATAGGTGCCATTCAATGAAGCGGATGGTGGCTGTCAATGTGTTCATCGTAAGTTGTCCCTTGTAGGAGCCTGATGGGACATGTTGGATGACATTCGATGAAACTGTGATCCAGAATCCGTTGTGTGGAGGCACACATGTCCCATTGCAGTGTGTGTCCGATTGCAGCCACATACGCCATGCCCCCATAGACTGAACAGATCCTGTCGTGTGCGTCCAGGGGGGCGAACAGTTGTACCAGGTCCGCCTTTGGACATGTCGGGTTGGAGAGACATAAATCCACAGGACAGTGGAAGGGACACCTCCAACAGTAGAAGACGGGGATGACGCAGCTGAACATTGCGATGCGGTAAGTTACTCGGTAACTTACGTTCAGCATGGCCAGGTTTTCACAGCCCACTATCTGTAGCAGGCTGTCCATGTAGAGCTGCATCTGTCTGGCGTAGTTGGGTAGGTGTGGTGCGACTGCCATTTTGCTACAGGGCGATGTGATGGCGTGCTCCAGCCGGCTGTGCAGTCAGCAGAGTGCACCCTCCGACGATGCTGTGAAATCTGGAATAGTCGTACGGAGGCAGGGTTTGGGTTATAGTAGCTTGTGCGGAGGACACAGGTCCTCATCCCACATGCTTCTATGAATGGTCAAGGTCAGTGGTGTCTGACTCCTTCCAGATTACTTGCATGTGAACCACATGGAGGAGTGTTCTTATTTTTTTTTGTGGTCAGAACTTTCTTTCATGTTGTGCGCTATCTGCACATTGGACGGTTTCCTCGGCATGCCTCTGTTTGGCTTGTTGTTGGGACAATGGCTGTATTCTCCGGCTTGTTTTGTCGAAATATGGGAATGGAAGGCCATTCAGTGCTATCTGCTTTCCCGTGTGTGGGCGGCACGCTGCGTTTCTGCTATACGTTGGGCCTTGTGTGTGTGTGTTGTAATTGGTAACACCTGTTGTCAGGCACCCGGGTTTTTTCATGTTACGTATTGCATGTATTGGTATTGGGTGCAGGATGGTATTAGTATTTTTGTATGGTACTGGCGTGCCTTTTGCGGACGAGGTACATATTCTGCGGCGTGATGTCGCAGCCGCTGTGTGCTTCGCCATGTTATGCACACAAGGGTGTGTCTTATTTTGGCGTGACGTCACTGCCCTGTTCGGTACACTTGTGTGGCGTCATGTTGGCACCTGTGAGTTGCCGGTTGGGGACATGACTGATGCAGGAATGCCACGTGACATGTGCGTTCAGGGTGGGGCTGGTGTGTGGTGTGTGTAGTTGTGTGCCTGTGTTATTTGTGTGCAGACCATGCATGGCGCTGTAGTTGGCCTCTGCGTTGTGCGCATGTGTAGCTGCGTCATCGCCGCTGCGCTGCGTTGCCGTGACGGGGACGTCAGTTCCTGGTCCCGGGTAGTGTGTGCCCGGTTGTTGCGAGTTGTTTCATTTTGCCCGGTGTGACATTTGTGGGTGCAGTGGTGGATGTGTCCTGTCCACACAGGGGTGTCTGGGGGCCATGTACATTTTTTCCGCCCTTGCACTGTGTGCGGTGTTTGCGTGCCCTTGTTGTGTGTCTGCCTACCTGCGTCGCCGCGGCGCGTTGACTCCTAGGTGCTGCATCAGGTACAGCATGAGGATGGCCTGGAGTGCAGGATTCATGTCGGGGTGGGCCGCTTTTTTGGTGTCCGTACTCGAGCGGTCAAGTTTCCGCATTGGTATCTCGTGCGGTGTCTCTTAGCCGGGGGAGCTGTTTGTTTGCGGCATCGTAATTTGTACGCCGGGCGGTACGTGATTTCGTCGGACGGTGTGCCTCCATTGGCTGGCGCCGCTATGTGTACGGGCGCACTTTGATGGCGGGCTGCGTCGCGGGCTTACGGGCGGTGTTTGGCTGATTTTACACATCCTAATTGGGCGGGTGTGTGGGCCGCGGCGGCCGGACGGTAACTGGTGGTTTTTGCCTCCGACAGCACGGCGGTAGTGCTTCCGCCCGACATCCTAATGGGCCCCTATATTTTTTACATCAATATTTTTTTTTCGATAATTTTGTACTTACCTGTTTAAGTATAGGGCGTCGATATTTTTGCATTCTATATTTGTTTTCGATATTTTTAACATCTATATTTTATACTTCGATATTTTGTCAGTGAATGTCAGCCTAGATAGTAAGTAGACATGATGCCAACATTTCAGAGCATGACATTTTCTTAAAAAAATAAATAAGTCTCTGAAAGCGGGCATAATATAAAAATAGAAGAGGCATAAAACGGAAACTGTGAGGGTGCTCACAGCAATCTGAGAAAACCCCGGCACGTGGTTGAGCAGCAGTGAATTTTACAAAGTAACTTCTTATGATACATTCAAAATTTCCTTCACCTTTTATGTCTTTTACACACTGCAGAAATGCAAACACTTAGCTATGGTCAATAACAAACTCGTTTGTTTCTAAATTATTAATTAGACAGTATGTGTTTTGGGGCTGTTTCAAGAAGAGGTGCGCTGGCAAAGTGATTATGTTGGGTTTAGAGGTGGCCACATTTCATGCATATAACTTATAATTTCTCTGAGTTAATGCATGAGATGCAGACAGCAGAAGTCAAAACAGTGAGCAGATGTTGCCCCTCTCTGTTTAGGACTTGTTCCGTCTAACTTGTATGCATTAACTCAGAGAAATAAAGGGTCAGGTCACACAACATTTTTGACTAGCACCAGTTAATGTTGTTGATGGTATGTTAAGACAAAGCTCTAGGATCCTTTGCCATTGTATTACGAAAACAGGGGGTCTGATTTACAAAGGTAAACGTATACTTCTGTGTAAGTTCACAAACTACGAACACAATTTAACTACTAGTAATTTTATGAGTGTAATTTCACTGCTTGTAATTTCACGAGTGTAATTTTACTGCTAGTAAAATTACAAGTACTAAAATTACGAGTGCAAACTTAGATAAAAGGGCAAGTTTACCTTTGTGAATAAGGCCCAGGTTCTGGGGGTGCAGTAATGTATAGCTAAGAATGTTTGTGCACATTTGATCTGTGGTATTATGTTGTTGTGGGAATGCGTTTTGCTGTTTTTTAGTGTTGCTGTGCCTTTATGATGTATTTTTGCAATGTGATTTTTTTTATGTTTTTCAATGGCTGTCATGTTTAGTTGTGATGTACCATTGTGTTTTAATTGTACTGTTTTGTTACTTTTTGTATGCTATTGTATTTTGAAGGGGTGGATGGAATATTCCATTCGGCCTACAGAATTGGTAGAATTTTGGTAACTCTGTGTTTCTCTTGGAACGCGGAGTTTCGGCAAAATCCTGCCAAGCGCCATGTGGTGGGCGTTTTTCTCACGTGCGGCTACAGAACGGTACGTTGGAGAGCACGAGCGAGATTTGGCGTCCCCTAGAGCGATTGAGAGTTGCTAGTAGGAAATCTAGCGAGATTTTTCTAATGCAGGCGGCCATGATCGTTCTTAGTCAGAAGGCTGCCGCTCATGTAGAAAATCTACTCAAGCGGCAGCAAAATCAACTTGAATAGCTGCGCACCCTGCCACACTGTGTGGTGCAGTTTGCACTGAGTTCTCAGCATGGAGCATGCTACCGGCACTAAATCATAGTGCAAGCAGCATGAAATTCCTATTTACGTCCGTTGGCAAAACTCTGCAGAATCTCGCAGAGTTTTTATGTAACTCGTGGACTTTGCAAAGTCAAGTTCAACGAGTTCCGCCCACCTCAAGTATTATGTATTGTTGTTTGCTTTTGATATGTCAACAAATGCTGCTGAATTTGTAGATAAATGCAGCACATTCCTTTTAAGTTTCCTGTGTCAAACAACTATGTACCATTGTCTGAGATGATAAAATAGTGCTACTCTAGCAATTCAACTATTTAAGCCAATGGTCAACCTAAAACTATGTCTTAACTTAGCGTTCCCAATGCTCACTTTATTTGATATCGCACTCTGAGTAATATGTCTGAACTCTAGACAACTCAAAGGCAAAAAAAGAAGTACTCGGCTTTGCGCTGAGGCAGCAAAGCTCTTATCTGGATGTGCGGCAAATTCCAGTTGATCTTCCTGTGCACGGGTAGCAACAATCATACCAAATGTGAGACAGGTGACCCCCATATTCTAAGCACCTTTAAAATTCATATCTATTCACGTACCTTGGTTGTTTGTTATCAAACTAAAGAGGAAAACAGACTAAAATACAATTAGGCTTGGATCGCACAGGAATTCCCAGATGTAGTGCAGGTGCTGCAGATAGCACAGTACTCTGTGCAGCTCATACACTACCTCGAGAAATTCCAAATGAAGGGGCAAAAGTACAAGGGGATTGTGCCACCAGAACATCACTTTTTTGACGTTCCGGTGGCGCAATGCCCTGCACCATATTTACAAAGCGGCGTTAAGCCACTTTTCATGGATTAACGCCGCTTTGTAAATATGGTACCCTATTACGCAGGTATCTGCGTGAAAGGGGCGTGCAATGGGCCTTTCTGTGGGTGTTCCACTGCAACACCCATTGCTTTTTAACACTATCCCATATTTACAAGGATCTGTGAATCTGAGGCAGTGCCAAAAATTAATGCTATGCAAAAGCAGGCGTTAGATTGGCGCAACAAGGAGAAATGGTTTTATTTCTCCTCGTATTTGCTTTTTCTATGCACTATGGCTGGGTCTCTGTGTTAAAGCTCGGCAACTATTTTCAGCGCCAGCGCTAGGGAAAACACAGGGTTGCGCCATATTCTTGTAAATATAGCACAAACTTGCATTTTAGAAATGATGCAGTGCTGTGCTGCAAAATTTGCCGCAGGGAAGCGCTGTGCCATTTCCTTATACATATGCCCCACAGTGTATCTGCTTTAGACAGCGCTGTGGCTCAGTACACCAGTTCTTGATACCCGGTCTGACTTTCATTCCTGAATAAAGATACAGCAGATGATTTATTAAAACAAATAAACAAAAGGTTTCAAATGTGTTCCTTTTTGGGAAAAAGGAACAACAGACTGAAGTATCATTGCACGCAGGATAATCAACTGGAATAATGGTATGGTAATAGATTTTGGCCTCCAGTATAACACGACTGTACCGTGATTCTTTTTAAATCTGTGCTCATTAGCTGTGAGCACGCAGGCTGCATTTTGCACCAAAATAAATTCTAATGCGCTGCATTTAAACTTATCTGGATGTAGAAAACTAGGCAATCAATAAAACGATAGATAAAAAGCCGAGCTACAATATCCTGCCATCATGATGAAGTGTGGCACTCTTTGAGAATATTTAAGTTGTGGCATGGAATGGATCATAAAGGTTCTGTTGTATTATTTATGTGGAGACAGCGTTCTTATCTAATAAACTCCTACACTATGTTGAGTGCCCTGGGAAAAGCAAGCCGTGGAAGAGCAGCATTATAACACTAAGAGGTACAGAACTAAAAGTGCTTATTGATTAATGCGCACACTATAAAAAAGCTTCTTGGAGTCCAGGACTGTGAGTTAACACTTACAATCGGCCTGACGTGATGGCCGTTTTCACTGCCACTTGAGATTACAATCCAGTCCCTTTCAAGGGACTATAATTTACCGGACAGATTGACTTCTCAGGTATACACATTTGTTTGTTTAAAAATAAAAAAGGGTAGATATAATAACATTTCAAGCTATGCACCGCAGCAAACAACTTGCTGGTTTGCGTTGCTTGAAAGGGAGAGAGCAGAAATGTGCCCTAGCTATTAATATATGACTCACTTCTGCTGTCGCCCTTGCACTGAAGCATCCCTGTGTTCCATGCTGCATGGGTGCCTGTGTTATGAGCAGGGTTTTTTTTGTTCAGGGAGGGATACCTTCCTGCAAAAAAAAAACCCCACCAAGAAGCAATTTTCAGAATGCATCACACACAGAAAGAGAAAGTAAAGATATTTCTCCTTGTTACCCCTCTTTTGTAGTCACACCATTTTGGCACAATTACAGTTTACTGCCTTTAGTAAACCTGGGATTGTGTCAAATTCCATGGGGCAGATTTACAAGCCCCCTGCGCCACCAGTACGTCACTTTTTGTGACGTACTGGTGGCGCATTGTACTGCTCCATATTTACAAGGACAGGAAAAGCCACCCTGCGTGAAGTAAAAATCAGAAACTTTAGAGAAATGCATCAGTTTGTAGTATGTGATTCCAGTCCAGTAAATTTATTGAGCCGGGATTTGTTATGCAAAATGAATTGCACAATTTTCTGCACGCCGGATGGTGTGGCAGTTCAGACCCCAGATGAAGACCATGTATATAAATTTATGATTGCAAAGCAAGGTACAGAAGTAGACAAGATGTTTTCTTTGATAACAAAAGACGAGTTACCAGAAGAACTGAAAACTACAGTGAATTCTATGGTATGGGATTTCACAGGGAAGGAAGTAGGACTTATGGCCAAAATAGACCCAGTTAAGATTACTGTAAAAGAAGGTGCAATTTTTCCAAACACCAGACAGTACATGATGAGTGCAGAAGTAAAAGCAGGAGTCATTGAAGAAATAAACAGAATGGTAAAACCGGGAATATTAAAAGAGGTAATGAGTAGCCCTTGTAACTCACCAATCATGGGTTTAAAGAAACCTAGTGGAAAGTATAGGATTGTTCAAGACCTGCGCAAAATAAATAAGATCGTGGAACCCTGTTGTCCTATAGTGCCCAATCCTGCCGTAATTTTATACCAGATACCTTGCAGTGCAGGATGGTTTACTGTGATTGACTTATGCCAAGCATTCTTTTCAATACCATTGCACCCAGATAGCCAGTACCTTTTTTCATTTAAATTCGAGAACAAAGTCTATGTATGGAATCGTGTTCCTCAGGGGTACACGGAAAGTCCTTCCATCTTCAATCAGATATTGAAAAAGTGCTTAGAGAAACTAGTGATGCCAGGAAGCTCAGTTTTAGTGCAGTATATAGACGACTTACTGGTGGCATCTAACACCAGACAGGACTGTGTTGTCGACACCATTGCCTTATTAAATCATTTAGCTGAAGAAGGGCATAAAGTTTCACCGGAAAAATTGCAGTTCTGTACAACAGCAGTTAAGTATCTAGGACACCAGATTGAGAGGGGCAAAAGGAGAATAACAGCTGAAAGAATAAAATTAATAAAGAAAATGCAAATGCCTGTCTCTCAACGAGAAGTGAGAATGTTTCTTGGACTAGTAGGTTATTGTCGACAATGGATACTGGGATTTTCACTGTTAGCAAAGCCCTTAATTCAAATGACGAAAAAGAAGGCAAAGGACCCAGTTGAGCGGGATGATGAAAGCGTAGGAGCTTTTGTAAAATTAAGAAATGCTTTGTGTGCAGCACCTGCCCTAGGCATGCCTGATTATAAAAGAAAATTCGCATTATTCTGCCATGAAAGAGAGAATTGTGCACTTTCAGTCTTAACCCAGAGACATGGTTTAGACAGACGTCCAATAGCATATTTCTCTGCTACTTTGGACCCAGTGGCAGCCGCATTGCCAGGCTGCTTAAAAGCAGTGGCGGCTACCTGTTTGAGCATTGAACAAAGTGAGTCAATTGTAATGGGACACCCTGTAAAAGTGTTTGTTCCACATGCGGTTGTGATTTTGTTGACAAGAACCCGAACTCAGCATCTTACTCCTAGTCGGCTGACTAAATATGAAAGAATAATACTGGGTGCTGAAAATGTGACCATTGTAAGGTGCACAATAGTAAATCTAGTTACCTTACTACCAGACCCATATCATGAAGAAGTTAAAGATGATGAAGAGGAACATGATTGTTTACAAGTCACAGAGTTGTGCACGAAACCACGTCCTGATATTGAGGAACTGCCCCTCAGGAAGCCAGACAGGGAGCTGTTTGTTGATGGTTCATGCCAAAGGCATGAAGATGGAAAACTAACTGCAGCGTATGCAGTGTGTGAACTAACTGGAATAGTCGAAGCATCCTATTTACCGGGAGTCAAATCTGCACAAATAGCTGAATTGATTGCATTGATAAAGGCTTGCAAAATTGGGAGGAATCAAAAAGTAACTATATTTACAGATAGCCAATATGGTTACGGGGTTGTGCATGATTTTGGCCAACTATGGATGCAGAGAGATTTCATGACTTCTTCAGGATCTCCCATTAAAAATGGACAGTTGGTAAAAGAACTACTGGAGGCGATACAATCACCAAAAGAATTGGCTGTGGTGAAATGTGCCGCACACCAGTCAGGAGATGACTGGGTGGTAGTCGGCAACAGATATGCAGATCTTGTGGCTCAGCATTGTGCCAAAAACAGATTGTCAGTTAATAAAAGGGTTGAAAGGATGGGAATCAGCTGCCAACTTATGCTGTATGTACCTCCTGAAACATGGAATGATGTGAAACGATTGCAAGATGATGCCTATGAGAGTGAAAGAAGTACATGGATTAAAGTGGGATGTTCTCAGAGGGCAGACGATGATGTATGGATTTGTGCCGATGACAGACCAGTCATGCCTGACTGTCTCCTTTCACAAATGGCCAGGATGTATCATGGAGTGCGTTCTGTCTCTCACCAGGTTGGAGAAGACACAGTTTCCAGGCAGCCTGAACAAGAACATGATCTGAGTCCCGGAGACTGGGTGGTAGTGAAGAATCACACCAGAGAAACGTGTCTATCACCTAGGTGGGGCGAACCTTGTCAGGTCATACTGGTCACGAACACAGCAGTAAAATGTGCAGGATTTCCTAATTGGATTCATGTAATCCACACCAAAAGAGTACCAGACCCTGAAGAAGAAATTCCTCAGACAGTATCGATTACTGAGGAAGCTGAAGGTTGCCCAGCTGAAGAATCTCAGGAACAAGATTCGAGGGAAGCTGAAGAAGAACAACCAAGCACAAGTCAGGACTGGATACCGGTGGTGAACATTCCTGAAATTTACCACAGAACAAGAAGTCAAGCAAATTTGGAAGAAATTGAAGAAGATCAGATAGGTGAAGAAGAAGCAGCTCAGGAAGAAGAAGAAGACACAATAAGAGAACCTGAGTGGGACCAGATAGGGAGAGGAAACTGGGCTCAAAATAACGAAGAACCAACACATTTTGAGCAGGGACAGACAGGTCTAGAAGAACGCGGTCAGGCTGCAGAAGTACAAAGTGCAATAAGCCCTGATCAGAATCAGTTAGATCCAGAAAAATTCATTAAAGAAGAAAATCCCGAGAATCTCGAACATAAAAACGTAAATCAAGAACAAGATCAGTTACTAGAGACTCACAGTGGAGCAACTGAAGAGAAACAAATAAGACCTGAAAAGGAACAAATAGCAGAAGAAACTGAAATTGAAGAAAACGAAACTGTAACACAACCTGAAAATAAAAGAATTTCTGAAGAAGAAAATAAAGAGAAAGTGCAAACAGAGAAAACAAGAAAAGGGGATCATTGGCCAAGTGTCATTAAAAGAGTAAAATACCACATAACAACCAGAAGTGAAGATCCAGAACAAGTAAACGAAGTGACAAGCCAAACGGGACAGAAAAGTAAACCCAAAAAACGAAGAAGCAAAAGGCTGAAACTTGTGAACAACAAATTCAAAGGTCCTGATTGGACTTATAGTATTCTCAAAGATTACGAAAGCTCAGAATCAAGTGAAAGTGGTGACGAAGGAACCAGTGCAGAACTGACTTATGAAAAAGAAATAGAACCACCTTGAGAACATAAAGAAACTTGAAGAAAAACGATAAGAAGAGCAATCTTCCTTGTCAAAATGCCTGACGATAGAGTTACTGGGAGACCAAAGCAGAAAGGTTGTAAAAGATGCTGTGCTATATGCATATGCAATCTGGTAGTGAAGCTTATAGTATGGTTAGTTGTGATCGTAGCAATTCCTTACCTTATGATAATAGATAAAAAGATTAACAACGAAACAAATGAAAGGACAGATAACTTGAAAAGTAATAGAGTAGAACTAAAGGCAGAAGATGAACCAGAATTTCATCATGAAGTAACAGATAATGACACTAGTCTGAATGTTTTCACAAAATTATTGTTTCAGTATGTAGATACCATGGAAGTTAGTAATTGTTATGTCTGTATGAAACTACCTGAATCAGTAGCAGAAGGGTTAACGTATCATTACTTGCCATTAACCTATGGCATATCATGTAGTGTACTGACTAGTTTATTTTATAGAACAGGGCGACTTCAGTATTATTATTCAAATATAGATGTGATATTTTCTGAGGTTCCGATTCGAAAGAATATGAATCCAGTGCTTAGTAGTAAAGATGCACAGTTTATGGGAGAATTTTTCTTAACAATGAAATCAATAGACATAACACATGCACATAGAAGCAATTTAACATGTTCATTACATGAAGAAGAAAATATATTTTGAATTTAGTGGAGAATAGAAGACAAGATTTCCAAAAGAAAGCTTCCGAGCATAAGGCTCATTTGCCACCTTGGGCTGAGAAGGAAGGTAGTTACACACCTGGCAAGGCTCAAGCTGCTATGGCTCTGGATTTTGTAAAGACAGGGAAAATGTGTCTACATAGGTTAAAGACTGAGTATAACAATGTTTTCATCGGTACCAGTGAATGTGAACACAATTTCTTAATTCTTGGAGGTTGGGGGCTCAAAGGAGGAACAGATTCAGTTTTTCCTGGAATCTATTATGTGTGTGGGAATAAGGCTTACTTTAGGCTTCCTGCACGGTGGTATGGAAGTTGTTATTTTGGAATAGTATTTCCAAAGATATACCACGTAAAAAGAAACACTGGCAGCAATAAAAATACTAGTGAATTAACACGTAAGAAAAGAGCTAGTTTTTCAGAAATTGTAGGTGATATATTTGGTGCATTAATACCTTCAGTGGGAATAATTCTGAACTCAAGGAAGATATGTAAATTATCGACAGTGGTTGATCGTTTATCAACTGACACTGCTGGAGGATTTCTAATGATTAATGCGGAGATGGTTGCGATTAGATCTATGGTTATGCAAAACCGACTTGCTCTTGATATTATATTGGCAAAAGAGGGCGGAGTCTGTAAATTATTGAAGACGAAACACTGTTGCACTTACATACCTGATAAAAGTGCAGAAATTGGAACGTATATACAGAATATAACCAAACTTGAAAAGGAACTAAAACCACTGGAAGTTGATAGTGCATGGGAAAGATTGACCAATAGTATTAGGTCAATTGGTACCTGGTTTACTAATATAGGAAAAGGGCTTATAGGTCAAATATTAGTACCCTTAGCAGGGATAGTAATAATAGTACTGTCAATAACAATATGGTGCAAATGTTGTAGAAAGAATGAATCATATAATGTGACAGGAAAAGGAAAGAAGAGAAAGTTTGACGAAATCGAACTTGAAGATTTAAGAAGTGAATTATACAAGAAACTGAAAGGAGATGTGAAAAATAGAAAGTGTAAAAATGAAAGTGAAACTATATTATGCTAAAAAGTTGGCATCTGGTTGTGGGTAGTAATTGATGGCTCAGAAACGCCATCAGAGAGGGGATTGATGGAGCAAGGACTCACAAATGAGACTTGCTCGGATGCAATCTTCTCGAAAGTATTAATGTATTAAACTTGTATTGTTATACTAATAACTGCACACACAAATATAAGTAGCAAGGAAGCTTGCTTATGTGTTTTAACTAACAAGTAATGCTTGTCTATTGTAAAATGGCTGCTAAAACGCGGGAACTTTACTGCGCATGTCTTAACCATATCACTTGGTGTGACGTCTTTCTTTGCTTGGTGGGAAACTCTTGCTTCTGCGCAGTGTGTATTAAAATGGCTGCTTTATGTTTTCACGTGCTACAGCTTGCTCTTGTGTTATAATTAAACTGTGGTATTCTAACGCTACTAATGCGGGATAGAATTTATAAATAAATGGGAATAGAGTAGAAAGAGTGGGTATTCAGTGAAACATTTTATTTGTGATTTTAATATTTTCTTCTTTGACTTTATTAGTTCGTAAATTGGGCCTGGGGTTGGTGAACTGAAAACTCGTGTGACAATGGTTCTGCGCATGCTCCCTGAAGGCTGCCCAGAGAGAGAAAAGGATGAAGTCAACCTGGACGTCGTCCAAGGCCGTGACCTGATGGCCAATATTGCTGTACCCATGAATGTCCCCACTAATATGCAACAATGTACCTGAAGAATGTATAAACTTTGTCGTGAGACGGGTGGGAAATAAAGCAAATGTATTAAAAGTGATGGGCGGTATTTTTAAACAAAGGGCTTTAAGAAAAATGAATTAAATCAATATGGTGTGAGGATCAACCTCCTGTCCCTGTCCAATCAGAAGTAGTGGCCCCATAATTCTGCAACATTAAGGGGAGGTACATGGGCGTAGAAGGGTATAACAGATATAGAATTAGCTAATTAGTTAGCATTAGCAATAGCGCAGCACACGGACTAGAAGGCAGAGGCAGAAGCTCCAGACGTACAAGCTGATCGATTGCAG
The DNA here is from genome assembly GCA_963921515.1 of Calotriton arnoldi. Taxonomy (NCBI): domain Eukaryota; kingdom Metazoa; phylum Chordata; class Amphibia; order Caudata; family Salamandridae; genus Calotriton; species Calotriton arnoldi. The sequence continues at coordinate 288,211 of CAWUFW010013083.1, forward strand.
ACTGAACCGCTATCCAGAGAGATCCTGAGGTGGGGGCGGCGGAGTACCTTAGAAGGAAGACACGGGAGAAATCGAGGAGAAGCGAAGTACCAGAGATGGGAACGACGCAGGCGTCGTTGATAGATAGGTCACCGGTCCTGTCCTGAGCCGGGAGGAGGTCTTTGCTCTTCATCCTTCCAGGGTCCTATCTTATCCAACTCCTTGGCCAAGGGGTTTGGTCCTCGCACATTAGGTAAATATAAATGCAAACCTTAGTTGCGCTGCTGTCTCTATCTTCTCCTTTCCTAAGGGACCGTCATTGATCGATAATTGATATTATGCTTCATCCTTGATATGCGATTAAGTATCGTGTGGTTCTGTATGTTACTCTGCTAAATCTTTAGATAAACACTTTAAAACTTCCTGACTCAGTGATTATTTCAGGATTATGAATTGTAATGAATGTCACTCATTTTAAACTTCCCAATTAGCAAAGGATTCATTGGTAAGTCATTACTCTTAAATGGGAAAAGAAAGTGGTAGCAGGGAATTTTGATAAAGAGTACCAACTGACCCACCAGCGGAAGATTGCTAGCGTAGTATGAATGTATGGGCCCAAGTGAGTATTTTGTGTATGAATGCTCGTTGCTAGTAACCCGCTGGATCAACAGTTTTAACCCATCTGGCAATAGAGGTCGAGGTTATACCTTTATGGGGTTTAACAAAGGATATAAGTAACTGGTTTACACCCTGGGCGCGAAGACCAGACATTCTGCGATCATACTCTCTCATGCAATTCACTACACAAAGTTTTGGGCATAAATCAAAACGTGGATAAAAGATTGAATCAGACATAGTCTTAGTTCTTCTAAATAAATCGAATTTGACACCAAACATGTTATAGGATCTATTGGTGATGTCAAGGGCTTTGACATCAGAAGCCCTTTGGCAGGAGATTAGGCATAGCAGAGTTGCAAGCTTGATGGAAAGATTTTTTCTATTCAGGAGAATATTATCCGGGTATTTGGGTTTAGGAGGCCTTCTTAGACGAATGCTTTTCATTACTCTGCAAACAATGACATTTTTACCTACCGTTTTACCGTTGACAAGGACATGGCCGGCAGAGATAGCCGATCTATAACAGTTGATAGTTCTATAGCTGAGACCCCTTTCAAACTGTTCAACAAGGAAGTTTACTATGTCAACAATAGGTGCCTCCAAGGAATCCAGGTTCCTTTCCAGGCACCAACGTACCCAGCTTCTCCATATGTTGTTATATCTGTAGTGAGTGCCTGGGGCCCAAGACTCTCCGAGGAGAGTTGCAGCTGTCGACGAAAGCCCTGAGATTTCATTGGATCTCCTGACACTCTCCAGGCAAGAAGGGATAAACTCCCGGTCTGAATTAGGGGGTGACCTCCTCCGTCTACGTCTGTTAGAAGATTCTCTTGGGTAGGAATTAAGAAGGGGGGGTTGCAAGCTAGTTCTAGAATGGTGGGGAACCAGGCCTGAGATGGCCAGAAGGCAGTTATTAGGACAAGGTAGCACTGGTCCTGTCTCACTTTCTGTAGAACTCTCTGGATCATGGCAAAGGGAGGGAAGGCGTAGGCTTTGACTCCTTTCCAAGACTGTAGGAAGGCGTTCACTGCCAGAGCACCCGGGTCGGGCATCCAGCTGAAGTATTTCTCCAATTGAAAGGTTAGTCTGCTCGCAAAGAGGTCTATCTCTAGGGGTCCCCAAATCTTATTCAGAGATCTTAACACGGAAACAGAGTCAAAATCGATTTTTCTTTGTTTATAATGAATCCTAAGCTTTCTAATAGATCCATTACGGTCTTCAGATCTTGGACTATTTGTGAGTGGTCTTGGGACATTATAAGGATGTCGTCTAGGTATACTATTAGACAAATACCTCTTTCTCTTAGGGATGAGGCGATTGTTCTCATGACCTTGGTGAAGCACCATGGGGCAGAAGAAAGCCCGAAAGGGAGTGCTTGAAATTGATATAAGTGGTTTTTCCAAATGAACTGGAGAAAGGGTTGATGGATTTTGGTCATTGGGATGGTGAAGTATGCATCTTTTAGGTCCAGTTTGACTAGCCAGTCTCCCTCTAGTAGTAGGTCCCTTAGGAGGTGGATGCCCTCCATCTTGAAGTGCCTGTAAACCAAATATTTGTTTAGTTCCCTTAAATTTTTCACGGGCCTCCAACCCTTGTCCTTTTTCTCTACGAGAAAGAGTGTGCTTATAAATCTCAAGGCTTCCAGTGGGACCTCTATTATAGCTCCCTTCAGAAGCATGGAGGAGATCTCCTCCTATACTAATTTTTCTTGATCTAGAGAGAGCGGGATGTTTCTCGGGAAAGAGGTTTGTGTAGGAGTTTCTATAAAATCTATCATAAAGCCCTTTACGGTGTTTAGTACCCATGGGTCTTAAGTAATTAATCTCCAATTCTGATAGAAGAATTTGAGTCTGCCTTCCACCCTTTGGGGGAAAGAAGGGAAAGGGGAAGGGGGAAGAGTACTCACTTGGTGGGTTGTTGTTGTTGGTGGATCCACGTGTTCTAAACCCTCTGTTGCGAGGGCCTCTCCCTCTTTGGGGGTAGAATTGAGGAGGGTTGTTGGGTTGATAGCCTCTTCCGTAGCCATGGGATCTTGAATATGGCCTTTGATTGAAGCGGCCGGAAGAGAGGCCCCTTCTTCCGGCCCGGCCAAAAAGGTTAGGGTTAAACACTCGTCTCATATTTTGTTGGGCCTTATCCAAGGCCGTAAAAGTCGAGACGTACTTTCCCAAAGATTTAATAAGGTCCTCCCCGAAGAGTAAGCCTTTTGGGTTTTGCGAGGGCTCTCTGACCGCCATATCACTTAGTTTGGGGTTGATTTTGGTCAGTACCACTCTTCTCCTCTGGGCATTGAGGCTGGCATTGGCATTGCCCAGCAGTATTAGAGCTCTCTGGCTCCATCCCCTGATCAAATCTGTATTCAGGGGTGTGCCATTAATGTGGCTTTCTTCAGCGGAGTCTATGATTCTGGCTAAGGGTCCCAGGACGTCAAGGAGGCGGTCCTGACACCCCTTGAGGGATCTTTCCATCCCTTTTCTCGGATCTCTGCTGAGCTTGAAGAGGAATTTAATTAACTCCGGGTCCAGGTTAGGAGTCTACACAAGGAGATGATGGACGGAGCGCTGAAACTTTTCAGACACTCACCCCCAGTCACAGATCTGGGTTGAATCCATCATCGTTCCCCCAAAACCAGTCCCAGGATGCTTGTTTCCGGTCCAGGGAGGACCTGGCCTAGCAGTTTGGGCTGGATTGTTCCCAGGAGGCACAGGATCAAGACTGATTTGCATATGGCTGGGTCCAAACTGGGGTGACGAAGTGAGCTAAAGAACGATGATGGATTCAACCCAGATCTGTGACTGGGGGTGAGTGTCTGAAAAGTTTCAGCGCTCCGTCCATCATCTCCTTGTGTTTGCTTTGTTCACCCTAAGTTGGCAGGGTATGCCCAGACGTGGGTCCCTTGCTCACTTTGCCACTGGATTCAAGCTAGCCTGGCTGATGAGGGCTGTTAGCCCGAAACCGGTCCCAGGATGCTTATTTCCAGTCCAGGGAAGACATGGCTTGGCAGTTCGGGCTGGACTGTTCCCATGAGGCACAGGGTCAAGACTGATTTGCATATAGCTGCATCTGAACTGGGGTGTCAAAGTGAGCTAAAGAACGATGATGGATTCAACCCAGATCTGTGACTGGGGGTGAGTGTCTGAAAAGTTTCAGCGCTCCGTCCATCATCTCCTTGTGTTTGCCAAGTTAGGAGTCTGGCAGGTCTTGTCCTCGATTGAGGGTCTTGAGCACTCAGCTCTGAGTATATTCCGAGTGTCTCTCTCTAAGAGATTTCTTTGCCATTTTTTGATGAACTTGGCCACATGATCCTGCTGCCACCATTCGGAGCTTCTCGGGTGTCTTAAGTTTAGTGGGGAGAACATTTCTTCGCCCAAGGGGTTGAGGATACTGTCTTTTGACGAGGAAGGGAGTTCCCCCTCAGGGCTGTCAAATTCTTGGTCGTCCTCATCTAGGTCTAGGACGTATTCATCAGGAATGTCTGAGGACTCATCGTCATTAAACTCATTATCTCCCGCATTGTAATGAGCACTATGATATTTTGTGCCGTTAGGGACACCCAGATGTTTTGTGCCGCTAAGGACACCAGTATGAGTTGTGCCGCTAGGGACAACCAGGGAGTCTGAGGTGCGAAGACCGCCATTATTAATTGAGGTGATAAGACCTCCAGGATTAGATGAGGTGCTGGGTCCTCCCATCATGCTCTTGGGGGTTGCTTGATCGATATTTTTCTTTTTCTTTAGTCTTATCCCCCTTATTTCAGTGGTATCGTCAGTGTAGTGCGGGCCCAAGATTTCTGTAACCTTATCTTCCTCGGAAGGGAAGGACCTCTTGGAGGGCATGGCCTGATTCAAGGTTTCGAGCATACAGGACCTCATTTCTTTATGTATGATTTTTTTAAAGGCATCATTATCCATGTTAGGGGTAGGGGCGATAGCATCATCTGAATCAATGTCAGACATGGCGTGGTAGTATGCGTGGATTAATAAAATGAGGTTTGTCAAGGGCACTGAAAATATAAGGCTGTTAATGCTTAGTCCTTTAAAAGACACAGCAAGCTTGCGAGAGCTTCACTGCTTAAGGGCTCAGCAGGAGTATGAAGCAGGTTTGACCCCTATAAATAGTAGTTATAATGAGCTTTAAGTGATAATAAAGATAATATTGGTAATTCCCGTTTTTTTTATTTTTAGGTAAGGGTCATTAAATTGGACACTTGCGTTTATCCCGATATGTTGGCAGCAGCTGATCGAGTCGAGCAACTGATGCTCGCGTACTCGAGCGATCAGCTGGTGCCAGTCGCTATGGGAATGCCGTGCCTCGAGCGCTATCATCTATGCTTGCGAAGAGGAATGCAGGGAAGAAAGGCTCTTGGCAACGGGAGGACGTGGCGTCTTCGTTGCCAAGGAGCCTTCCTCTAGTCCCTTACTCGATGCAGGTCTGCGCTGAAGCCTGCGGACTGAATCGGAGGGAGAGAGGAGATTCAGAGTCTTCCCACGCCCCGATTTTGGGTAGGATGACCCAAAAAAGTTAGCGATTGAATAAATTGGCATACATTGCCTCAATCAGTATGCGCTTATGGGGCATAGCATTAATTGTGAACAAGAGGAAAGGCGATCAATACTTACAATAAAGCAGTTTAAAAGGCATTATCGGCGAATGTTCAAAAGACATAGTTAAAAAACGCATTATTCTGGCTGCCGCTAAGGAAGGGTGGGGGTGCCCGCGCAGGGGGTACAATTGGGGAAAAGCCGGGAAGGAGATCTCCGTAAATTGGAGATCGGTATAGAGGCAGGGGTAAGGGGGGGTGGGGTTAAGCCACACACAAAAGGTACCTTAAAATGGTAAAGAGAAAAAGTTATTAGCAAGAAGTAAAGTTCAACTTATCTGCTCGGAGCCGCATTTAAAAGAGGCAGATTGTTGATGGCTCACGCCTATTATTTTTTCTAATGTGCTGTTCTGGACTGCATTAAAAGAAATATGCATAATGGTAGCCTCCGTTCTTGTAATGAAATCACATATAACATTATCCAAAACAAGGTGAGGGAAGGCAACAGAAACTGCAGTTGTTTCTGATTTGTAAATTTAAAAGGCAGATTGAGGAGTCTGTTGGCAAACTTTACAACTGTTTCTGCGATTCACCTGAATGGATGGTTCTTCTCCATCCATCGAAAACAAACATAAAATTTACCGACCTCCACAGAGCTATCTGTTATCAAACTTCACTCTTGTAAACTATAACATTGGTTTAAGGTAAATTTTTTACTAAACAGGGATATGTGCTGGATTGAAAAAAATTATATAATTTCTGGCAGAAACGGTATATGACAATGAAGCTTAATATTCTTAACAATTTCATGTCTACTTGTTTTTTCATTTTCATTTTCACTATGTGAAGACGTCTGCTATGTAGTAAGTAGTTGAAACTCACTGGAAACAACTCGTACAAAAACCAAATTTCAAGACACTGAAAATAGAACACGATGGGGCATATTCTCAAGGAGCTATCGCCGAGTTAACGGCACTTTATCGCAGCCAAAGTTGCGATAAATACATCGCCCCATTCACAAGCTGGTGTTAACAGCCCATAACACCAGTTTACCCGCGATAGCAGCCACAAAAACATCGCCACAGATGACCCCGGCAACTATCGCTAATGAGATGCAGAGTAAGGCGTACCTGTGCAAAAGACGCGAAAACACCACTCCGCAACATTCTCAACGACCAGCCAGATCGGCGAAAAGACCACAAAACATGCGATAATGCACGTTAGCAGCAGGAAATGAACACCTGCTCTGACCTGGTGTAAAGTCGGACGGCAGCCTGCACCACAAAAGGGAGCCCAGCCCACATCCACACCTGAAGACCAACAGATGCCATGGAGCCAATGAATATGTGGGCCGGACACCCAAGAGGGCCCCAACAACCACCGCCACCACCCCCAGGACCACCCCCCCCAGACACCCACCGCCCCCCCGGACCAACACTGAGGCAGCGCAGACAAAGACAGCGACCCTCTGAAAATGCACCAACCTCACAGACCCAACACCAGAGAATGTCATTGCCCACTATATGCCCAAAGGGACAACCCTCCTCCGCATCCTGACCACCATTGCCCACAGGCTGACGGTACCAACACAGCGGACAGCCAACATCTCACCGCAGACAAAGCTGCTGGCCATGCTGCACGTGTTGGCCTCTGGTACCCTCCAACCAACATCCGCCTGAGATGGAGGAGTCACACAGCCAGGCCAATCAAAGTCCCCCACAATGGTCATGGATGACACCATCAGCTTGGTACCCCACTATCTATACTTCACACACACTGCGCAGGAACAGCCGGAGACCAAGCAAGGCATGTACGCCACAGCTGGCTTCCCGCACGTGTCAGGGGGCAATTGACTGCACAAATGTCCTACTAGTGGCCCCTGGCAACACTGCACACAATAAGCGCAACAGAAAGCGCACGTATCCCACCAGTATGCAGGCAACAGTGGACCACCGTGGAATCTCCGCCAACGCCGCCGCCAACCACCCAGGCAGTGTGCATGATACCTGCACCTCCCGACAGTCCATCATGAACCTGCGCCACCAGGATGGCACCCACGGAAATGCACTGCTCGTTGGCCAATACCAAATGCACACACCTCAACTCCACAATCATGCAACACACAACACAGGAAATGCACACGTCACAAGCTCACATACAACATGCACACCCACCAGACACGACAGCACAACTCACTGTGGGAACCTGGGCCAGCCATGTACATGAGCCATCAACGGCATGGCACCTTGGACACACAATAGCAGAATGTCGGAAGAGGTGGGGACCAGGCATGTGCGAAGGAGGCAAGGGACCAATGAATGAGAATGTATACAATGCCAAGTGTGGCGTGGATGTGCTGGCCAGACTGCAGTATGCAGACCACACACATATCCATGTCGACACACACCGCTGGTGTTTGGAGTGTAGTGGACAGTGGACGCAAACATGTCACCCTAGCCAGTGGGGAAGATCGCGGAAATGTAGCTTGTGACGTCCCCCCGTAAGCGTGAGCAGAGTGGGCTGGGCCGGCGTACGCCAGGCATGCGTAGGGGTGTGAATAAAAGGCACTTAACTCTGGGCGGGGTCCTCTTCCGGAATGCCCAACGTCTCTGCCAGGGTGGCGCCTCTCACCCCGCCAAGAGGCCGACGCCATGAGCGGTGTTGCCAGCGATCCTGTGCGCCTGCTGCACCCCGGGATGCCGGTCCCCGAACCAGTCCTGCCCGCCCCTGTGCACCCAGGCCTCAATGCCCACCTTCCAACACCTGCGTGTGTCAAAGAGGGCCCACCACGTGCCGGTGCAATCTCCAAGCCCGAGGCCTGCGACCTTGGCAGCCTCCTCAGACCATCACGGCCTCCGCAACACAGGCCAGCAGTACTCCTTTCTCGTTGACGTACTCCACCTGCATGCACAGCGGACAAGTAGGTCACACATTTGGAACTGAGTCTTGATTACTTCATGGCAGAGCACATACATCATGGCTGAGTGTATGTCACTATACACCCTTCGATGTGGTGCCAACAGGTCTTAGTGTTACATCACAGCCGCAAGATTCTGTGGCCCCACGCGGACTACTGCTCTCGGCCTATGCTGCGCTCGAGTAGGTCACAGAATTGGAACTGAACATCGATTATTCAAAGGCAGAGTATGAATCATTGCACGCAAGGAGAGGCATAAGAGGATGACGCGTTGCATTTGGGAGGAAAAAAGGATCATCATTACGGAGGTGATCGAACACTACCGACAACTGCCCTGATGTCACTAACTCTGTGCATCGCGAGCCTACGACACGTGGCTGTGGCCCACTGCTGACCGCTGCCTCCGGCCTACACTGCGGTCCAGTAGGTCACAGAGTCTTGATTCGTCAATGCCGGAGTTCATATCAGTGTACCGGCATCATCGCAGACTGCATCCCCTCTCAGCCCCGGTGCCACTAAGTCTGTTCCCCGACATTCATGGACACTCTCTGGTCGTACATTGGTGGCGTCTGAGTCTATGGACTAGGGGGTAGTTTTCATCCTCATGCAGCTGATACCAAATTGGTGGTGGCAACGAGGCAGTCGCTTTCCACTCCTCCATTTGCTGCTTCTGGATAGCTTCTGCCCTCTGCATCATGCTCTGGAGGACACCTTCCACTGTCCCCCGCAACCCTCCGCCACATTCACCTTCAACATCGACGAGGACCCGCTCAGTCTACGTGGCCCTACCTCAGTGGACCACAAGTCACCGTCCCGTGGCGGTGTGCCTGTGCCTGCCACTGTGCATCCTGGGCCACTAACTCTGTGCAGCTCAAGTCAGGGACCCTGTCTGAATGAATATTGGATGACCTCTGTGACGGTGGTCTTGGGGTCATCGATGCCATGTGCATGTGGCCCTGCGCTGTCCGCTGCCTCCAGCCTCAACTGCGGACCACCAGGGCTCACACATCAAATCGAGTCCTGACCGGCCCAGACGTCGCATCACCGCAGGAGGCACACGCCACCATCGCAGGGGCCAACTCCAACCACCATCTGCCAGAGTCGAAACAGTGGTACTGGCAGACTGATGGAGTTGCTCAGACCTGTTGTGGATGCCATCATCTGCCTGATCCCCTGCTCAGCACTCCAGGTGCCACTGACTCAGTGCACCGCAACCCATGGACCGTTACTGATTGAGTTTTGTGCTGTGGAGAGGTTGCGCAGCGATGTCACCTCAGGCAGTGTGGGAGACCTTGGACGTTGATGAGGAAGTTGATGCATGTCTAACACACCCCACTGCATCTGCATCAGGGATATCCCGAATGGACACAATCCTAGTCATTTTCATCACATGAGCGCGCTCAGCTCTAGTGCCCCAACCTCAGTGCACTGCAACTCACAGACACTTCTGTTTGTATGTTGGGTGACCTCTGTACTTGCTCCGGCTCCCTCCATGTTGCTCAGCAGTTGACTCTGTTATGCAGGTGTTTTCTGTTTCCATTGCACTGGTGTCCACTGTTCAAGTTTTTGCCAGCACCAAGCACTCCGTGCGGGCTGGCTTATGCTCACCCCATACACATCCAGCACAGGCATCACTGTACATGTGGCCCAGCCAATAAAGGGGCCAGGCGCACGTGCCCGTAGCCAGTTCAACATAATATCTGCGTGTGTCCCTGCGGTCTTGTTGTATGCATGAGGGCCCTTGGCCCTACGACATTACATTGTGCTGTGTACAGTGGACGCAGACATGTCACCGCAGGCAGCGGGTTAGAGCTTGGACATGTAGCTTTGTCGTCCCCCACTCAATTCGTAAGGGGAGTGGACTGGGACATCGTATGCAGAGCCAACGTGGGTGTGTGACTGATATGTGGTGCCCCTGGGCGTGGTTCTGTACTGGGAATGTGCATCTGCATGTGTCTCTATGGCAGTGTGGGTCTCCTTTGTGGGGTGTAGGCGGTCCCTGAAGGGTAATTGACACCCACGTATGTGATCTAGTTCGCCTTCCATGGGTTCGGACCACACCCGCACCTGTTCGGCCACCTTCTTTTGGCGTTCTGACACCTGGCATTGGGGTGCCATGTGTGGGTCGGTGAAGTGTTGTGAGCCAGCCATGCTTGCGGGTGCTTCATGCTGTGTGGTCTATTGCAGGGGCTGGGTTCTCCTCTAAGTAGCTTGTCTGCCCTGTTCCTGGTGGTGGGTTGCGTGGGATGTCCATGGGCTGTTGTAGGGCGTCGGTTTCGAAGGTGTGGTGGTCGTCTCCGGCATCATGATGGGTTGTCTGGTCTGACCTGCTGGAGGTGTTGTTTGTCCCTCTGCAATGTGAAGGGAAGATGCATGTTGACATTGTGTTGACATTTATGTTGGCGCATTGTTCTTGTAGACATGCAGACTGTGTGACAATGTACATTGTGACTGTTTGGGCGGTGCTGGCAATTTGAGGGGGGACAGTGGACATTTGGACTACATGACTGATGTGAGGTTGTACCCGTACATATGCATCTCACAGTTCCGTGCTCTGTCAAATGTGATTGGCCTGTTTCTGCGCATGGGCAAACCCAGTTGTGTCCCCTGTTCTGCAGTGTCGGTGTTGCACTTTGTGCCACATTGTCATGGGATGTGCTGTGATTGCCATGTGTGTGTGCTGCAGTGTGCCACGGGGATGGGGGACATGACCCTGGGTAATTGTGGGTGTGCAGTGTGCTACACATCGTTGTGCATGTGTGCCATTGTGCCCATCTCCCCCCGTCCCCCCAGTACCTGTTCGTTACTCACCCTGTTGTTGTTGTGTCAGGACCTCTCGAGCTGTGTCCGTACTCCCACCTCCTTGCACCGTCTCCACACTGATGACTGGCCTCCATTTCCTCCAGCTCCTCCTGTGGCGCAGGACTCCCACCTCCTGTCGCCTTTGCTGCCTTCCTGTTGGCAGCAGCTTTGGGCCTGGTTTAGCTTTTCACGTCATTCCAGCGCCTCTTGGCCTCCTCCATTGGCCTCCTCGACACTCCGGCTGCATTCAAGGTAGTCTGTTTGTGGGTCAGTTGCTGGTAGTGTTCTGTCACATCCGTGACGCTGGTCTTGTTTTCCTACGGACTACACCCCGTCTTCCTCTCCCTCTTCTCCTTGGCCTTCCCCGACCCTGTTGGTCCTTGCTGGTGGTCTGTGGGGCTTGTGGGGTTCGCGTTGGCCTCTGCACTCGGTCAGGATGCATCCATGTTGCTACGCACTTTGGATTGTTTCTGGTGTGTTGTTTTTGCTGCTTTTATGGTGCATTTCCCCGCCAGACGTGTGGGATTTGCAGGCCTGCCGCTGGTTTTTGCTGCTTTTTGTATCGCGATTGGCCTCATCGCAGCTTTTTTTGCGTTTGTATTTCGCATTTTTGCGGCGTGGCGTTGATTTTAACGCTGCAATTTGACGCGTTATCTGGTGACTATCGCATGGTACCACCGTGTTGTGAATACTTGGTTAACACGGCGTAAATTTCCCGCGATAGACTGCGATGTTGGAGGTTGCGTTAAGTAACTTTTGCGATGGTTATCACACGTTCTTGAGAATATGCCCCGACATTTCATAGTAACTGATAGCACAACGTGGATATATTTGAAGTGAGTGAAGGACATGTCTGATGAAAATATAAAGGGAACTGATGGTGCACAAAATGAAAAAGAAGAGAGAGAAGCATCTGCCGTTCTCAAACCTGCTAGATATCACAGGCATTGATGTATGGTCCAAAGTTGGTGTAACGTTTTTTGTTAAGAGCGGTGGGCGTTTTTTTTTTTTTGAGAATTAATGAAAATGCCAAAGCTATAATGGTAATATATTTACACTTTAAAAATATAAGAAGAAATTTCATGGGCTACAAAAAAATACGTAATTTGCCTTCTGATGCGTTCTCAAGCTATCCAAAACATCCCTATGAAACCCAGGGGCATATTATCAAGCTCATTATCGCCGCTTTAGCGGCAGTTTCTGCCGCTAAAGCGGCGATAATTATATCGCCCTATCAGCAGAGCTGTCGCTAACAGGCGTTAGCGACAGCGGCCGGTATTTACAGTCGCCTTGCATGCCAGCGATAATTATCGCTAATGACATGCAAGGTAGGCGTTCCCACTAAAAGCGACTGTAAACAGTCGCTAAAACAACTACCCCCTATTAGCAAGGCAGGCGAAGCGATAATATGATTCGCGCTAAGCGCGTTTATCGCTAGATTTTTACACCTGCTACTGAGGGTGACTTACCTGTTTGTAGCATAGGGGGTGGATTGTCAGGCTAAATCCACCATAGCGTTAATGCGAGAATATCGCTGGTTTTCCAGCGATATTTTCGCATTTACCGCTATCGCTGGGAATATTATCGCTATGGAGATAAACCTTACTAATAGGGTGTTATTTCAGCGATAATTTCCAGCGATAGGCGGCGTTAACAAAAACGCGCTAAGCGCGGTTAGCGATAAATATCGCACTTCCTTGATAATATGCCCCCCAATTATTAGTATATCAGTGACTTCCATGTGGTTCTCCAGCAAAAATACCCAAGAGAAGACCCGGAGAACCTGCAAGAGAAAGTTTCATAAGTTCTGTTTCTGATATTAAAAAGAATCAAAGGCGTTCATCTCACTGCAGTCACAAAGAATAAGTAAGAGATATTGATTATTTCAATAGCAACGTTAAATAGAAAAACTAAAAAAAAAAATCCTTCACATTTTGGCGTTTTCTTCCGTCTCACATTCTCGCAAATACAATCTGGCCAGTGTCTCAGACAATAGCATTTAGCTGTTTTGTCCCATGATGTCTGCCTAGTGGCAGCACACTTGCTTGTAGGTATGTTTGTGGACAGTTTGGTGTCACAAACTCCTGAGCACTTTTGCTCAGAGGGTCTTCCCTTATCGTAGTGAATAAACTCTGCTTCAGAAGGAGGCTTCCAGGCATAGTAGACGTGTAGACACCACCTGTTCCAAAGGTTTTCTTCACGTTATATTTGTTTGTTTGTTGCCACAGGAAACAAAATGAGATAGAAGCATTACGTGATGCCTGAGAGCATAAAGAAAGGTGAGTTATGTACAAACTTGCATTAACCTTAGGGCTCTTAACACTACAAGCTGAAATGTGCCACAATGACCCAAATAATATGGTAAGTGCTACTTCAATATTTGCATTGAATTTGGTGCCACTAATTTTGGCGGCTCTCTGCCTGCACTCACTACGCGCACATCTTGTGATCCTGAGAGGGCCTGCTAGGGTGGGACTTTGTCCCCCAGCATTCCCCTGAACCAAGGAGGGGCCTTGGACGCTGAGGTTCCAAAAGCGCCGCTGGATCCCCGCAGCGAGGGGCGCTAAGTTTGGTGGTTCTCTGCCCGCACTCATCTCGCCTTCATCTTGTGCTCCTGAGAGGCCCTGCTGGGGTGGAACTTTGTCCCCCAGCATTCCCCTGAACCAAGGAGTGGTCTTGGACGCTTCCGCTTCAAAAGCACAGCTGGATCCCCGCAGTGCGGGACACAACCAGGCTCACACCCTGCACCAGTCCATGGCCGGTCAAGGCTGAGCCGGGCCTGCCCTCTTGGCCCTGCAAATTGAAACCCCCAAGCCAGCCCTGATTTAAGGTAAGCCCATTATAGTACCAACCCTGTTTCTTCCACTTAACCATGGAGAAAATGACTGCCATCATCCATAGGAATACCAGGACCAAGGAGACAGGTTGTACACCCCCATTACCGCTTATTTGTCTTCAGCTATGGGAGATATTTCATCAGAACTGGAGATTGTTGAAAGCTGGATAGATGCAGTACAAAAACTCATTGAAACAAACGATTCCCCTGGTCTCCCCGTTCCCTTGCTGGAACCCCTCCAGCAAAGCCAGTCAACGGTTTGCCTGAAGTCACTTTGAATCCCCAGCCAGCCAGCAAGCCTACTGGCCCCTACAGTAGCCCCTATTTCTGGAACGACTCATAACTCTCCAAAAAATCCCCCCATTATAATTACAGCCAGTACATCTCCCTCCACCCAAAAGACTTTGTTGATCCAGTGGAAAAGGCGCAACAAATTCTGGCACAATGACTCTATAGGTGCAAAAAAACAGCAAACAAATCCTGTTGCAATGGCCTCTTTACATATATGTGACCCCTAATCAGAAATTAATCCCTGATCTATATTTCAGGCTGCATGTAAACCTTTTTTGACAAGCTGGAGACTCTATTGAAGGACATTCAATGAGACGTGGTCTCAGATTAAATCACTGAGCGAGAAAGTGCAAGTCCTTACAAACCAGTATAAAACCAGTCAAAGCATGGCTCAAAATAGACTCGAACTCCAAATTCCCACTAGCTCCAGCCTAATCCCCCCCCTATCTAGTCAACCCCCTCCTGCGCCTCCAGATTTGAAAACTACAATTTTGGGTCATCCAGCTGCTCATCCACTGCCCACTGTAATAAGCTACCCACTGCCTTTCAAACCACCTGAAGAGAGAGATGGCTTCCCCCCATACAGTAACTTAGATTAAAAAAGTTCCTCTTCCACTAATAAGACTTTTAAGCAATTTTACAACTGCCACCCAAATGCACAACATATGTTATCATTCTAGAGGGTACCCCCCACCCAAAGGCACACAGGAGGACTGGCAAGGCCTAAGAAAAAAAGTTGCGCAGTGGTTTTCAGTGTACCCAGGTTGGCCAACAAACGTTGTTAATGAAATTATTATGGTTCGGAGAGTAGGCTGGCTGGGTTACTCTCCTAAGTTCTCAAGGGGTGCATGTGCGGTAATAAACTTTTGAAACCCTTGCCTTGTAGGCCAGCTATTACACAGATTGGATCACTGTCCCAACGACATGGGCACGATTCAAGCCCTGCCACTGGGCTTTTTCTATTGACCTACATCCATGACTCAAATGCCAGGCTAAGGCTTTGATCCATCTTGCAAGTCCACTTCTCCTTTTGCCCACGTGAACCGCTTTGAGATTCTGGCCTCCATGTCAGATGTCAAGTGACTTTCCGACCTTTCAGCCATCCCCCCGATGACACAGGTCTGGAAACCCACAAGGAGGTCATTCCATCCATTACCCCTCAGTCTACCTCAAGTAACCACTTGACCTTGCCCCACATTGGTTCTGACTGCCAAAAGGCGTTGTCCTGGAATATCATGGGCATCAGCAACAAGCTGGACAATAGAAACTGGATAGAGTAGATCAAAGGATATGATGATGTATGCTTCAAGGAGACTTGGGCACTTCAGGATTTTTATGTTGATTTCAGGATTTTTATGTTGATGGGTTTCAATTATTTTGTGTGGCAGCCACTCCTTCAAACTCAGGCAGGGCCAAGGAGGGGTCTAGGAGTTCTCATCTCCCCAAGGTCAAGGAACTTGAAAATTGAAATCCTTTTGTGTACCCCTTGTTCCCAAATCCTAGGCTCAGTGTTCCCAGGCTTCTTGGATGTCTTTCTAATAAATTTTTATTTTAACTATTTTTGCAACCAGCCCATTGACCTGATAAATTAAATAGACCGATTTATAATGGATTGCTGCCTGAGATATCCAGACCGTGGGGGCACCCTATGGGCTCATGATTTTAATATTTCTACCTGCCCTTTTAGTGGCGACAGTGCCTGCAGGATAACTGATTGGGAGGAGGAAAATCTTACACACTTTATGCACACATCATATGGAGCTGCTTTGAACCAGGGTATCATGAAACACAACTTATTTTTGAACATCATCTTTTTAACGAAGGTAAACCTATCCCTACCAACTTTTACCGGTGGAGGGAAAGGATCTTCTTTTGATTTCATTCTGTTCTCTTCTCATTTCGTTACACACATACATGGCTCATTTATTTTTGCCATCCATCCTTAGTGATCACAACACACCAGAATTTAGTTTCACTCGACCTGCAGTTCTCAAAAAACAGTGGTATTCATTTAAAAAGGGAAAAAGTAGATCACAAGAATATTTTGGCAAACTTAGTTTCTGCATAGTGCGATGATGTCATGACCTGCTTAGCAGGGGAGGTTCAAGCTTGGGAAGTACTGGCCAGCTTTCAGGGTCTTTGTAACTTTGCCGCAAGTCTGTTGGTTATTAAGCCCAAACACAAGGAACTCCTCCCACACAAATGGTTTAATTCTGCTTGTACTGCTCCCCTTGGGAGGTGAAAGGAGTCCCTTAAGGCCCCTCCCTGTAACAGTGAGGCCATAAAACAATGCAGATCTTCATGTAAAACCCTTCTAGGAGATAGGAAACAGGATATAAGAAAGCAAGCCTGGGATGATCCACAGGATGCTGCCTTATCTAGAGACTCCAGGGCTTTTGGGGAAGTAATAGATAGGCCATACTTCATGGATGATAACCAACCCAAAATTGCATGTAATATTACCCCTTAGGAGTGGGTGCCTTATTTTTCAAAAAATGTTTCCCATGACTCACCGCTTAGAACTGCAACAGTGTCAATAACTCCCACTGACACAGAAACATTAGCCCTAAGTAACTCCATGGAAGTCAATGTAGGCCCTGATGCGGTTCCCATTGACGTCTACAGGCAGGACCCTGCCTTTTGGGCCCCTTTTTAACCAATGTTTTCCGCACAACGGTTAAAGGTGATGTTAGACCTGTCAGCCCTAGGTTGGTCTTACCCCGTTTTTTTTGCTCTTGCGCCTCATTTTTGCCATTACACTTTTGTTGGACCTAGGTCTCTGGGCGCCTTACCACTGCCAAACAGTGCTGAGGTGCAGGTGCTCTCTCCTAATAAGATGGCTGCCACAGGCCCCTGCTACTGCGGAGTGGCCTTTGCATACACATACTAGTAGTCAGGAACAGGCTGGGACATAATGATACAGTATCCATGCCGTCCCCGCCTCTGGGCCTCATAGCCAGACATGAGGGAAGCTTCTAGAACCTTCCAGCCCAGGGAGAGGTTATGCCTTGCCGCCTTTCAGGAGGGTCACCTGACCTAGGGGTATAAGAGGTTTGGAGGGAACCTAGCTAGTTAGTTGGGGCACCACTGGACCTGGGGGAACCTCTGCCGGAGTACAGGCTGTTGGGCCTAGGAGGGAGACCTACACTACTGGTACTGACTGGGCTGAGGCACTGCTGTGCTAAGATAGATGAGGAACACCTTCCACCTGCTGACCTTGTCCAGCGTGAGGGGACCCAGGGAACTCCCTCCAGTGTGCCTGCAGGGCACCTACCTGCCTCTTGTGCCCACCAACTCAACCCCCCTTCCCCTCAAGTAACTGCAACTCAAACACCTACCTCTAAGCCTGCAACCAAGAAACTCCAACTGCAACCCTGCAACCTGCACATGCTGCTGGGGATCACCAGGTAAAGCGCTGAGCCCTGTATCCTGAGCGCTGTGTGCCAACTCTCTGTGTCCTGTATAAGCGCTGTACTCCTCTAGGGCTGCACCACCCAGAATCTGCTGCCCACGAGGTGCTGGCCCAAAGAGACTAACTGTGCCACTGAGCGCTGTACCCAGGATCACCGCCGCGGCCACCCCGCACTGAGCAAACACGAAGCGCTGTGCCCAGGATCACCACCGCGGCCCCCGCGCTGAGACTCTGCGAAGCGCTGTGCCAAAACTCACCGCCGCGACCTCGGGGTCGCTGAAGAAGGGAAATTGTACCCAAATCACCGCTGCAGCCCGGGCGCCGCTAAGCCAGAGGGAGCCGAGGCCCAAATCACCGCCGCAGCCCAGGTGCCGCATCAGTGAGGCCGCGACAAGAGCTAGGCCACGCCGGGCCTGTGCGCGCGAGGAGAGGCGTCGCTAGGCAACCGGGGCACCACCACGTCATAGGCCGCGTCCCCAGGAAGCCGCGCGCCGATTGGCTCCTGGACCGGAGCTGCGCAGGGAGCCGGAGGCCTGCGGCCGACCGCACCTACAACGCACCGGGGGCCGGAGGAGAGCATTGCCGGCCCCGCCTTCCCCAAAGCCAGGACTTCGTCCCCTTCCAGCGTTGCCGACCTGCCTCCCCCGCCCAGGGCCCCACAGGAGAGAGGAGCGGGCCGGCCGGGGAGGAGGCGTCCGGCGCTGGGAACACACCGCCGGTCTCGCAGACGACAAGGTGAGCCCGGGAGGCCCTGGGAGGGATTCCATGCCGCAAGAGGCCTCCAGTACCAACGCTTCCCCCGCCTACCGTCCCGAGTGGACTGAGAGGGGCAGTAGCCCTCATTTGGCCGAGTTGACTGCCTCCTCTGCGCCTGAGCCCGGGCCCTGGTTAAATGCTTAGGCGCGGCCTACTCATCGAACGTTATTACCTACCCTACACGGGGGAATGACCCTAAAAGTGAAACCCCGCGTGCTAAATGTTCCTGCAAGGAAATACCTACGCAAGGGAGGTTACCTGGGTGACCGGGATTAAGCCGTACCTCTCATGTTAAACGCCTACCTGTATCAAGTCTTTTATTGCGTGAGATGTTACCAAGGTGGGGTGATTAATCTACAGTAAGGCCTTTAATGAATTGAATGTACCTACATGAATTGAGCCTGTGTTCACCTGCCAAGAGTTAAAGTGTTCCTATGTTGTAGGCCTACCTGCTTTGCGACACCCACTGTACTGAATGTGGTTGCGCCTAGGTTGATACAGGTTCCTCCTCATCTACAGTGTTATGTGCATCTAAATTCTTGCTAATTGAATTTCGCTAAA
Organism: Calotriton arnoldi; assembly: GCA_963921515.1. Classification (NCBI taxonomy): domain Eukaryota; kingdom Metazoa; phylum Chordata; class Amphibia; order Caudata; family Salamandridae; genus Calotriton; species Calotriton arnoldi. Next base: position 306,920 of record CAWUFW010013083.1, read on the forward strand.
TGCATTGAAGTCTATGTTTGACCTGCAATCTATGACCTACAGTGTTACCTGCTTTTCTAGGGGGTTATTGCTACTGCCTATTTAATGGCGTAAAGTTTTACTGTTCTGATGTGCTTGAATGAATTTACGCACTGGTTCTAAGAAGCTAAATGAATTGAAATGTTGCCTGCAATTATCTGCCTCATCTATTGCTGATTTAAAATTAGATAAAGAATCTTGTTTTTACCTAACAGCCTGGTGTGGTGTCTCCTTCATTGCGTGCGCATTACTGAGTCAGTGTGAGTGTGTGCTGCACAAGTGCTTAACACATTGCCTTCGGGTGCCTTCCTGCCTCGCGCCAAGCTACCGTGGCGGAATCGGTGACCCCGGTTCTAACATTGGTGTTCAGCGGTGGGATAAGGACTTGTGCTTGTGCAGCACCCTACAGGGATTCAGTGTGCGCCGCAATTGGAACACCTAGTGAGACGCAAGCCTAGCAATTCGCCTTCATTGCCTGACTGTACAGGCTCCTGTGTTAACCTGTTGCCTACGTCCTAGGAATTTTCCCTTAAGTTGTCTGGGTCCCCACCTGTCAGGATGGAGTTCGAGCTGGCCAACCTTGAAATGTATACAGTGGCGCAGCTGAGGGAGTTCTGTCGGGGGATGGGGGTGCCCGTCAAGCGAGGCGCCAAGAGAGAGGAGCTTCAGAAAGTCTTGAGGGCATGGGGATTGGCCCACCTGGGAGGGAGAGTGGACAAGGAGCAGGGGGAGACACACGACCCAGGAGAACTGGACCTACTGCGCATTGACGTTAGCGAGAATGTGTTGCCAGGAAGACGTTCCAGGGCAGGCAGTAGTGTGTCAGCGAGGAGTGTGTCTGTGGAGGAGTACGAGGACAGGAGGGAGGAGAGGCAATTGAGGCTAGAGCTTGCGAGGATGGACAAGGAGCGAGAACAGGCAAGGCTAGCCATGGAAGAGAGAAAGCTTGTGCATGAGCTTAGCCTGAAAGAATTAGAGCTCCGAGCATTGCAGATAGGGACGCAGGGCAACTTGAATGGTGGCAGCGTACCCGCTGAGGCTCCACGAGAGCCTAAGTTCTACCTACCTAAGGAGGTGATGGCCAGTTTCAGTGTAGGGGATGACATTGATAAGTGGTTGGCGGCATATGAGGTGTTCTTGGTAGCCCATGGGGTGCCTGAGAAGTACTGGGGGGGAGGCCTGTATAGGTACATACCTCCGTTGGCAAGGGACACACTCTTGACTTTAGACAAAGGTGATCAGACAAATTACCCTGTCATGAAAGAGGCACTCCTTAAAAAGTTTGGCCTCACTCCAGAGAAGTATCGCCAGAAATTCCGCAACAGCCACAAGCTTCCCACACAGAACTGGGTGGATTTTTTTGATTATGCCCGCAAGGCATTGGAGCGTTGGGTGCGTGGCAGCAAAGTGAGTGACTATGAAGGGCTGTACAATCTGTTTTTAAGGGAGCACCTTCTAGATAAAAGTTTTCCAGAGCTGCGCCAACACTTGGTGGACCACAAGCTGACCGATCCGCGGGAACTTGCGGAGGAGGCGGATACCTGGGTTAGCACTCGGGTGTCCCACAAGGGATCCGGGGGAGACCCCCCCGAAAGGTGGACAGGGTTTTCCCCAGAAGAGAGAGGGGGGAGATAAAAAGAAGGAGTTCTTTAAAGGCACCCAAAATAGACCGCATGGAAGAGGGGTAGGTTCCCCACCCCAATCTGGATTCCAGAAACCCACTTACCCTGACAAGAGTCAGCAGCCCAGAACTGTCCAGTGCTATGAGTGCGGGGAGGTTGGACACTACAAGGGGGATCCCCAGTGTCGCAAGAGGACCCCAGCCCCCACAGGAGGTAAGAGCCCCGGGGTGGCCAGTGTAGCGCTTGGGGAGGAGTTGTCCCTAGGTAGGGGGGGTGAGTGGACAGGCTTGACCTTAGTTTCCCTGGGGGATAGAGAGATAATCCCACGGGTTCAGGTACCCTCGAACACTGCCAAGTACCGGCAGAGGGTCCTGGTGAATGGGGAGGAGGTGGAGGCTCTGAGGGACACGGGTGCCAGCATGACGATGGTAAGGCGTCAGCTGGTGTCCTCAGAGCAGGTGATTCCTGAAGTATTCCACCCGGTTGTCATGGCTGATAATAGCCTGGGTCATTACCCCGTGGCCCAAGTTCCTTTTGAGTGAGGAGGAGTCTCAGGCCTGTTGAGAGTTGCGGTGAGCCCTGCCATGCCAGTTGATTGTCTGCTCGGAAACGACTTGGAACATACTGCCTGGAAGGAGGTGGAGTTCAACGCCCACGCTGAGATGCTGGGATTACCAGGGTGGACTTGCGTGGTCACGCGGTCCATGGCTGCCCGGCAAGGAACTCAACCCGGGTTGGAGCCTGAAACAATGGCCCAGCCCACTGCTGGACAAGAGGACATCTCGGAGGATGCACCCAGCGAGATGGATGGGGAGCCCGCGGAGGTGACCCCGGAGTCCGCTGAGGTGGATGTTGTTCCCGTGGGGGACTTGCCGACCCCTGCAGAGTGGCAGGTGGAAGGAGGGCCTACCCGGGAGGAATTCTGTCGGGCGCAGAGAGAGTGCCCAACGCTTGAAGGCATGCGGCAGCAGGCCGAAGCCCAAGCAACTGGTACCGAGACTGGTAATTACCATGTCTACTGGGAGGATGGTCTCCTCTACAGTGAGCCTAAGGCTCCGGTGCATGGGTCATCAAGGGCCTTAGTGGTCCCCCAATGCTACCGAGCCTTCCTGCTGGAATTGGCACATGAGATACCACTGGCAGGACACCTGGGCCAGGATAAGACATTTGCTTGTTTGGTCCCACATTTTTATTGGCCCAGGATGAGAGTTACCTCTGACACCTTTTGTAAGACCTGTGTGACTTGTCAGGCGAGTGGCAAGAAAGGGACTAAGTTGAAGGTCCCCTTGGAACCGCTCCCGGTTGTCGGTACCCCTTTTGAGCTGGTAGGAATTGACATTGTCGGGCCAATGGACCCGCCGGCTTCTTCGGGACATAGGTTCATCTTGGTGTTGGTGGACCACGCCACCTGGTACCCGGAGGCAATCCCTCTGAGGACCATCACTGCACCTGCGGTGGCGCGGCCCTTGATGGGGATTTTTACCCGAGTGGGATTCCCCAAGGTCGTGGTGTCAGATAGGGGCACGAATTTCATGTCGGCCTACATGCAGGCCATGTGGAAGGAGTGCGGAGTGACCTACAGGTTCTCCACTCCTTACCACCCCCAGACTAAAGGGCTCGTGGAGCGCTTTAACAAGACCCTGAAGGGGATGATCCGAAGCCTACCCGAGGACTTGAGAAGGAAGTGGGACGTCCTCTTACCCTGTCTGCTCTTCTCCTACCGAGAGGTGCCGCAGAAGGGGGTCGGTTTCAGCCCCTTTGAGCTGCTCTATGGCCACCCCGTTAGGGGGCCCCTCAGTCTCGTGAAGGAGGGGTGGGAGAAGTCTTCTAAGAAGCTCCCCCGTGATGTGGTCAGCTACATGCTGGCATTCCGCAGCCAGATGGCCAAGCTGTGGAAGGAGGCCTCAGACAATCTGGAGGCTAGTCAAGCCGTCATGAAGGAATGGTACGACCGGAATGCTCGGACGGTGGAGTTGGATGCTGGACAGAAGGTGTGGGTCATGGAGCCCAGAGAGCTTAGTGCCCTCCAGGACCGGTGGACTGGACCATATGAAATTTTGGAGAGAAGAGGCCAGACCACTTATGTAGTAGACCTCAAGACCCCCCGACAACCCCACAGGGTGTTCCACATCAACCGCCTTAAGCCACACCAGGAGCGGTCAGAACTTACCCTCCTGATGGTGACGGATGGGAGTGAAGAGGAGGAGAGCGAGCCTCTTCCGGACCTTCTGGCGGCCAAAGAGAATGATGGATCGGTGGAGGGAGTGGTTCTCTCTCCATCCTTGACCCCTGAGCAACAGAGGGACTGCCGCCAGGTATTGGAGCAATACGCCTCGTTGTTCTCCCTCACGCCTGGGATCACGCACCTGTGTACCCATGATATGGACACAGGGGACAGCCCGCCAGTGAAAACCAAGTCTTACCGGCTGTCCGACAAAGTCAGAACCAGCATCCAGAGTGAGGTAGCCAAAATGTTGGAGCTGGGGGTGATTGAGCCTTCCAGCAGCCCTTGGGCTAGTCCGGTGGTGTTGGTGCCGAAAGCGGCCCCACCGGGTACCACACCAGAACTTCGGTTCTGTGTGGATTACTGTGGTCTGAACTCCGTGACCAAGACTGATGCTCACCCGATCCCTCGGGCGGATGAGCTCATTGACCGACTGGGAGCAGCTCGGTATCTGAGTACCATCGACCTGACGTCAGGATATTGGTAGATTGCCATGGCGGACGGAGCGAAGGAGAAGACTGCGTTCTCCACCCCCGAGGGCCACTTTCACTTTCGGGTGATGCCCTTCGGGCTGAAAAATGCTCCGGCCACTTTCCAGCAGTTGGTTAACCAGGTACTGTCTGGCCTAGAGGCCTTCTCTGCTGCCTACCTGGATGACATAGCTGTCTTCAGCAGCAGCTGGGAGGACCATCTGGAGCATCTCCAGGAGGTGCTGCAGGCCCTACAGCGGGCTGGCCTAACCATTAAGGCCAGCAAGTGCCAGATTGGACAGGGATCTGTCGTCTACCTGGGACACCTGGTGGGCGGGGGTAAGGTGCAACCCCTCCAGGCCAAAATTGAGACCATCTTGGCCTGGGAGCCCCCCAAAACCCAAACGGAGGTCCGGGCCTTCCTTGGCCTCACGGGTTACTACCGCCGGTTTGTCAAGGGCTATGGGACCATCGTAGCCCCCCTGACGGAATTGACCTCAAAGAAGCAGCCACGTAAAGTGATCTGGACGGCTGCCTGTCAAGAAGCGTTTGACACTCTGGAGCACGCGATGTGCACCGCTCCGGTGCTTAGGACTCCAGACTTTGGAAGAGAATTAATCGTGCAGACAGACGCCTCTGAGCATGGCATTGGAGCTGTGCTCTCGCAACTTAACAATGATGGCCAGGACCAGCCAGTGGCCTTTATTTCTCGAAGGCTACTCCCCCGGGAACAGCGGTGGAGTACGATAGAGCGAGAAGCCTTCGCTGTGGTTTGGGCTTTGAAGAAGCTGAGGCCATACCTCTTTGGCTCTCACTTCCTTATTCAGACCGACCACCGACCCCTTCGCTGGCTCATGCAGATGAGAGGCGAAAACCCCAAATTGTTGAGGTGGTCCATTTCCCTCCAGGGGATGGACTTTCGGGTGGAACATCGACCCGGAGTAGACCACGCCAACGCTGACGGTCTCTCTCGGTTTTTCCGCCTTAGCGATGAGAACTCCCTAGAGGTTGGGTAGCTCACCCCACTTTCGGCTGGGGGGGACGCGTGTTAGACCTGTCAGCCCTAGGGTGGTCTTACCCTGTTTTTTTTGCTCTTGCGCCTCATTTTTGCCATTACACTTTTGTTGGACCTAGGTCTCTGGGCGCCTTACCACTGCCAAACAGTGCTGAGGTGCAGGTGCTCTCTCCTAATAAGATGCAAAAAGAACAGTTGATGGACAGAATGCAGAACAATGTCATACATTCACCCCAGTACAGAGATCTGGGCCTAAATCCATCGTTTTTTTGCTCACCATGCCATTCCAGCTTGAACCCAGCCATATGCAAATCAGTCTTGACCCTGTGCCTCATGGGAACAGTCCAGCCCGAACTGCCAAGCCAGGTCCTCCCTGGACTGGAAACAAGCATCCTAGGACCGGTTTCGGGGTTTCACCCCTCTTCAGCCAGGATAGCTTGATTCCAGTGGCATGGAGAGCACGGGACCCACGTCTGGGCATACCCGTCCCACTCGGGGTGACAAATGCAAAAGAACAGTTGATGGACAGAATGCAGAACAATGTCATACATTCACCCCAGTACAGAGATCTGGGCCTAAATCCATCGTTTTTTGCTCACCATGCCATTCCAGCTTGAACCCAGCCATATGCAAATCAGTCTTGACCCTGTGCCTCATGGGAACAGTCCAGCCCGAACTGCCAAGCCGGGTCCTCCCTGGTCTGGAAACAAGCATCCTAGGACCGGTTTCGGGTTTCACCCCTCTTCAGCCAGGATAGCTTGATTCCAGTGGCATGGAGAGCACGGGACCCACGTCTGGGCATACCCGTCCCACTCGGGGTGACAAATGCAAAAAGAACAGTTGATGGACAGAATGCAGAACAATGTCATACATTCACCCCAGTACAGAGATCTGGGCCTAAATCCATCGTTTTTGCTCACCATGCCATTCCAGCTTGAACCCAGCCATATGCAAATCAGTCTTGACCCTGTGCCTCATGGGAACAGTCCAGCCCGAACTGCCAGGCCAGGTCCTCCCTGGACTGGAAACAAGCATCCTAGGACCGGTTTCGGGGTTTCACCCCTCTTCAGCCAGGATAGCTTGATTCCAGTGGCATGGAGAGCACGGGACCCACGTCTGGGCATACCCGTCCCACTCGGGGTGACAAATGCAAAAAGAACAGTTGATGGACAGAAGGCAGAACAATGTCATACATTCACCCCAGTACAGAGATCTGGGCCTAAATCCATCGTTTTTTGCTCACCATGCCATTCCAGCTTGAACCCAGCCATATGCAAATCAGTCTTGACCCTGTGCCTCATGGGAACAGTCCAGCCCGAACTGCCAAGCCAGGTCCTCCCTGGACTGGAAACAAGCATCCTAGGTCCGGTTTCGGGGTTTCACCCCTCTTCAGCCAGGATAGCTTGATTCCAGTGGCATGGAGAGCACGGGACCCACGTCTGGGCATACCCGTCCCACTCGGGGTGACAAATGCAAAAAGAACAGTTGATGGACAGAATGCAGAACAATGTCATACATTCACCCCAATACAGAGATCTGGGCCTAAATCCATCGTTTTTTTGCTCACCATGCCATTCCAGCTGAACCCAGCCATATGCAAATCAGTCTTGACCCTGTGCCTCATGGGAACAGTCCAGCCCGATCTGCCAAGCCAGGTCCTCCCTGGACTGGAAACAAGCATCCTAGGACCGGTTTCGGGGTTTCACCCTTCTTCAGCCAGGATAGCTTGATTCCAGTGGCATGGAGAGCACGGGACCCACGTCTGGGCATACCCGTCCCACTCGGGTGACAAATGCAAAAAGAACAGTTGATGGACAGAATGCAGAACAATGTCATACATTCACCCCAGTACAGAGATCTGGGCCTAAATCCATCGTTTTTTTGCTCACCATGCCATTCCAGCTTGAACCCAGCCATATGCAAATCAGTCTTGACCCTGTGCCTCATGGGAACAGTCCAGCCCGAACTGCCAAGCCAGGTCCTCCCTGGACTGGAAACAAGCATCCTAGGACCGGTTTCGGGTTTTCACCCCTCTTCAGCCAGGATAGCTTGATTCCAGTGGCATGGAGAGCACGGGACCCACGTCTGGGCATACCCGTCCCACTCGGGTGACAAATGCAAAAGAACAGTTGATGGACAGAATGCAGAACAATGTCATACATTCACCCCAGTACAGAGATCTGGGCCTAAATCCATCGTTTTTTGCTCACCATGCCATTCCAGCTTGAACCCAGCCATATGCAAATCAGTCTTGACCCTGTGCCTCATGGGAACAGTCCAGCCCGAACTGCCAAGCCAGGTCCTCCCTGGACTGGAAACAAGCATCCTAGGACCGGTTTCGGGGTTTCACCCTCTTCAGCCAGGATAGCTTGATTCCAGTGGCATGGAGAGCACGGGACCCACGTCTGGGCATACCCGTCCCACTCGGGGTGACAAATGCAAAAAGAACAGTTGATGGACAGAATGCAGAACAATGTCATACATTCACCCCAGTACAGAGATCTGGGCCTAAATCCATCGTTTTTTGCTCACCATGCCATTCCAGCTTGAACCCAGCCATATGCAAATCAGTCTTGACCCTGTGCCTCATGGGAACAGTCCAGCCCGAACTGCCAAGCCAGGTCCTCCCTGGACTGGAAACAAGAATCCTAGGACCGGTTTCGGGTTTCACCCTCTTCAGCCAGGATAGCTTGATTCCAGTGGCATGGAGAGCACGGGACCCACGTCTGGGAATACCCGTCCCACTCGGGGTGACAAATGCAAAAAGAACAGTTGATGGACAGAATGCAGAACAATGTCATACATTCACCCCAGTACAGAGATCTGGGCCTAAATCCATCGTTTTTTGCTCACCATGCCATTCCAGCTTGAACCTAGCCATATGCAAATCAGTCTTGACCCTGTGCCTCATGGGAACAGTCCAGCCCGAACTGCCAAGCCAGGTCCTCACTGGACTGGAAACAAGCATCCTAGGACCGGTTTCGGGGTTTCACCCCTGTTCAGCCAGGATAGCTTGATTCCAGTGGCATGGAGAGCACGGGACCCACGTCTGGGCATACCCGTCCCACTCGGGGTGACAAATGCAAAAAGAACAGTTGATGGACAGAATGCAGAACAATGTCATACATTCACCCCAGTACAGAGATCTGGGCCTAAATCCATCGTTTTTTTGCTCACCATGACATTCCAGCTTGAACCCAGCCATATGCAAATCAGTCTTGACCCTGTGCCTCATGGGAACAGTCCAGCCCGAACTGCCAAGCCAGGTCCTCCCTGGACTGGAAACAAGCATCCTAGGACCGGTTTCGGGGTTTCACCCTCTTCAGCCAGGATAGCTTGATTCCAGTGGCATGGAGAGCACGGGACCCACGTCTGGGAATACCCGTCCCACTCGGGTGACAAATGCAAAAAGAACAGTTGATGGACAGAATGCAGAACAATGTCATACATTCACCCCAGTACAGAGATCTGGGCCTAAATCCATCGTTTTTTGCTCACCATGCCATTCCAGCTTGAACCCAGCCATATGCAAATCAGTCTTGACCCTGTGCCTCATGGGAACAGTCCAGCCCGAACTGCCAAGCCAGGTCCTCACTGGACTGGAAACAAGCATCCTAGGACCGGTTTCGGGTTTCACCCCTGTTCAGCCAGGATAGCTTGATTCCAGTGGCATGGAGAGCACGGGACCCACGTCTGGGCATACCCGTCCCACTCGGGGTGACAAATGCAAAAAGAACAGTTGATGGACAGAATGCAGAACAATGTCATACATTCACCCCAGTACAGAGATCTGGGCCTAAATCCATCGTTTTTTTGCTCACCATGCCATTCCAGCTTGAACCCAGCCATATGCAAATCAGTCTTGACCCTGTGCCTCATGGGAACAGTCCAGCCCGAACTGCCAAGCCAGGTCCTCCCTGGACTGGAAACAAGCATCCTAGGACCGGTTTCGGGATTTCACCCCTCTTCAGCCAGGATAGCTTGATTCCAGTGGCATGGAGAGCACGGGACCCCCGTCTGGGCATACCCGTCCCACTCGGGGTGACAAATGCAAAAAGAACAGTTGATGGACAGAATGCAGAACAATGTCATACATTCACCCCAGTACAGAGATCTGGGCCTAAATCCATCATTTTTTTGCTCACCATGCCATTCCAGCTTGAACCCAGCCATATGCAAATCAGTCTTGACCCTGTGCCTCATGGGAACAGTCCAGCCCGAACTGCCAAGCCAGGTCCTCCCTGGACTGGAAACAAGCATCCTAGGACCAGTTTCGGGGTTTCACCCTCTTCAGCCAGGATAGCTTGATTCCAGTGGCATGGAGAGCACGGGACCCACGTCTGGGCATACCCGTCCCACTCGGGGTGACAAATGCAAAAAGAACAGTTGATGGACAGAATGCAGAACAATGTCATACATTCACCCCAGTACAGAGATCTGGGCCTAAATCCATCGTTTTTTGCTCACCATGCCATTCCAGCTTGAACCCAGCCATATGCAAATCAGTCTTGACCCTGTGCCTCATGGGAACAGTCCAGCCCGAACTGCCAAGCCAGGTCCTCCCTGGACTGGAAACAAGCATCCTAGGACCGGTTTCGGGGTTTCACCCCTCTTCAGCCAGGCTAGCTTGATTCCAGTGGCATGGAGAGCACGGAACCCACGTCTGGGCATACCCGTCCCACTCGGGGTGACAAATGCAAAAAGAACAGTTGATGGACAGAATGCAGAACAATGTCATACATTCACCCCAGTACAGAGATCTGGGCCTAAATCCATCGTTTTTTTGCTCACCATGCCATTCCAGCTTGAACCCAGCCATATGCAAATCAGTCTTGACCCTGTGCCTCATGGGAACAGTCCAGCCCGAACTGCCAAGCCAGGTCCTCCCTGGACTGGAAACAAGCATCATAGGACCGGTTTCGGGGTTTCACCCCTCTTCAGCCAGGATAGCTTGATTCCAGTGGCATGGAGTGCACGGGACCCACGTCTGGGCATACCCGTCCCACTCGGGGTGACAAATGCAAAAAGAACAGTTGATGGACAGAATGCAGAACAATGTCATACATTCACCCCAGTACAGAGATCTGGGCCTAAATCCATCGTTTTTTTGCTCACCATGCCATTCCAGCTTGAACCCAGCCATATGCAAATCAGTCTTGACCCTGTGCCTCATGGGAACAGTCCAGCCCGAACTGCCAAGCCAGGTCCTCCCTGGACTGGAAACAAGCATCCTAGGACCGGTTTCGGGGTTTCACCCCTCTTCAGCCAGGATAGCTTGATTCCAGTGGCATGGAGAGCACGGGACCCACGTCTGGGCATACCCGTCCCACTCGGGGTGACAAATGCAAAAAGAACAGTTGATGGACAGAATGCAGAACAATGTCATACATTCACCCCAGTACAGAGATCTGGGCCTAAATCCATCGGTTTTTTGCTCACCATGCCATTCCAGCTTGAACCCAGCCATATGCAAATCAGTCTTGACCCTGTGCCTCATGGGAACAGTCCAGCCCGAACTGCCAAGCTAGGTCCTCCCTGGACTGGAAACAAGCATCCTAGGACCGGTTTCGGGGTTTCACCCCTCTTCAGCCAGGATAGCTTGATTCCAGTGGTATGGAGAGCACGGGACCCACGTCTGGGCATACCCGTCCCACTCGGGGTGACAAATGCAAAAAGAACAGTTGATGGACAGAATGCAGAACAATGTCATACATTCACCCCAGTACAGAGATCTGGGCCTAAATCCATCGTTTTTTTGCTCACCATGCCATTCCAGCTTGAACCCAGCCATATGCAAATCAGTCTTGACCCTGTGCCTCATGGGAACAGTCCAGCCCGAACTGCCAAGCCAGGTCCTCCCTGGACTGGAAACAAGCATCCTAGGACCGGTTTCGGGGTTTCACCCCTCGTCAGTCAGGATAGCTTGATTCCAGTGGCATGGAGAGCACGGGACCCACGTCTGGGCATACCCGTCCCACTCGGGGTGACAAATGCAAAAAGAACAGTTGATGGACAGAATGCAGAACAATGTCATACATTCACCCCAGTACAGAGATCTGGGCCTAAATCCATCGTTTTTTTGCTCACCATGCCATTCCAGCTTGAACCCAGCCATATGCAAATCAGTCTTGACCCTGTGCCTCATGGGAACAGTCCAGCCCAAACTGCCAAGCCAGGACCTCCCTGGACTGGAAACAAGCATCCTAGGACCGGTTTCGGGGTTTCACCCCTCTTCAGCCAGGATAGCTTGATTCCAGTGGCATGGAGAGCACGGAACCCACGTCTGGGCATACCCGTCCCACTCGGGGTGACAAATGCAAAAAGAACAGTTGATGGACAGAATGCAGAACAATGTCATACATTCACCCCAGTACAGAGATCTGGGCCTAAATCCATCGTTTTTTTGCTCACCATGCCATTCCAGCTTGAACCCAGCCATATGCAAATCAGTCTTGACCCTGTGCCTCATGGGAACAGTCCAGCCCGAACTGCCAAGCCAGGTCCTCCCTGGACTGGAAAAAAGCATCCTAGGACCAGTTTCGGGGTTTCACCCCTCTTCAGCCAGGATAGCTTGATTCCAGTGGCATGGAGAGCACGGGACCCACGTCTGGGCATACCCGTCCCACTCGGGGTGACAAATGCATAAAGAACAGTTGATGGACAGAATGCAGAACAATGTCATACATTCACCCCAGTACAGAGATCTGGGCCTAAATCCATCGTTTTTTTGCTCAACATGCCATTCCAGCTTGAACCCAGCCATATGCAAATCAGTCTTGACCCTGTGCCTCATGGGAACAGTCCAGCCCGAACTGCCAAGCCAGGTCCTCCCTGGACTGGAAACAAGCATCCTAGGACCGGTTTCGGGGTTTCACCCTCTTCAGCCAGGATAGCTTGATTCCAGTGGCATGGAGAGCACGGGACCCACGTCTGGGCATACCCGTCCCACTCGGAGGTGACAAATGCAAAAAGAACAGTTGATGGACAAAATGCAGAACAATGTCATACATTCACCCCAGTACAGAGATCTGGGCCTAAATCCATCGTTTTTTGCTCACCATGCCATTCCAGCTTGAACCCAGCCATATGCAAATCAGTCTTGACCCTGTGCCTCATGGGAACAGTCCAGCCCGAACTGCCAAGCCAGGTCCTCCCTGGACTGGAAACAAGCATCCTAGGACCGGTTTTGGGGTTTCACCCCTCTTCAGCCAGGATAGCTTGATTCCAGTGGCATGGAGAGCACGGGACCCACGTCTGGGCATACCCGTCCCACTCGGGTGACAAATGCAAAAAGAACAGTTGATGGACAGAATGCAGAACAATGTCATACATTCACCCCAGTACAGAGATCTGGGCCTAAATCCATCGTTTTTTTGCTCACCATGCCATTCCAGCTTGAACCCAGCCATATGCAAATCAGTCTTGACCCTGTGCCTTATGGGAACAGTCCAGCCCGAACTGCCAAGCCAGGTCCTCCCTGGACTGGAAACAAGCATCCTAGGACCGGTTTCGGGGTTTCACCCCTCTTCAGCCAGGATAGCTTGATTCCAGTGGCATGGAGAGCACGGGACCCACGTCTGGGCATACCCGTCCCACTCGGGGTGACAAATGCAAAAAGAACAGTTGATGGACAGAATGCAGAACAATGTCATACATTCACCCCAGTACAGAGATCTGGGCCTAAATCCATCGTTTTTGCTCACCATGCCATTCCAGCTTGAACCCAGCCATATGCAAATCAGTCTTGACCCTGTGCCTCATGGGAACAGTCCAGCCCGAACTGCCAAGCCAGGTCCTCCGTGGACTGGAAACAAGCATCCTAGGACCGGTTTCGGGGTTTCACCCCTCTTCAGCCAGGAAAGCTTGATTCCAGTGGCATGGAGAGCACGGGACCCACGTCTGGGCATACCCGTCCCACTCGGGGTGACAAATGCAAAAAGAACAGTTGATGGACAGAATGCAGAACAATGTCATACATTCACCCCAGTACAGAGATCTGGGCCTAAATCCATCGTACCCTGCCTTTTGGGCACCCTTTTTAACCAATGTTTTCCGCACAACGGTTAAAGGTGATGTTAGACCTGTCAGCCCTAGGGTGGTCTTACCCCGTTTTTTTTGCTCTTGCGCCTCATTTTTGCCATTACACTTTTGTTGGACCTAGGTCTCTGGGCGCCTTACCACTTCCAAACAGTGCTGAGGTGCAGGTGCTCTCTCCTAATAAGATGGCTGCCACAGGCCCCTGCTACTGCGGAGTGGCCTTTGCATACACATACTAGTAGTCAGGAACAGGCTGGGACATAATGATACAGTATCCATGCCGTCCCCGCCTCTGGGCCTCATAGCCAGACATGAGGGAAGCTTCTAGAACCTTCCAGCCCAGGGAGGAGTTATGCCTTGCTGCCTTTCAGGAGGGTCACCTGACCTAGGGGTATAAGAGGTTTGGAGGGAACCTAGCTAGTTAGTTGGGGCACCACTGGACCTGGGGGAACCTCTGCCGGAGTACAGGCTGTTGGGCCTAGGAGGGAGACCTACACTCACTGGTACTGACTGGGCTGAGGCACTGCTGTGCTAAGATAGATGAGGAACACCTTCCACCTGCTGACCTTGCCCAGCGTGAGGGGACCCAGGGAACTCCCTCCAGTGTGCCTGCAGGGCACCTACCTGCCTCTTGTGCCCACCAACTCAACCCCCCTTCCCCTCAAGTAACTGCAACTCAAACACCTACCTCTAAGCCTGCAACCAAGAAACTGCAACTGCAACCCTGCAACCTGCACATGCTGCTGGGGATCACCAGGTAAAGCGCTGAGCCCTGTATCCTGAGCGCTGTGTGCCAACTCTCTGTGTCCTGTATAAGCGCTGTACTCCTCTAGGGCTGCACCACCCAGAATCTGCTGCCCACGAGGCGCTGGCCCAAGGAGACTAACTGTGCTACTGAGCGCTGTACCCAGGATCACCGCCGCGGCCCCCCCGCGCTGAGCAAACACAAAGCGCTGTGCCCAGGATCACCGCCGCGGCCCCCGCGCTGAGACTCTGCAAAGCGCTGTGCCAAAACTCACCGCCGCGACCTCGGGGTCGCTGAAGAAGGGAAATTGTACCCAAATCACCGCTGCAGCCCGGGCGCCGCTAAGCCAGAGGGAGCCGAGGCCCAAATCACCGCCGCAGCCCAGGTGCCGCATCAGTGAGGCCGCGACGAGAGCTAGGCCGCGCGGGGCCTGTGCGTGCGAGGAGAGGCGTCGCTAGGCAACCGGGGCGCCGCCACGTCATAGGCTGCGCCCCCAGGAAGCCGCGCGCCGATTGGCTCCTGGACCGGAGCTGCGCAGGGAGCCGGAGGCCTGCGGCCGACCGCACCTACAACGCACCGGGGGCCGGAGGAGAGCCTTGCCGGCCCCCGCCTTCCCCAAAGCCAGGACTTCGTCCCCTTCCAGCGTTGCCGACCTGCCTCCCCCGCCCAGGGCCCCGCAGGAGAGAAGAGCGGGCCGGCCGGGGAGGAGGCGTCCGGCGCTGGGAACGCACCGCCGGTCTCGCAGACGACAAGGTGAGCCCGGGAGGCCCTGGGAGGGATTCCATGCCGCAGGGAGGCCTCCAGTACCAACGCTTCCCCCGCCTACCGTCCCGAGTGGACTGAGAGGGGCAGTAGCCCTCATTTGGCCGAGTTGACTGCCTCCTCTGCACCTGAGCCCGGGCCCTGGTTAAATGCTTAGGCCCGGCCTACTCATCGAACGTTATTACCTACCCTACACGGGGGAATGACCCTTAAAGTGAAACCCCGCGTGCTAAATGTTCCTGCAAGGAAATACCTACGCAAGGGAGGTTACCTGGGTGACCGGGATTAAGCCGTGCCTCTCATGTTAAACGCCTACCTGTATCAAGTCTTTTATTGCGTGAGATGTTACCAAGGTGGGGTGATTAATCTACAGTAAGGCCTTTAATGAATTGAATGTACCTACATGAATTGAGCCTGTGTTCACCTGCCAAGAGTTAAAGTGCTCCTATGTTGTAGGCCTACCTGCTTTGCGACACCCACTGTACTGAATGTGGTTGCGCCTAGGTTGAGACAGGTTCCTCCTCATCTACAGTGTTATGTGCATCTACATTCTTGCTAATTGAATGTCGCTAAATGCATTGAAGTCTATGTTTGACCTGCAATCTATGACCTACAGTGTTACCTGCTTTTCTAGGGGGTTATTGCTACTGCCTATTTAATGGCGTAAAGTTTTACTGTTCTGATGTGCTTGAATGAATTTACGCACTGGTTCTAAGAAGCTAAATGAATTGAAATGCTGCCTGCAATTATCTGCCTCATCTATTGCTGATTTAAAATTAGATAAAGAATCTTGTTTTTACCTAACAGCCTGGTGTGGTGTCTCCTTCATTGCGTGCGCATTACTGAGTCAGTGTGAGTGTGTGCTGCACAAGTGCTTAACACATTGCCTTCGGGTGCCTTTCTGCCTCGCGCCAAGCTACCGTGGCGGAATCGGTGACCCCGGTTCTAACAGGTGGCATCCCACATTCTTGGAAGGAGTCCACCGTCGTCCCTATATTTAAAAAAGGAAACAGAAGCCAACCTCATGCTATCGGCCTATTTCCCTCCTCGATTCATCTGCAAAGATCCTGGGTTGGTCCTCCTACAGACTCTGGAGTATTGGACACTTGACAATAGATTTTTTTGGGAAACACAATATGGTTTCCGTCTGGGGATGGGAATAGTTGAGCAAACTTTAAACCTTCTTCTGATATCAGGGAAATATGTCCAAGCTAGGGGAGGGACCCTCCACATGGTCCTAATGGACTTTTCTAGCACATTTGATTTGGTGGACAGTGGCAAGTTATGGTCCATAATGTCCAAAGCAGTGATCGACCCAGATCTGGTAGACTTTTTAATAAGCCTCCATAGAGGCACAAAGGTACAGCTCTGCTTCAACATAAATAGAGATTGCACCATTTATTCCACCAAGGGCGCGAGACAAGGTTTCATCTTATCCCCTTTTTTATTTCTTTTTTATATAAATGCTTTTGAGAGTGCATTGACCGTCAAAGGCATAGATCTCCCTAGAGTTGGTAACCACCCAGTACCCGTTCTATTATTTGTGGACGACACAGTCCTGATCGCCCATACTGCCAATGGCTTGCAACTGCTCCTTGATATATTTGATGATTTTTTGGGGATCTTATCCTGAAAATAAATGACCATAAATCAAATATTATGATTTGTGGCCGCAAAAAGACTTTCCCTCTCATTTAACATATATGGTACCCCATTACAAAAGTCTA
The DNA here is from genome assembly GCA_963921515.1 of Calotriton arnoldi. NCBI lineage: Eukaryota > Metazoa > Chordata > Amphibia > Caudata > Salamandridae > Calotriton > Calotriton arnoldi. Next base: position 323,540 of record CAWUFW010013083.1, read on the forward strand.
GAGCTTCAAATACCTTAGTATAATCATCTCAGAAAAATTGAGCTGTGAAGGATTTTTAACCCAGAAAGCTTGTAAATTTGGTGGGGCCATTGACAATATTTTTAGGTTTTCCAATACAGTGGTCCAAAAACCCATTAAGGAACTTACCACCCTGTACAAAAGTAAATGTCTCTCCTTGAAGTGTTATAGGGCTGGCGTCTGGGTGTATATCCTTACTAACAGCCTCCAGAAAATACATTTCTTTGTAGGCTACTATCCATCCCTAAAAGTAAGGCCAGCCTTATCGCTCACCTGGAGGTTAGACTCCCTTTTTAGAGTATTTAGTCCAAGCCGCTCTACTACTTACTTGGCTTAAGATTTAGCATTTAAAGTACACCAACTTTTCACGTTAAGTCATTGAAGACTGTCTAAGACAGGATCAACCCTTTTTACATCCTTGGCTCGCCCATGTTAAAAAGGGTTTTCAGATATAGGCCTCTCAAATCTTTTTCACTCTCCAAACGAAATTGTTAGTTTGATAATAGCTTAAAACTTGCAGTGAAAACCTTTATTCATCAACATAGAAATCAAGTTAGACTTTCCAAAAACAAGTGGTTGTGTTCAGTGCAGTGCTATCTAGGTATGAAACGAGAGGAAGGAATCAAACCTTACTTAACATTAATTGCGAACATAGGGGCATATTAGCAAGACCCACGTTAAAATTATCGCCGTTTTAGCGGCAGGAAACTGCCGCTAAAACGCGATAACGGGCTTGCTAATATGCGTTATAGAATTCAATAGAAGCCCAGGTTAGATGTGCAGGACATCTAACCTGGGCTTCTATTGAATTCCATAACGCATATTAGCAAGCCCATTATCGCCGTTTTAGCGTCAGTTGCCTGCCGCTAAAACGGCGATAATTTTAACGTGGGTCTTGCTAATATGCCCCATAGATTTTATTTAACTCGCTTTAGACTCAGCACCTTGCCTTTTATGGTAGCCTACCCTTACCAGGGCACCTGATTTCCATCTTTGCTCCCCTGCGACAACACCTCCAAGCAAACCCTGGCACATTTTATGTTTTTCTGTACTTTTTCTGTGCTTCAGAGAAAACAATATTAAATGCCACTATTACGCACCTTTGGCTCTAGATCTTATAGAACGTTTGCATTATCATCAAATTTAGAATCTGAACACTCTTGTCTTGCTGTAATTAGCTATCTACCTGAAGCTCTTAGACTTAGGAAAGTGGTAAATAATGTTAATCCTCGATGAATTGTGAATTATTTTACTTTTGTCTTATATCATGCTTATACTGTGAACAATCCTCTGGTTTTATGTGACTGAAACATGCTTTTATTATAGTATTTATTTCATATGTGGTGCGTCTTATGACTTTTTATACTGTATGGGGCAGATTTACAAGCCCCTTGCGCCACTTTTGCGTCACCTTTCCCATGTTAAAAGTGACGCAAAAGTGGCACAAGGGGCTTGTAAATCTGCCCATATGTTTCTATTACTGTTTCATTGATGCAATGTCTTTTTATGGCTGTATAGCCGAATACAACGTTTTGACTGACTGGCATTGCATTTGGTGCCAGAAATGTACTCATGTATTTTAAAACTCTGGGGCATATTATCAAGGGCCGGCGGTAAATATCGCAAAGCGCGCTTAGCGCTTGCATATTTATCGCCGGCTATCTCTGTAATTTATCGCCCGGTTAGCGCGTTATTAACAACGCGCATCGCCGAGGCGATAAAAATTTCCAAGATAGCGTGGATATCGCCGTTTTCCATGTGGGAAACAGCGATATCCTAGATGATAGGGCCTGTGGTCTTAGCCACAGAATCCACCCCCCATGTTAAGTATGCCTTAGTCAGGAATTTAACAGACGTTAAATTCCTGCGTTAGCATACTTAACGCGATTAAAATAATCGCTTCCCGCATTGTAAATATCGCGAAGCTGCCTTCGCGATATTTACCCATGTTGTTTCCTACAGACACGCCTACTTTGCATCTCATTATCGATGCGAAGTCAGGCGTGCTGGAAACGTGGAGCAAAATCAGCAAAACACGCGATAGCGTGTCTTTGCTGATAAGGCGATATAATTATCGCCGCTTTTCGGCCGAAAACGGCCGCAAAAGCGGCGATAATTGTTTATCGCCGCCTTGTTAATATGCCCCAAGAATTTGTATTTTGGATAACTTTTGTGTGCACTTGGCACCAAAGAATGCAGGCGTTTTTCTTCAAAGAATTCTTCTGTAACAATGCTTTTTTAGTGGTGAAAGCCTAATTTCATTTCACGTAAAATCCCCTAGGCAAAAATCTTGGAAAACTGTGTCAAGTTTGCAACATTTTCCATAGACCTGCGCTTACCTTTTAACAAATCTTTTCATACCCCCACTTTAAGTTGCTATGCAAACATTTTATAATCTGACCATGGAGTTATCTGTAGATTCTATGCCGAAGCACTCATTATTTTCTATCACAAATCGTAGTGTGCAAAATGAATTGCATGGATTTTGTATGCAAGTGAATTCCTTAGCTTGTTTTAACAATTACTGTAAAACTGTGTGATACTGCTAACTCAAGATTATTTTGTAAATGTGCTTACAATTTCCTGTGGAGTGACTGAACACAACCAAACTTGCATAAAAATGCTCACAAAAATCCCAGTTTACATAAAGAAAAGTGCGTCTTGCCAAATGTTTAGTACTATGTATATGTTTTTGTAAGAATTATGCATACATCATGAAGAAAAAAACATTGTGACTTCACACACCCCTATCTAAAATTCCAAAATGGCCATATAAAAAAACAATGTGAGTTTTCAGACCCCCTAACTAAAAAAAAAATGACCACATGAAAGGGCTATACCCAAAGAGCCCTGCATTGGCAGGCCAAAAACATAAGGACCAGAATGTGAGGAAATGCTAGAAAGACTTCAACACACGAACCCACGGACCCAAGTGAAAGCACTTTTCATGGATTGGTATGTCCACCTAGCAGCTGGTATGTTCCTGGAGCACACCTCTGTGGGGACACCAGCTGACAGAGAGCTTCATGGTCACATATACCTAGCTTCTACAGAAAGCACTACCGTAGGCAATTGAATGAAATGTGCATCCGCGTTGAGTGATTGGCACTTAAGGTTGAAGTGACTTAAGTTTTGCAACTGTACATACACACTGTTGAGTTCTTCCCCAAACAGCCTCATTATTCTGTTCACGTCATTGCACTTCAAATCCATTTCCCTGCGTCACACACACTTATGCAAAATCAGTCATACGCAATTGAAATCAATGGAATAACCTCCACTTATCACCACCTATTGATTACATAGAAAGGTGGACACTGTGATTTCTGTTGGTTGATCACATTAAATTTAAGAGAGGCTAATTCCTGGAAGCATGAAGACATCCTTCCATGGAGATGGCCCAGTTAAAGTATAACAATAGTCACTGAGGGGCATATCAACAACGGCCAGCGATAATTATCGCTGGCCGTGCTTAGCGATAATTATATTATCGCAGGCTATCTCTGGCATTTATCGCCCTGGTAGCGCGTTATTAACAACGCGTTACTCCAGGCGATAAATTTTCCAGAGATAGCGAGAGTTATCGCCTTTGCAGGGAACATCGCTGGTTTTCCAGCGATGTTCCCTGCAAAAGGGCAGCAACCTTGCTGATACGACCCTGTGGTCGTATCAGCAGAATCCACCTCCTATGCCTAACATAGGTAAGTCAGGATTATAGCAGACGTTAGATTTTGGCGAAAACGGCCGCTTTCTCCAAAATCTAACGTCTGCTATAATCCTGTGGGCTGCCTTGTAAATATTGCGATGTGAACATCGGCGATATTTGCAACGTAGCCCATCCGGGGTACGCTCAGTAACGCCCACTTTGCATCTCATTAGAGATGCAAGGATGGGCGTTGGGGAAAGGGCGATAGTGCAAGGATTCACGCGATAGCGTGACCTTGCTGATTAGGGCGATAGAATTATCGCCGCTTTCCATCCGAAAACGGACGCTAAAGCGGCGATAATTGCTTATCGCCTCGTTGTTAATATGCCCCATAGCTTGCTTAGAGAAGAAGACATTGTTTCTAGGTTAGCAGCACCACCAAATAGAGAGTCGCTTCAGAAGTTTTCCAGCATTGATCAGGCCACATAATACATTTTGTTAGCTTTACTTTCTGTCAATAACTCAGGCACATCTGAAGGGTTCCCTGCATGTTGGCCCTTGAAGTATGCTACCAGTAATTTGATGCAGACAATTGATAACTAAATACAATTTACAAGACTTGAAGTGTAAAACAATGGTTGCTCATCTATGCTCTCTAATATGCTTTATTGTTAGTGCACTGTTGTAAACCATTAGATGTAAAATGTCAGTCTTTAACATTTACTGTTGTACCTACATGGACAAGAAAACCAAAGTCTGAGAAAAGTAATTTCCTTCTGGATTGTTGTAACAAATTTGTCACTTTCTACATGGTATCCCCAGTTTTCTTTTACTTTTTCCAGACCCTATTTTTGCTTGTACTAGCACTCTGTGCACTGTAACACTGCTATTCAGTGCTGTCATGTTTTTTCTATGGGCCTACGATAGTATGCAAAAATAGTTTTCAACCATTGGTCTGTTTAACTGCTGTTTAAGACCATTGTTGATTGTGCAGAAAATGCACCTATGGTATGGAAGTTAAATGACATATACAGGTTGCATTGTGTATTTACACCACTCACGTATATGACAAAAATATTAGTCTGACAGGAGCACCGCTGTGCTCTGGCTGGGCTGCAGCCTAAATACACTGCAGTGACACATTGTGGGGAAAAGTGCCCTTGTCACATAGGAACAGACTATTTTTAATTCTACTCATAAGCCACCTGAAGAGTTTGCCTCATAAGCCAACAGGGAAGTGTGCTACTATATAAATGCAGGGCATGGTTTATCTAGGATTTAGTGTATTCTGACAGTGAGATTAAAAACCAAAATCTGTTTCAATATAGAGACTTTTGTTAGACATTTGATTGAACAGGCGTAGGTGGGATCAAAATCTTTATTTCCTGACTCTGTTTGGGGAAATACAGAAAAATGCTTAAAACATATTTCTTATTAAATTTGAAAAGTTTGATTTAATTATTAAATCATATTTTATAACTTTTGTGGAAAAGTAATTTTTTAAAAACATATTTTGTTTTGCCGAAGCCAAGACTGCCCTAAAACAAGTTCTGCCACTTAGACCCTCTTGGGGTGCAATACTCATCCCTGATTGGGAGAGTTAACAAATCTGTCTCAGAGGACAATAGCCTGCCTCTGAGCCCACAAAAAGCACATAGCTTTTTAAAGCGTTATTTAGTAGTTCTTAAAATTGCGCCCCATTTTTGCAAAACTGTAATTGAATTTGTTTGTGTCAATTACCTGCATCCCTGCTCTCCCGCCGTACAGCCACAGAGCAATAGGCCGCATTGTGGTTGGACAACGGGTCCTCAGCCAATCAGGTGGGAAGGGGGCAGAGTTAGTTGCACTCCGAAACATTAAAATTAATGACCGCAGCACGGACACGCAGCGGGTGTGCCGCTGGCGCGCCAAAGGCGTGGCAAAGGCAAGCCAGTCTGCGCCCGTTCGCGTCCAGACGGGACCAGGGGCCAGCCATTATGCCCATAAACTCATCTACACACTGGCAAAACTCAAAGACTTGGTCCAGCGAGACAGGCAACTACATAACCTGCCTCTTCAACAAAATTTAGACAAGCTTGGCCTCTTCTATCCAGGTCAGCCGCGAAATTTTTGTAAGCACATGGACATTGGCCAGGCCTCGAGCCAAATTACTCTGGCCATCCATCTAAAAACAAAACAACTTGTAAAGGAACTAAATATAATGTATTTAAATACTCGCTCCGCGGTCAAACACCAACTGGAATTGTTTAACCTTCTAGACACTGACTCTCCTGACATGCTGTTTATGACAGAAACATGGCTGACAGAAGAATCCACCCCGGATATTTTAGCTGCACTCCCAGATAATTGCTATCTCCTACAATCAAATAGATCCACAGGAAAAAAAGAGGGTGGGGTGGAATTCGCTATCAAAAAAGGACTGTCTTTTACTGCCATTTCCCCGTTAGAGATAGCACTAGTGGACAGTCTAATTATCAAACTAGACTCTTCAAATAGCACTATGGTATGTGTACTTCTGTATAGGCCACCCACAGCAATGCCGGATTTCCCCAAAGCATTTGCAAATTGCATCGCATCCCTGACCGTGGACTGTGCCAAAGTCCTGGTCATTGGTGACATGAACTATTGGGCTAATGAGGTCACATGGGGTAAGAGTGCCAAGGAATTGACCGGTGCCCTACTAAGTCTGAACCTCACACAACACATTCAAGTACCTAAACACATCAAAGGTCACACACTTGACCAAGTCTGGTCTATTAATCGCACTCTTCAGAATCTAGAGGTTCACCCTTACTTATGGTCAGATCACTATATAATTAGTTTTATTGTATGTGACATTACTCTGCCCAAAACTGCGCCCCATCAAAAGAGCTCATCTAGGAATTGGAATCATATAAACTTGGAATCCCTATATGACTCCCTGAACCGTAAGCTACGAGCAAGCCTGGACAATATAGATAATCTCGACAGAGAAATCACCAGTTGGCAACTAAATGCTATTAATACTCATGCTCCTCTACAAACTCAAACCTCTTGATTCAGGCGGCATGAAGCATCTAAATGGTTTACTGCTGACCTAAAATCAGCAAAACTCAGCACACGTCAGGCAGAAAGGAAATGGCGAAACTCCTACTCGACAGAATCAAGAGAACAATACAATACGAATCTAACGGCCTACAAAAAAGCCATCCTGGAAGCGAAAAAATTGTTTTTCTCCAATAAAGTATTAAACTCAAATAATAAAACAAAAGATATTTTTAACACAGTAAGGGAGCTATCCAACCCCGATCGTGTGACCCATCCTATCCCTGCCACACAGAAATTATGTAATGATGTAAACTCTTTTTTCTTAGATAAAATTAAGAAAATTCAGGAATCCATTGATTCCAACCACAAGGAGGTGGAAGAACGGTCAGGAAATACCAACACTGACTCCATGGCCACCTTCTCATGTCTAAGCAGAGAACAGTTTTTGGAGCTTCTAAACAAAGTAAAATCAGGCTCCACAAAGGATGCCTGTCCTCCTCACATACAAAAACCCATTTTTGCAGCATTTCCTGAGACAATTCTCTCTCTACTGAATCTTTCCTTAATCGAAAGGACAGTTCCACAAGCTTTTAAATATGCAGTATTCATTCCACTTCAGGAAAAACAAGGTGTTGACCCTCAGAGGCTGGACAACTATAGGCCTATATCCCTTCTTCCCTTCCCACCAAAGTATTAGAAACACATGTAGTCAAACTTCTCAACACCTTTATAGAAGACACCAATTTTTTAGACTCACATCAGGCAGGGTTCCGCTCATCCCACTCTACTGAATCTATTATTCTATCCGTCATGGATGACTTAAAAGGAAAGGCTGATGAAGACTGCACTCAAGCCTTGATTCTCCTGGACCTGTCTGCAGTGTTCGATACCGTCAACCATGACATCTTGATGGAACGTATTGCTGCAGCAGGTCTCAGAGGTGCTGTCCTAAATTTGTTTCAATCCTTCCTAGAGGACCGGAAACAATCAGTGTGGCTCTTGCCTTACAAATCCGGCATTGTGAACTTGAAATGCGGAGCACCACAGGGCTCTTCTTTGTCCCCGCACCTCTTTAATGTGTATATTCTCCCCCTCATTTTCACGCTTCGTCAGATGGGCGTACAGATTTACAACTATGCTGACGATATGCAGTTGATCTTTTCCATCAATGACTCTACAGAATCCAAGGAGTTCCTCAGGAATACCATGTTGTTCATCAGGAATTGGATGAACGAAAACCAATTAAAACTAAACTCTGAAAAAACTGAAATCATCATCCCTAACAACAAACTTCTGCACTGGACTCCTGCCCATTGGCCCGTGGAGCTAGGACCTGCACCAGCCCCTAAGAATTCGATAAAGAGCCTAGGCATACATATCGACTCGGATCTCACCATGAACACGCAGATTGGGGCGGTCACCTCTGCCTGTTTTATCCAACTGCGGAAACTGAGAAAAGCCAGAAGGTTTTTCAGCAGAGAGGCCAGCATTCAAATCATCTTTGCCTTGATCCTATCAAGAATCGATTACACTAACGCAATCTATCTAGGCCTCCAGTGCACCCAGAAACACCGTCTGCAGCTGATACAAAATCAGGCAGCTAGAATTATCTATCAACAAGGCAGACGCTGTCACGTCAAGCCGCTGCTGAAGGACCTGCACTGGCTTCCAGTGGAGCAGCGTTCCATGTTCAAAACAGGTTGCATCCTTTTCAAAGCTATACATGGTATTGGCTCAAAGTACATATCCTCAAAAATTAACAGGTACTTTGCGCAGCGCACTTTAAGATCCATGCACATGAATCTATTGGTAGTTCCGGGTTTCAGACGTAAACAGATGGGAGGGTCGCGCTTCTCAATACAGGGACCCAAATTTTGGAACACTCCGCCCACGTCCTTGAGACTAGAAACAGACCATTTGCACTTCAGAAAAGAGCTGAAGACCTGGCATTTTACACAAGCTTACAGTTAGACATGGACCTTTCTTATCGGTGACTCCAATGGAAAAAATTAGCGCCAAGAGACCTGTTGGTGAACATGCGCTTTACAAAGTTTCAACAACATAACATAGCTGTTGACTGATGACTATTTAGCAGTTATTAGCTATCTGGGAGTGGACGAGAACACTTGGCAGAAAAGGTGCTGCTTTAGGTGATGAAGACATGCCTGCTTGGTGTCAGAAGCCCGTGTTGCTGAAATCTTCCAGCCGCCATCAGCCGTCATCAGGGGACTCCATCCCCCAGAGTGATTAGCGCCGGGAGGCGCCAATGCGTTTGTTTTCGTGCCAGGAGGCGCTTAAGAGTGGGCTTGGGGTCCCGCAGTGTGGGAGCCCATGCTGCTGAATTCTTCCAGCCACCATCAGCCGCCATCAGGGGACTCCATCCCCCAGAGTGATTAGCGCTGGGAGGCGCCAACACGTTTGTTTTCGCGCCAGGAGGCGCTTAAGAGTGGGCTTGGGCTCCCGCAGCGCGGGAGCCCATGTTGCTGAATTCTTCCAGCCGCCATCAGCCACCATCAGGGGACTCCATCCCCCAGAGTGATTAGCGGCGGGAGGCGCCAACGCGTTTGTTTTCGCGCCAGTAGGCGCTTAAGAGTGGGCTTGGGCTCCCGCAGCGCGGGAGCCCGTGTTGCTGAATTCTTCCAGCCCCCATCAGCCGCCATCAGGGGACTCCATCCCCCAGAGTGATTAGCGCCGGGAGGCGCCAACATGTTTGTTTTCGTGCCAGGAGGTGCTTAAGAGTGGGCTTGGGCTCCCGCAGCGCGGGAGCCCGTGTTGCTGAATTCTTTCAGCCGCCATCAGGGGACTCCATCCCCCAGAGTGATTAGCGCCGGGAGGCGCCAACACGTTTGTTTTCGTACCAGGAGGCGCTTAAGAGTGGGCTTGGGCTCCTGCAGCGCGGGAGCCCGTGTTGCTGAATTCTTTCAGCCACCATCAGGGGACTCCATCCCCCAGAGTGATTAGCGCCGGGAGGCGCCAACGCGTTTGTTTTCGTGCCAGGAGGCGCTTAAGAGTGGGCCTGGGCTCCCACAGCGCGGGAGCCCGTGTTGCTGAATTCTTTCAGCCACCATCAGGGGACTCCAACCCCCAGAGTGATTAGCGCCGGGAGGCGCCAACGTGCTTGTTTTCACGCCAGGAGGCGCTTAAGAGTGGGCTTGGGCTCCCGCAGCGCGGGAGCCCGTGTTGCTGAATTCTTCCAGCCACCATCAGCCACCATCAGGGGACTCCATCCCCCAGAGCGATTAGCGCCGGGAGGCGCCAACACGTTTGTTTTCGCGGCAGGAGGCGCTTAAGAGTGGGCTTAAGCTCCCGCAGCGCGGGACGTGCGCAGGCGTGCCCAGGCCAAGGGCGGGCCTGTCTGCGCCCATCAGTGACAGGAAGAGACGGGACGGGCCACCCCCCTTGGCTGTTGTAGTTGCTGTCATTAATCCCCTGTAAGTGACTTCATCGAACTTTTACTGATATACACCTCTTACTAACTGATACAGTGGCCACGTGTATTTTGAAACTTTCCTTGTGTTTCTACTATTTTGAAATCTGCACCCGTGACTGCGACAGTGACTGTGTCCTACCAGTATCTCTCTTGGGAACTCTGTGGTGGGGGTTTCTCTAATTGCTTCCTGTTTTGATTCTATCTCTGGAACCCCTAGGGATATTCACTAGCCATACGGCAGAGATGGGTAAAAGAAAAGCTCAGGGCCTGGACTTGCAAAATAAGAGGCCAAACAAGAGGTCCTCTAGTGTGGTCTGCCACGAGTCACTGGATAGGATCGAGACCATCCTAGATGAGTGTCATAACATAGTCTGTTCTGGCTCACCAAGCCAAATCCCTATGCCTGAAAGACATGCTAGCTCTGTGAATGCCCCGGGGACCATGATTAGTGTTTCTCCAGAACCACCGTCTGCAAAAAATAAACCATCTACTAAGCAGATACCCTTAGGGGCATATTCTCAAGGACTTATCGCCGAGTTAGCGGCACTTTATCGCAGCCAAAGTGGTGATAAATTCATCACACCATTCACAAGCTGGTGCTAACAGCCGACATCACCAGTATTCCTGCGATAGCAGCCGCAAAAAACATCGCCACGGATGACACCGGCAACTAACGCTAAGGAGATGCAGAGTAGGCGTTCCCGTGCAAAAAGCCGCGGAAACACCACTTTGCAACATTCACAACGACCAGCCAGATCGGCGATAAGATCACAAAACATGCAATAAGGCACGTTAGCAGCAGGGATTTAACACCTGCTCCTACCTGGTGTTAAGTCGGACGACAACCTGCACCACAAAAGGGAGTCCAGCCCACTGCCACACCAGAAGAACAACAGATGCCATTGAGCTACTGACCATGCAGCTCGGAGCCCCAAGAGGGCCACAACACCCACCGCCACCCCCCAGGACCCCCCCGCCCCCGTGGCCCTACCCCGGGCACCCTCCCCCCTGGACAAAGATATCTCACATCTACCTCACAAATTAATGAACACAACAATTCGCCTGATGTCGCACAAGTACACCAACCAACATCCATATATGGTTCGAAAAAGGAAAACATACATACATCGCGAGAATTCCAAAAATAATCAACTTATTCAAATTCCAATCAACATCAATAATTGGAAGAATCATGGCGGGTCTTCTCCGGACAAACCATAAGTCACAGCCTGCAAGACAAAATTGAAGATAAGAAGGTGTGTCATGCGCACAACAAAGGACAGAGAGAGAGAGAAAGAGAGAGAGAAAGAAAGGGAGAGAGAGAGAGAGAGAGAAAGGGGGAGAGAGGGAGAAGGAGAGAGAGAGAGAAACAGAGGAAGAGAGAGAGAGACAGCAAAAGGAAGAGAGAGAGGAACAGAGGAAGAGAGAGTGCCGACACTGCGCACCCAGGCAGCTGCACCCCAGCCCCTCCCGCCGCCCAGCGTGGATTGCCCGCCCCTGCGCACCCAGACCTCACTGCCCACCTGCTGCCACCGGTGTGTCTCCAACCACGTGCCGGTTCACACTGCAGGCCACCAGGTCCCTCATCTGAAACAGAGTCCACAGCTAATGATGGCAGAGTACATATCATTGCACACGGCAACATCGCATGGCTGCCCCTGCGCACCCAGGCCGCTGCACCCCAGCCCCTCCCGCCGCGGATTGGCCGCCCCTACGAACCTAGGCCTCACTGCTCACCTGCTGCCACCGGTGTGTCTCCAACCACATGCCGGTTCACACTGCAGGCCACCAGGTCCCTCATCTGAAACAGAGTCCACAGCTAATGATGGCAGAGTACATATCATTGCACACGGCAACATTGCATGGCTGCCCCTGCACACCCAGGCTGCTGCACCCCAGCCCCTCCCGCCGCCCAGCACGGATTTCCTGCCCCTGCGCACCCAGGCCTCACTGCTCACCTTCCACCACCGGCGTGTCTCCAAGAGAGCACACCACGTCCCGGTGCAAGCTCCGAGCCCGGGGCCCGCGACCTTGGCAGCCTCCACATCATGCATCCCCGCAGCGCGGGCCTCCAGGCGCACACTTGACTCTGGGTCTTGATTTTGCAATGGCAGAGATCATATCAGTGCACACGTCATCATCGCAGGCTGCACACCGCTCAGCTCTCTAGGTGCCACTAACTCTGTGAAATGCGAGGCAACGCCATGTGGCGGTAGGCCCGCGCTGCCCGCTGGCTCAGGCCTACATTGCGGTCCACCAGGCGCACACTTGACTCTGGGTCTTGATATAGCAATGGCAGAGACCATATCAGTGCACACGTCATCATCGCAGGCTGCAAACCCGCTCTGCACTTTAGGTGCCCCTACCTCAGTGCACAGTAAGTCACCGTCCCGTGGCGGTAGGCCCGTGCCAGCCGCAGTGCAACCAATGCCACCGACTCCGTGCAACTCAAGTCATGGACCCTATATGACTGAGCCTCGTCGTAGGCCAGGCGGACGCAGCCATGTCACCTCAGGCAGTGGGGAAGAACTGGGACACGTAGCGTCGTCATCCCACCCTTTATACGTATGCCGAGTGGGCTGGGTCGGCAGACGCCAGGCCAGCGTAGGGGTGTGAACATTTATCCCTGGCCTTTGGGCATGGTTCATATCTGGGCTGCACAGCAAACCAACTGATGCGTGTGTCTCTGTTGCAGTGTCTGCGCCACACGGCCCGCAATCGACAATGTTGCAATGTTGCATGCAGCCGGAGGGCATATGCGCACAAAGGGACTGTAGATGGAGCGCAAGGCCGCTCGGGGTCTTGGTTCATACATGGCAACTGGTGTGTGTGTTCATCTCTTTTGGTGCACCATAAGCCCAAGGCCTAGCCTCAATTGCAGTGCAATAGCCACATCACATACCCAGGATACAAGCAGTGGTCTGACTAACATTAGGGATGAAAGCCCCCTTGTCTCAATACAGAAGGCGGAAGGACATCTGCACCCCGACCTTGGAAACGCATGCGTCAGGCACCCCCTAAGAGAGATACCATGGCAGACGAAGACGACTCCCATACTACACACGGCGCCAATGAAAGATCAACGTATCCACACCCCACACACAGAAGTCCTTGCCCGAGGTACTCCTGCATGGAACGGCCTTGACACTTACGTACAGGACAACCCATATGTACAAACTTTGCACGCTCATAGGACTCATTGCTCCAAGCTGTGGCATATCATCCACATAACAGCCGCAGGTCAGAAGAGTGCTGGTTCTACGAGTGCGAACAACGCAATGTCACAACATCCCGGGCACATGCACAACCCCTGTCACGTGGAACTGTACCGTGACCGAATGCTGCATTTGTTGGGGGCACTGCCACTGGCAGTGTTGCGCATCAGTTACCGTCTGAGCTTCCGTCTTGCGTACATCACCTGCGTCCAGCCCTGGTTCCACTGCCGATCATGCATATTTGAGTGGCCCATGGATGTCTGCCTATCCAACACAACGGTAGCTGAACTGGATTATGACATGTGTGTGCACCCCCTGTTGGACCACGACCAGGAGTGTAACCGTGATACCCGTTCATGGGATGCCTTGGAATTGGGCGTATGTGCTGGCAGTTGGGCATGTGAGATCGCACAATTCCTCGTGTGCAGTGACCACATCGAAGCGCTCCCCTATTGGGCTGTGTTGCGGATTGGTGAAATGGCGTGGACGGAGCACATCTGTCCGGACCAGCTAATGCATTGGCTCGCCCCCGTGTTCGTTGAAGTCGACAACGACGTACTCTTGGAACTGATTGCCCATGAAGCTGAGCTCGCTTTCATGGACGAGTAACTATGTTCCTGCAGCCACAAAAGATTGTAACCCATGGCACAGGTCCCAACACCCTTTTGCATCTTGGGGAAATGGACACATATCCCACCATGACAGTGGACATGTCTGCATTCGCCTAGACTCAGAATTCATGTGCGTGCTGGACTGCGGGTTGACACACACCTGTGCAAGGTGAGTGGACAGTGGCGCCTGGCAACGTTCCTCAACCTGACACACCGCTGGAGGGAGTACACACATGGCAATGTAGCACTACATGTGACCTTGTTGGACTCCTTCACCTGCTCACTGTCAGCAGAGCAGGCAGTCACTGCTGTCCGGTGGTACAGGACTATGCAGATCCCATGGGCTGTGAGTGGTGTCCCCTGACACGGTGCAATGAGCATTCGCCAAACACCACATGACTCGTCCAGCTAGGCAAGGTGGGCTGAGACCGTCGACATCCGTCATGGTTGGTGTTCATTTGTGCCTCCCCATGTCTTGCACCTCTACATGTTCCTTGGCTGCCTGTTAGTGTATGATGCATTGGTCTGTATGTTGTGGCCCTTGTCTTGCCTGTACTGACACGCACATGCTAATAAAGTCTACGCAGCTTCACTAGTGTTAAACTGTGATGAGTGTTGATTTGCATGCCAAATCGTGTGCCCCAATGAGCATTGTACGTACACAGGGAGGGACTGACTGACCGATTTAACTTAGGGGTGAGTCCCTATTGCCATCTCCACCTCTGTGAGCCAGACATTGTGTTTGGGAGAGTTGGTGGTCGACCTGTGCACTTACGTGTCTTCAGCAATGTGAGTATGGTGTCCAACTTCTTGCCATGTGGACCAATGTGTTCCATCAAACCAGGCTGTGTCCACACAGTTGAGTGTGTGTAGGTTTGCGAAGAGATGTTCTGTTGTCACATGTGATGTGGAACACTACTTTAGGCCTCCTACCGACTCTGACATATTTACCCACAGCCCTTTTTAATACATGGACGTGGGGCTACGTTGGGGGGTTGCGAGATTGTTGTTCATGATCAATGAGGCCACAGCTAGTTCACACCTCCACAGTCATGTAATTGGCCATGTGTGTCACGGTCAAACATGCGCATTGATGTCATTTCCAGGGTGTACCTTTTTGTGCAATCAATGTCCCTACAGTCATCCATACTGTCATGCTTGATTGGACATAGACATGACACATCTGTGTGATTAGGAATGTTTTATTCACATCCTGTGGAGTGTCGGAGCTGGAGCAGTACATGGCCATGCACACCCCACATTACATGGTTGCCCAGTGGAGGGCCAAACAGAGTTCTTTAGGGGATAACAAGTTAATCGGTAGAGGAAGAGTTGAGTCCGCAGCCTGTTTGCTGTGTCATTGGTAACCAGAGCAGATATGGCAGTCCATGTCTCGGTCCAGGTGGATGTTGCAGAGTGTTTCGGGTGGCAGTGGAAGGTGTAGTACCAGGGCATGATGCAGAGGGCTGTACCAAGCAGGAACAGGCCATATGGCGGGGGATGAATGCTACAACCTCCTTTTTGACACAGAGTCATTACCATCCACATCTTCGTCCTCTGTTACGTCTTCTGTGTCAGGTGTGCCAGGTGTGTGTGGTGGTGTTATGGCTGCATCACTGTGTGCCACGGACTCATCAGGGTGCGGAGGTGGTATGGCTGCATCACTGTGTGCCACTGACCCATCAGGGGCGGAGGTTGTATGACTGCATCACTGTGTGCCACTGACACATCAGGGTGCGGAGATGTGTGTGTCGAAGTTCCTGCAGCAGTCATCTGGGACAGGCTCTGTGGCAGCAATGGCAAGATCAGGATCTGCAGGGCATGGTATATCCCAGCTACATCTCGCTGGTGTTCAGCCGTGGCAGCCATCCTTCCTGCCTGCATCCGCTCCATGTTCTCCATTGTCCTCCGCATCTGTGCCAACTCTGTGCTGTTGTCGCTGGAGCCTCTCGGCCTAGACAGTTCTGGTATCCGAGTAATGGATCCAGCGAGGTCAGCCAAGGATTGTTGTAGGGCATGGAGCGGACTGTGGGTGTCCGTTAGGGAGTGTAAGTGGTCCCTGATGGGACTGAGACACCCACGTATGGCATCTAGTTTGGCTGCCATGAGGTCGAAACCCAGCCGCACCTGTTCAGCCAGCCCCCTCTGGCAGTCTGACACACGGCGTTGGAATGCCATGTGTTCTTCTGTGAGGTGCTGGGAGCCAGCTGTGGTGCTGGGTGCTTCCTGCTGTGTGGTCTGTGCAGGGGGTGGTATGACCTCGATGCAGCTGGGCTGCCCTGCTCCTGGAGGTGGGGTGCGGAGGCTGTCCACGAGCCATTGGAGGGTGTCGGAGCAGATGGCCAGGGGTTCCTCCTCCTCATCACTGAAGAGATGTCTTGTCTGCTCTGCAGGAGGTGTTGATTGTCCCTCTGCAATGTGAATGGGAGATGCAGGTTAACAGTGTGTTCCATGTATGTGCACGCATTGTACATGTTTACATACTGACTGACTGCATGACAATGTACATTGTGACTGTTTTGGAGGAGCTGGGTATTTGATGGGGGACAGTGGACATTCTGACTACATGACGGATGTGAGGTTGTACTCGTACACTATCATCTGACAGTTTCCTGCTATGCCTGATGTGATTGGCCATTTTCTACGCACGTGCGGCACCAGTTGTGTCCTCTGTTCTGTGGTGTACGTGTGGCACTTTGTGCCACATTGTGGTCAATGTTGATGTGCTGCGATTGCTATGTGTTTGTGCTGCATTGTGGGAGAGTCGCCCCTGCAGCTTTGATTTAGCGGCCCCTTATCCCTTTGAGGCGGTGTGCCTTTGACTTCTGTGCTTTTACGGTGCTGAGATGTTGGCGACTTGGGTCATTTATGCTCCTGTACGGATTTTGTACTCTTGTGCATTGTTTGTCTGCAGATGTGTTGTTGACGTCAGGGGTTGTATGTGCATGTGGATGTGTCAAAGTGTGACCTGCTCCTTTGGGGATGTTATCCACACTGGGCCACCTCAGTGTCGTGGCGTGCACTATGTCATGTATTTTGACTGCAGCCATGCTAGTGGTCATGCAGTGTCACTTGCATTGTCAGTGTGGCTCACAGAGCCGCTGCTTTGCTGGGTTCAGCACATGTGCATGGGTAAGTTGTGGGAATGGTGAGGGGGGCATCTGTGCACATGGTGGACGGGGCCTACTTGGTGTTTCTGTGTGTGCTGCAGTGTGCCAAGGCCATCAGGGACAGGTTCCACAGTCATTGTGGGTGTGCAGTGTGCTATTCTTGATTGTGCATGTGTGCCATTGTGCCCGTCTCCCTCCGTCCCACCAGTCCCTGGTGGTTACTCACCCTGTTGCTGTTGGGTCAGATCATTTCGGGCAGTGTCCGGACCCCCAACTCCTTGCACCGTCTCCGCACTGATGACTGTGGCCACCATTTCCTCCAGCTCATCCAGCTCCTCTTGTGGCGCAGGACTCCCACCCCAGTGGCCGTTGCTGCCTTCAGGTTGGCAGCGAGTTTCTGCTTGGTTTGGCTTTTGACGTCATGCCAGCGCCTCTTGACCTCCTCCATTGACCTCCTCGACACTCCGACTGCATTCACGTTGTTCACGATGGACTGCCATATTTCCGTTTGTGTTGCCGATGACACAGTGGAGGTGACGTACAGTTGTTGGTAGTGTTCGGTCACCTCCGTGACGATGATCCGGTTTTCCTGCAAGGTGAACCCTGTCTTCCTCTTCCTCTTCTCTTTGCCCTTCTCCGGCCCCGGAGTTCCTGGCTGGTCATTTGTGGGGTTCGCGTTGTCCTCTGCACTGGGTCCGGGTGCGTCCATGGTGCTACGCAGTTGCATTTATTTGTCTTTTTTTTTCTCTGCTTTTATAGTGCATTCTCACGCATGGCGCGTGGGAATCGCCGGCCTGTCGCTGCTTTTCGCTGATTTTTGTATCGCTATTGGGGTCATCGCAACTTTTTTCGCGTTGGGGTTTCGCATTTTTTCGGCGTCGCTTTAATTTTAACGCGGGCATTTGTCGCGTTATCGTGAGGCTATCGCATGGTGCCGCCGGGTTGTGAATGCTGCGTTAACATGGTGTTATTTGCCCGCTATGGACTGCGATGTGAGAAGTTGCGTTAAGCGATTTTGGCGATAGTTAACACGCGTTCTTGAGAATATCCCCCTAAATGTTAAAAAAATATAACAAAAGGCACAGTAAGGCCGCAGCCATTGGACCCTCGGGTGGGGGGCCCAGTATACCAACTGATCCGCTCTGTAATCCCCCAACAAGAGAGGCTAGTGTCACCCAGACTGTACACATCGAATGTCACAATAGATTTGATGCTCTTGCAGCAGAGGAAATTGAAGCGGGGGTTATTGTATGTGACCCTGAAGAGTCATGTTCAATCTCTGTTGGTGAATTCAGGGCTTTAAAAGATCAAATTAAATTACTGAAAGAAGAACTAACTACCTTAAGAGTGAAGGTAGACAGTCTGCTAGAGAGGGCTAACGGTGGGAATTTGCCCCAATCAGGGGGACCGGAGCTAGTGGCTTGGCTAATGCAACCCCAACCCAAAACCCCACGAAAACTAGATGCACTCACCCTTCGACATACGCCACTGAGTACGGTAGCTCCAATGATACTCCTAGCCTAACTGCATGGAATACACTAAAATCTGATCAAGCCAGTGGGACTGACAGAGGAGAGGTTGTCTTAGACGAAGGGCCCCCTTACAAGCCCCTGTACAAGCAAGATCACAAAAGGTCACTAAACACGGGGATAGTAAGGGATGGTGTCTACGTGAAATCCCGGGTGGGGGAAAACCGAGCGGTGATCTATCCCACAGAAGTTCCAAAACTTCCATTAGAAAGACATGAAGACCAAGACTCTCTTAAGAATAAGGTCATCTACTGGTTTAGGTCAACACGTCATTGCTATTCAATCATTAGAGACGACATACTACTGGCAAAAAGATTCCCTATGCAAAATCCAACTTGGGACATGATTGAGGTCTGTTTCCATGACAAGGGTATAATCTCTAGTTTGTTGTCTATTGACTCACATGTTATTTTGCAAGCCCCCACCAGCATCTCTATTAGATACAGGCCCCCAGGTGGCTACCCGGTCAGACCCTTGTTGTTGCCCTGCCCTGGTACCTCCCTTAGGCCATCAATGTTCGCTTGGGACTCCGCTCGATTCGATCCGCCCGCCTTCTATAGGGGCTTACGTAGAGGACAGAGCTGACCACCTTTAGAGAAAGCGGTAAAATCAGTAGTCAGGGCTGGGCCTGCAAGTGCTTTAGTGATATCACCATGCAGCCCCATATCAACAAACACCACGGCACTACCCGATCAGGTCACCTGCCAAGAGAACATCTGTGAACCCGTTTTTTGGGATGAAAGTGGGGGTACGCCCAACCCCACGCTTGGGGCTGTGGATGGGGGGGGAGTCTTCTAACAGCCCACTGAGGGTTCTTGTGTGGAATGTGACTGGGATTTCAAAGTCACTGATAGACCCGGAATGGTGCTCCTTTGTAGACTCCTTTGATGTAATTTTACTCCAGGAAACTTGGAGCCTGCACTGCCTTTATAGAAGCGGCTTTACTGCTTACGCTATTAATGCCACGAGAAAAGAGATGGGCAGACCCTCTGGAGGGCTAGCAGTATGGGTTAAAAATGAATCCGGGGCTAAAATCAAACTCTTAACTGTTGACTCGCAAGATATTCTAGCGCTGGAGCTCACTCTTTACAGTGGGCAGAAAATAAGGATTTTTAACATTTATAATAGAGTGCTGCAGGGCCAGGACGAAACTAACACAGTGTGTATTCTTGACCATGCTCTGTCTCGCTATTCAGACAACACCCTTACTCTAGTAGCAGGCGACATTAATTGTACGTTTGAACCGCTTGCCTCGATCCTTCTAGATTTGACTGACAAGTGGGACAGTGAGTGGCAAATACCACAACTAGACCTCCCTCCAGCCAGGTGGTTCAGGAGAGGTGCCCAGTTGCTAGCACTT
This sequence comes from Calotriton arnoldi, assembly GCA_963921515.1. Classification (NCBI taxonomy): domain Eukaryota; kingdom Metazoa; phylum Chordata; class Amphibia; order Caudata; family Salamandridae; genus Calotriton; species Calotriton arnoldi. The sequence goes on from CAWUFW010013083.1 coordinate 343,486, forward strand.
ACTATGCAGCATGGTCTAAGAGCTACAAATGGGAGGACAAATTCCGACCCAAATGGTGACCCTACTTTCAACATACCCGGTCATGAAAGCAGAATTGATAATTGTTTGGTATCTTTTAATCTCTGGTACTTAGTCCAAGACATGGCAGTGATTAAGAGGGGTGACAGCGACCACAACACACTAACACTTACACTTACACTTACAAAGCAGGGCACGACTGCGCCAGACCGAAGTGGATGCCCGGACCTTGGTGTCTTGTCAACTACAAATAACCAGAGATCGATTAGATGGGACTGGGTGGAGGGACACCCAAGGGCATTAGAGGCAGCTAAAAGTAAAGTATGTCTCTTAATGGAGGAGCTGGCAGTATATACCATGAACAATACTGTGGAGACACTGGGCCCTAGGCATGAGGTTCTATACACAGAAATTAGGGAACTGCTAACTAAGCCTTGCAAACCGCAGAAAAAGGAAGGGAACCATACACATCAGAAGCCGCCTCGCCAGGGCTCTTGGTACAATAAGGACTGCAGGGCCTCAAAGGACGCACTCATACGGGCTATAAAGCAGAAAACCCATCCTGGTCTGAGGAGCTAAACATAGGCGGGCAATTGAGTCTGCTAAGAAAGAGTGGGAGGGCTCACTGTTGTGCTCCCTATGGAACGCATTGATAGCTAAAGACACTAAGAGCTTTTGGAGTAAAGCGGCTTACTGGCTCAAGGGGAGCGAGAGGGCCCTAGTTTTCTCAGTTCAGCCCGAGGAGTGGGTAGCGCACTTTAGTTCCCTATATGAATCTAGGGACAATGAAGCTGAGGGAGACCACCATGGATGTGGGATATTGCCCGCAGAAGTGGGAGGTGACCTCGTTTTAACTCTAGAAGAAACGCAAGCAGCAATCCGCTCTTGCGTTTCATCTCGTGCCCCAGGACCAGATAGAATCCCCAATGATTTATATAAAGAGGATATAGCACTCTGGGGCTCATATATTAATCTTCTGTCTAACTCAGTCCTAGCAGGCACTCCCATTCCCTCCTCCTGGACTACTGCAGAGGTTGTCCCCATATACAAAAAGGGGGACAGAGCTAACCCAGCCAGTTATAGGCCCATTAGCCTTATTGACTCCCTACAGAAGATTTTCTACAAGCAAATGTTAGCATGAATACAGGACTGGATCCTCGAGTCCTGTATTTTAAGTGACTTTCAAGCAGAATTCCGAGCAAAGATAAGTACTTTGGACCAAGCTTTCCGCTTTCTTTGCATATATTGGAAGGAAGTGTCAGTCAAGGGAGGAAAGCTCTATGTGGCCTATGTTGATCTCTGGTCTGCCTTTGATCTGGTCCCGCGTGCAAGGCTCTGGAGCATCTTAAAGGATCGGGGCATTCCGATGAGTCTTTTAGATGTTTTAATTAGACTACATGCATCCAACACAGCACAAGTAAGGTGGGGGGAGAACAACAAAGTTACAGATCCCTTCCCAGTTCAGTGTGGAGTAAGACAGGGATGTGTCCTCGCCCCCACTCTTTTTACCCTTTTTATTAATGGAGTCGTCGATTTTTTAGACAGAGATGGGTGTGATGCTCCAAAAATTGGTGTAAAAAGAGTACCCGCCCTGCTCTTTGCCGACGATACCCTTTTAATCTCTAAATCACCGCAGGGACTTCAGAAGCTTTTAAATGACTTTTTAAAGTTCTGTGATGCCCGAGGGTTGGTGCTAAATGAGTCAAAAACAAAGTACATGGTTTTAAAAAAAGGAGCGGCCAACCCCACTAAAAGACCGGTGTTAATCGGAAACAGCAAGTTGGAGCGAGTGGATGCCTCTGATTATCTTGGCATCCGCTTGACTCCAACAATCAACTGGGCCGCGCACATCGAGAAAGCTAAAATGCAATTAATACATCAGACGGCAAATATTACCAAAATACACAAGAAAACACTCTCCAGACAGCTCGCCCCTGCCCTGGAAATTTATAATATCAAGGTATTAGGAGGCATTCTCTATGGAGCTGAGCTGTGGGGCACTGGTAACACTAATTGCTTACTTACAATTGAAAACCGGTTCATTAGATCCCTGGTGGATTTGCCGTCTAGCACTCTGCTGATGCCCCTCTATCTGGATCTTGCACACAGGCAGCTAGCACATAAAATAAGCTATAAACTCCTAATGTTCTGGCACAGGTTATGGTCTGTGGACGAGCTTGCCTCTTATTGGGAGCCTTTGGATAGTGCTCCTGAAGTTACCATCGACATCCTTGATCCCCTGGTTTAGATCAGGGAGAGAGCTACTCGAGAGGATCGGGATGGAAGGGTTTTGGATAAAACCAGATAGTTTAGCCTCCATCCCAAGAACAAAACTGAAAGAAAGGTTTTGGGAAGCCATATCAGATACAGTACTGTTAAAAAGCGAGGGTCGCTTAACTTTTGAATTTTTAGATTTTAAATCAGTCTATCGCTTTGAGGACACAATAGATGAAATTGTCCCTCCAATGGCACGCAAACTGTTTCTCCAGTTCTGATATAAGACCCTCCCCACAAAACAGTTCTGCTCTAAGTGGTCAAATGATGTTGCTGACGATGACCTCTGTCCCGCGTGTAATGCCAGCTCAGAAACGATTGCACATTTGCTATTTTTCTGCCCTCATTATCAACTCTCAAGGAAAAAATGGAAAATTCCATTGTGTAAACTAGTCGGCCCGGGCCATTATCTAGAAGTGATAAGAACTCTGATACCCGTAGAGTAGTGGTTTTTGGCCTGTCTAGATACTGGCATGCACTTTGGATCAGGCGCACTAAATGCACTTTATGACATGTCAATCTTTTCGCCCAAGATTTTTATTTGTATTTTATGGTACCAATGCTCCCTATGTTAATCTAAATGCACTTTATGTCATTTTTTAAATTCCTCTCCCTGCGCTTTTTAACTATATTTGTATGGTATTAATGCTTTTTAGGATTATTTACCTTTTATATTTTATTCATAATGTGCTGTTTACTTTTATGATCTTGTATGATCGAAATAAAGTTGGAATGATGGTGGTGTCAGAACAGGTCTGCCATGTAGAAACATGGGTTCTTCCTGCTTGGAGATTTTTGCTGTGCTGAAATCTTTCTTAGTGGGACTCCGGGGCAAAGTATCTGGTCTTGTAGAGCCAAATCCAGTTTCAGTTTTCAGCCTTCCAATGCTGGAGGATTTTGACTCCCAAAAAAGATACTAAGCTTAAAAGTTTACACCAGGCAAGGTGGCAAATGTGTCTGACTGGCAAAGTGACCTCAGTGGATATGAAATCTTGGATTGTCTCACTCAAAGTTTTTTTTTTTACAAAATCAATGTCCTCAGCAGGAGCTCAATCACAATGTATCCAACTTTGGGCGGCCCCACAGACAACAGACTTGGTCCAAACCCTGTGGGAAGATTATGAGTTTCATTTCAAAGACTAAATCAGAAGGTAACACCTTTGACCAGGATATCCTGCCTGGAGTATCCAGCCTCTGCTCGATCACAGTTGACCTAATATCAAGCCTACGTCCCAGTGAAAAACAAATAGTCATTTGAAATTGGTTCTTAATAATTCTTGGTATTATTTGCTCTCTGGATCTCCTTCCTTTGTTTGGCCATTTAATTATTCTTTATTTTTCTAAAGTGCTCTGGGCATTTTATTGTGTTGTGTTCATTACTTTAAAATTGTTGGTACTGCTTGAACGTACAATGCACTTCTCTGGGGAGTGCCATAGCTACCTGAGGCTGAGCTGAGATTCTCCCAGAACTGTGAGAGCATGTAAATATCTCCTATAGATTTAAGCATTACTAATGACAAAAGATGCCTTGAGCTTCAGACATAAAACTGCATTTAAAAGTGGCATGCAGACATTTGGTGCTGGAAAAGTGAAAACATGAGGCCTAGTCAGATGCTTTCCATTTAACGAATCATGTAAAACCATGCACAATTAATTCAGAGTTGACTTAAATGTGTTTCATTTAGATTTGACCTCACTATAGAATGTAGATTCAATTTGCAAAACGTGTTTTGAACTTGCAAAGTAATATATATTTGTACAGAATTAACATGCATTTTAAAGAGTAGAGAAGCTGAAATACAGCTCGATTTTAGTTTTTGCTTTGAAACCTTTAGCATTGAACTTCAGATAAGAATGGAATGTTTGCCTTTCCTCTTCTCCATGAAAGAAAGATGCTTCTTATAATTTATAGGCTGTAACTTGCTTTTATCAGTATTCCGTTGCTTAAACAAAGCCTCATTCATTTCATAGGGTGGATAAAAACTGCAAAACACCCATTTTCTTCTCATTATTGTAAAATGTATTTACTGTTTACAGCCTAAATAATAAGTTCTTGTTGGAGTAAATGTTTTCTGTTTTGTTGAAAATATAAATGTTTCTTTAGCAGGAAATTAGGAGATGAAGTTGTTTAGAGTAAAATTCAAATGTGTTACAAGAACTTGCCTGATTGATGACGTGAGCAGACAGCCGAGTGGTGTTGATGTCTTTCTGCCCTTCAGTTGGATGGAGGATAAAAAACAATGTCACATGTTTTGAAACATTTTGCTGAACTATATACACGTTCCTAGCTGAGGTGTGGTGGTTCTTTTTAGCAGGATTCTTGCAGAATCTTACTGTTTTTTTTAGTTCTGCAGAGAAAGGAGGTTGTGTGGGCAGCCTCTGGGGGAGAGAGCAGACAGGCTCAGATGGAGCTGGTGCTGAATGAGAGGAGAGCGAATCCCCTGTAAGGGAACGAGGGCAGTCTAGATGCAAGCTTTTTGTTACAAACCCGAAGCTTTATGCTTTGACTAACAAGCTTTGTCAAGGCTTAGTTCTATGCTTTATTTCTCTTTATGGGAGATTTTGCAATTATTAATTATTGATTTAGCTTCATGCTAAACTCACTCTTGCTTGTATTTCTTGAACTCTTCATGAGTTCTGACTGATATCATTTATGCCTCATTTTCTTAGAATATGGATTCTTTCCTTCATTGAACGCGCTGTATGCAATTTATGATATGCTCTGTATTGATTCTATTTATCTATTATTAATTTGTAACCTGATTGATATCTGACTAATGAATGAAGTGTCAGATAAACATAAATTTTGATTGGAAAATACATCCATTTAAAACTACTCACAACTCTAATTATTTACTAAAATATTTATTTGCATTTGATATGCTCATATTTATGTAGGAGTCCTATTTGGTCATAAAACGGTGGAAAAGATCCATCACCTTGATCAGAAACAAGGGCAATGGTGATTATGCAAGGAGAGATCACCGTGAGATTTCCGCTCCAACAGTTTGGTAGCCCAGGATGGTTATATTACATGACCAAAAGGAGCAGAGTTTAGGTTAATGTCCTGAATGGAGCTACAAAATAATTGCACAAGTTAGAATAAATGTCAAAATCCTCAAAAATAAGTCCTGATTCTGGATTCTAATGCCCAGAACTTGAAGACTGGCAAAGCGGTACTGGAAGGTATTGCGAGAAGGCGATTGCTGGAGTGGTGTTAGTATCAATAGGGTTGTGAAATATTGTTGTTAAATGTGTAGAGAAATGTTTAAGTGTTTTATGTAGACTAGGGTTGTTATATTGAAGTTGAAAATGAGTCAGTCGAGGCCTAGGATCCCGGGATAAGCACCTACAGGTGGGTCTCAGTGTGGCATACACTGAGTAAGTTTGTCTGCTGTTTCGAGGGTGCTGGTCATGATATGTCGTTGCCAGTGCCACCAGTGAAGGGAACTTTTGAAAGGGTATTGAGTTAAAATCTCATTGGGGTTTCTTCTAAAGTGCACAAGGAGGAATTCTAAGGATTTTTACTTACAGGGTGAATTCGCACTGGTCAAGATTTTACTGGGAGTCATTGAAAATTTTCTGGTTGTATGAGTATCTATAAGTCTTTTTAGTGGAGCAGACAAGAGTTGTTTTGTGTTCAATGTATGTTTTATGTGTTAAATCGTGCTGAGAAAGAAGAAGAAACTGAAATTGTAAAGGAGGGGCAGTTGTGAGGGAGTTGAATAACACCAGAGTGTGGTGTGCTGTGAAAGTTTTGTTGTGTGATTACTGTATTGAGATTTGTTGAAAGTTTTCAAGAATTTAAAACTGTGACAGGATTGGAGGAAATACATTTTGGCATTTACAGAATTGAATAAAAACATTGCATAGAAATATTGCAGAAATGAAATTGTTTAAAGGCATTAAGAAATTGTTTGGAGGTAATGTGAAAATTCGATTTTGGCTGGTGATGCTCCTAAGGGAATACCAGTGCATTTTATGTCTACAGATTTGGGACAAAATTCATGTTTGTGGGTTCGGCAATGGTGCAAGGTTACTGAGAAAGAGGGTCCTTTGAGTTTTCCAAAATATGGTACTTTTGAATTGCAAATTATTGACAGATTAAGAGAAATGTTATGTGAAATAAAGTCACCATCCAGAGCCACACAATTTGAAGCCTTAAGCATGTGGGAAAAGACAGCAAGAGACAAGAAAGGAGAGGACAAAAAGGTAAAGGGTCAGAAACAAGAGAAGGGAATTAAGGATGAAAAAAAGTTTTCAAACAAATAGTGATTTAGGGGATGAAATATCGGATGCATTATTAACTGAGTGTCCACCACCTTATGTGGTCCCCACTACAAATACTGATAATAGTGTATCAGCAAGTACTGCAGTGGCTACTGCTTCTGTTGAATCAAGAGAAATTCAGATTGAGAGAACTTTTCAGACATATCAGATTGCCACTCCACCTTTTGATTCAATACTGACAGTGATATCACCAGGTGTTACTGCTTCAAATGTGACTGATTCAGTACAGATACTACAAGCTGTAGTTGCACAGAATAGACAAATTGTGACTGTCCTAATTAATATGGTCCCAACTCAAAAAGCTCAAAGACCTGTAGAAGGAGTAATTACATCAGGTTTATCTCAAAATCTCAGAATTCATAGATTATTGAACAGAAACTACACCAGACAGTTCAAGCATTGAAAGATGGGGGGGGAATGGTCTCTGCAACACCAACAGCCCAGGAAAAAACAAATATATTTGAAGGTGGATTTTTCAACCATGCTTTGAGGAAGCAGCAGGGATTAAAAAGATAGAGAGCATGTTGGAGCAAATTAACACAGACCCCGAAAAAGAGAGACCACTTGATGTTTCAAATTAAAAAATTGAACATGAAGAAATTATAAGGGAATGTTTAAATCATGAGAATGTGAACCAATGTCAGGAAAAATAATTAATTTCCGTGAGTAAGGAAATTACAACATGTGCAGTAACTACACATGATAGACTGACTGATTTCGCCAGAAAATATGAAATTAATGTTTCAGGAAGTTTTCCATTTCAGAAAAGTTTCAGGGTACATATGGATGATGAAGCAAATGAGACAATGCTTTCTTCAGGAATGCGATTACACATTACAGAAATGGGGAAATATATTTTTAATGCAATGGATTGGAGAAATTAGGAAAAAAGTGGGCAAAGAAACATGAGAAGAAAAAGAAACCATCGGACCTAGCAAGGAAACAGGAGAAGAAAAAGAAAGCACCAGACCTAGTGGAGGAAAATAATAAACAGGATGAGGGTGAAGCTTCAGCTTACCCATTGAGACAAATAGTGGGAGAAGTGCATGTTCATGTACCATGGAACAAATGTGAACTTGAAGCATTTGTGAACACGTTCCCAAAGTTGAGATACAGGCCTCCGCTGTGGTACCCACAAGTTAATGGATTTGTTGGAATTTCAAAGGTGTTGTGTATTAATTTGGAAATGTTCTTTGACAATGCAAAGCAAACTGAATCGTGGTTTGAATGTAAAGTTGTTGTGCAAGGGCCAGGTGAGGAGACAATAAGAAATGTTTGCATTATTGCACCATCTTCTGTAGTTATGGAGAACAATAAAGCAGTGATTACTTTTCTGAAGGGCCGAGTGCCACCAAAAGATATTAATTGGGTACAGATTAAAAGAACCACAAAATAACTAAAAGAATCGGTTCATGAGTTTTGTAAAAGTGTCAAGATTTTTAACAACACGGTGGGAGAGAATGTACTGATGCCAGTGACAAGAGATTTGTGTGTCTCAGTTTGTTTTTGGATTAATGCTCTCTGACCAGATAAGTGTGCACATGCAGCAAAGAGTGGTTTGTTGTCAAAGAAAGTTGATAAATGGGATTCTGAAGGGTGAAGGGTACTGTAGTGCTGAACAAGGAATGAAGCAGAAAGAGTTTAAGGAAAAACTTATGATGTTTCAGAGGGAGTTTGCTCAGAGAAGTTTTCAGAATAAGTTGTTTGCAGGGAAGGAAGGTGAGTTACAAGGTGTTGTTCCACAAGCAGGAGGAAGGTGTTACAACAGATTTGAGCATTGGAAGAGGAAGTGTAGACTTAAACCTGAAGCAGTAAACGGAAATGCGCAAACACAGGGAGAAATGCAGGTACAAAATGTGCCAGTTCAGTAAATGCAAATGCCAATTCAGAAACAGGTACCATTGATACGAGTTCTCCAAGCCAATATGCTCCCACAAAATATGGGAAACCCTAAAATTAATTTAAATCAGTTGTCCAAAGCAAATATGAATTCTTTTCAGAAAAAAAATGAGAAACCGTTTCAACAGTTTGCTGTATTTGAAAATGAGAGTTTTAGCCCCAACATTTCTGATATCACCAGATCCATTGTGAGAACAGAGGAAGCTCCAGACTTACCCCACTTAGGGAAGAATGCCAAAGTTGTAGGAGTTTCAAACAGACACATTACAAACCCAGATTTAGAGACAGTTGCAGTAAAAATTGGTTCATTTGGGGAAAGTTACCAATTTGTTGTTTGTGACTCAAGCACTGTAGGCCTGACAGGAAAGCATTTGTATTGCAAATTAAACAGCACAGTTTACTTTACAAAGGATGATGTTGAATATAAGACTCCTGATGAGGATTTGCAGTTTAAAATGGCCCAACAAGAGACAGCTGTAGGATTTTTTTCAGTAATGACAGTTGAAAAATTACCTTCTGATTTGAAAGAAACAGTAAACCCAGAAGTATGGGGGTTCACAGAGAAAAATGTCAGATTAATAAAACGTGCAGAACCAGTTTTAGTCAAATTAAAACCTGATGATATGTATTCAAGAACACCATCATACAATTTAATACAAGAGGCAGTTGCAGGAATTTCACCCATAATTGGAGATAAACTGAGTAAAGGATTTTTGAGGGAATTGATTGGAAGTTCATGTAACTCTCTGATCACAGGTTTACAGAAACTAAATGAGAAGAACAGAATAGTGCAGGAGATTAACAGCTTAATTGTTCCAGGTTGTCCTATGGTACCGAGTCCAGCCAACATATTTTTACACCTTCCATGTACTGAAGAAAGGCTTACTGTTATTTATTTTTGTCAGGTTAATATCACAGTGCCATTGTATGAGGATAGTCAGGACTACTGTCAAAAAGAAGATCAATATCTGGGACACATAATTGGAAAAGGAGCTAGAAAGGTGTCACCTGAGAGAGTGGAAGAAATTCACAAGATGAATCCACCTCAAATTCAGAAAGAAGTCAGGAGGCTTTTGGGGTAGGTTGGCTGCTGTGGACAGTGGGTACCAAACCTTTCCCTAGTGGCTAAGCCTTTAATGAGGCTGACACACAAAGATGTGTCTGATCCACTTCCATTGGACAACAATTGGAAAAAAGCATTCCTAGAGTTGAAAGAGAAAATGTGTCGCGCCCCAGCACCAGGGATGTCAGTTTATTTAAAAGAATATGCACCAATTTACAGTGAGAAGGAGGGCTGCACTCTCTTAGTGATAGTTCAAAAGCATGAAGATGTTCGTAAGTCTTTGACGTATTTCCCAATACCCTTGACCCTATCATCACAGAAATGCCCAGCTGCCTTAACTTAGTAGCTGCGGTTGATGTCAGTCACAAAAAGAGTGAGAATATAATGATGGAATGTCCAGTAACTGAAATGGTCCCTTACTTTGTGGAGTTGCTATTGAAAAATCTTGTGACCAAAACATGTCTAAATTCAATTGTATTGAGTCTACTGCCAGCAAATGAAATTGTTTGTGATGAAACTGAACATGAATGTCTAGATGTCATGGATCTATGCATGAAGCCATGGTTAGACCCTAATGATGAACGCCTGATTGAGCCCCACCATGTCCATTTTGTAGATGGCTCATGTTTGAGAGGTAACAATGGCCAATTAGGAGCAGTACATGCTTTGTTCTCTATACATTATGTTGTCAAAGTTTCAAGGCTTCCAGAAGTTTCCTCAGCTCAAAATACAAAATTGATTTCCCTTACCATAGCATGCAGTCTAACTGCTCAAATGGGAGTCACTATTGTCATGGGAAAGAGAGATGCACATTTTTGCACAATATTTTGTCCTGTTAGCCTCTACATTCATTGGAATTTTCACATGGGAATCTTAGAAGGACCCTGTCTATCTAATGTTGATGTCAAAAACTTACACTTGGAAAGAGTTAAAGGGGGTACAAGAAAATGTTTTAGAGGAAGAACAACAAGGTTGGATCAGAACAGATTTTGAGAAAAATGCAAATAACACCCAAATGTCAGCTGATGAGAGACCAGTGTTGCCAGTTAGCTTATTATTTTCAGTAACACGATACATGCATGGACACACACATGTAGAGAGAGATTCAATGAAACATCTCTTTAGAAAGAATAGGTAACACCAAAGGTTTGAGAAGTTTGAGCTGAGATATGTCCTAGTGGTAGTGTGCATCTCCATGAGATGGGTAAAAGCTTACACAGCCAGGAAAAATGACAACTACACAGTAGCAAATGCGTTATCAAAAGACTCACCCTATTAATGAGGCCTCAAATATGATGGATGCAGAACTACAGATTGGACAAAGATTGCATTGTAGCTATCTACCTCAAGTTTCAAGCACAATAAAGCAACACAAAGACACCACAGAGTCTCGCTTTGCAAAAGTCTGTGTCTCAACATCACTGACGTGGCTTGAATGTGTACATGCAAATGCACTTGTGAAAACCACAGATTACAAGACAAGCCATTGCTGTGAAGGATTGGCTGATGGGGTGCGTGCAATTTCTCACCAGCTTGCAGCTGCTACACAAGATCTGCATAGTGGACGGTGCCACAACCTTAATCTGAGAGATGGTGTTGTGAACAAAAAGCACAATCTGAAGATTTGGTTGAAACCAAGATGTAAAAGCCTGTTCCAAATGACCCTGGTTGCAATGACTGCTGTGAAGTGTGGTGGCTTTCCAAAGTGGATGCATGCCTCTCATACCCGTAGGTATAAGACAGTGATAAAACAGCTCCTCTTCCAGAGGAGATGCCAACAGTGGTCAAAAGGCCATGGAAGAGGGTCTGTCAAGCTGTAAGGGAACATACTGAGGGGTCGATTCCGATTCGGGCCGGAAATTTCTCCGACCGAGCCGGACCCGGAGAGATTTCCGACCGAATCGGACCCGTGCAGTCCGACCGAACGAGTACGATGCGGCCGTATGTTATCGGACACGAGTCGGTCGGACTCCCATTGAACTCAATGGGAGCCGGTCGTACAACGCGTACGCGGGCTCCCATTGCCTCAATGGGTGCGAGGCGGACAAGGGCGCCTCCTACAGCGAGTACGCCGCGAGCGCCGCGGCGTACACGCACAGGTAGGGGGACCCTTGGGTCCCCCCTGTGTGCGCCTCGCACGGGTACGCGTGCAGGGGGGGTCCGACACGGACCCCCAAAGTACGGCTCCGACAGCTCTTACGAGCCGGAGTGCGCGGCTCGGTCGGACTGCTCGCGGCGCGCATCGTACTCTACCCGGCCGGGAAACGTCTCCATTGCGCGGTGCGAACCGGGTCCGAGCGAGTCGGTCGGAGCGGTTCGAGTCCGAGCGAGTCGGTCGGAGTTGTCGGGACGCCCGGACGAGTCGGTCGGCGACTCGCATCGTACTCGCTCGGCCGGACCCGCGTACGGTTCGGTCGGGAAACAGGCTTTCGCATGGCTTTTTTCCCGACCGAATGGTATTGGGTCCGCCTCCGACCGAGATCGGAATCGGCCCCTGAGTCTGAAGCAGCACTAGAGCAAACTGAGGTGGGACTGAAAAAGCAAAAAGTGGAAACTGGCTTACATGGAAGTGGTGTCAAAGTGGTGAATGAGTCAGGTCCAGCCTCTGAAGAAGGAACCAGTGCTGTGGCCCCATGAGTGGAGGTGGAAAAAAGCTGGCTAAAGGGGTACTCAAAAAGTCTTCAGTAGTCCCCTGAAAAATCATTTGCACCCATAGATGAAATGTCTGAATCTGAACGAAGTAAAGATGAAAGTGGAAGTCTTGGATTGAAAAAGTCCAAAGGATTGATGCTGCTCTGTCAGAGTTATTCAGCACCTGAGTGGTCATATTGCATGGAAAAAGTATAGAATACCACATTGGATGAACTGTGTGATGCAAGACTTGAACTGTATGAGCCACCTTGATTGCAAGCTTGAGACAAAAAAATTAAGAAAAAGCTGAAACAATAACTGAGAACTATCAAGAGCTGAAAAGAAAACAATAATTGATTGATGAAAGAAAAGAAAAAAAGAACTGTTCTGTTGGACCTTTATTATTTTAGTTACTTATTTTACAGAAAACTAACCGTTTCGAAAAAGCTACTTACAGAACTCTGCACTGAACTTTTGAGCCTGGCTATATATGATCTGATGACAGACAAAACCTGTGTTGCCTTAGAAATAGATGTAAAATTGTTATGTGCTCAGCCTTTGTAATGACAAGTGATACTGAACATACTAGTTTTAGTAGGGGTTTCTTTATATAACTAATAGAAATTAGGTCTGCTAATGAAATTACTTTGTCTATATACATTAAAGATGAGTACCAATATTTTAGGTAGAGAAAAACATATATTTGACTCAACTAATGATAAGAGTGCTCTTTGCACAAATGTCACATGTGAAATGAAATATGTGTGATGATTTAAAAATCATTTAAGGTGTGGTGATTTGGGAATCATCAAAGGGTGGGTTGAGAGCGCGAAAATATCTCCTATAGATTTAAGCATTACTAATGACAAAAGCTGCCTTGAGCTTCAGACATAAAACTGCATTTAAAAGTGGCACGCAGAAATTTGGTGCTGGAAAAGTGAAAACATGAGGCCTAGTCAAATGCTTTCCATTTAATGAATCATGTAAAACCATGCACAATTAATTAATGGTTGACTTAAATGTGTTTAGTTTAGATTTGACCTCACTATGGAATGTATATTTAATTTGCAAAACGTGTTTTGAACTTGCAAAGTAGCATATATTTGTACTGAATTAACATGCATTTTAAGCAATTTTCGTTTTTGCTTTGAAACCTTTAGCACTGACCTTCATATAAGAATGGAATGTTTGCCTTTTCTTTTCTCCAAGAAAGAAAGATGCTTCTTATAATTTAAAGCCTGTAACTTGCTTTTATCAGTATTCAATTGCTTAAACAAAGCCTCATTTATTTCATAGGGTAGAGAAAAACTGCAAAGCACACATTTTCTTCTCATTATTTAAAATGTATTTACTGTTTCCAGCCTAAATAATAAGTTCTTGTTGGAGTAAATGTTTTCTGTTTAGTTGAAAATATAAATGTTTCTTTAGCAGGAAATTAGGAGATGAAGTCGTTGAGAGTAAAATTCAAATGTGTTACATGAACTCGCCTGATCGATGACGTGAGAAGACATTCGAGGGGTGTTGAGGTCTTTCTGCACTTCAATTGGATGGAGGACGAAGACCAATCTCACGTGTTTTGAAACATTTTGCTGAACAATATATGTGTTCCTAGCTGAGGTGTGGGGGTTCTTATTAGCAGGATTCTTGCAAACTCTTACATATTTTCTGAGTTCTGCAGAGACAGGAGGTGATGTGGCCAGCCTCTGGGTGAGAGAACAGACATGTTCAGACGCAGCTGGTGCTGAACGAGAGGAGAGAGAATCATCTGTAAGGGACCGAGGGCAGTCTAGAAGCAAGCTTTTTGTTAAAATCCCCAAGCTTTATGCTTTGACTAACTGGCTTTGCCAAGGTTTATTTGCACTATACTTTACTTCTCTTTATGGGAGATTTTGCAGTTATTAACTATTGATTTAGCTTCATGCTAAGCTCACTCATGCTTGTATTTCTTGAACTCTTCATGAGTTCTGACTGACATCATTTATACATCATTTTCTTACAATAGGGATGCTTTCCTTAATGGAATGCGCTGTATGCAGTTGATTATATGCTCTGTATTGATTCTATTTTTCTATTATCAATTCTGTAACCTGATTGATTTCTGACTAATGAATGAAGAGTCAGAGAAACATACATTTTGATTGGAAAATAAATCCCTTTAAAACTACTCACATCTCTCATTATTAATTCAAATATTTATTTGCATTTGATATGCTCATGTTTATGTAGGAGTCCTATTTGGTCATAACACAGTGGAAAAGATCCATCACCTTGAGCGGAAACAAGGGTAATGGTGATTTTGCAAGGAGAGATTACGGTGAGATTTCCGCTCCCTGACCTAACCAGAGTGCATTTATTAAGTTTATAAGGGGGTGGCCTCCTATCAAATGAATAACTTAATTCCTGAAACATGTTATTTATGGATCATGGATAGATGCTGTAAAGCATGATCCATGCCTTCTGTGTGGCCCAGAAGGATTTAGTACTGTCTGACTGCAATGTCAGTGCCACCCTGAGTCACCACTAATCTTATTCCCAATGAGAGGAAAGTGTGTGGGTACATGAAATGTGCAATTACATACCGCAACTTGTCAGCCAGTAACATCCATGCTGAACAATAAAGTACATCATTAACAGGGACTTGCATAGGATGCAAGCATGGCAAGACCAGGCCCATGATGCATTCAAATAAGAAATATATATGTGCATGTAATGCATTTCTGGTCAAGCATGTTAAGTGCTTTCTGACACATATGTGCAGAGGTGTTACGTTACAATATGCATATTGATTTGTGAATGTTCTGCAGCCCGAGTTGTGTCTCTTCCAATAAAACATGCATAATCAGTTGCCAATGTCCATACCAGAGGGTTAGAAATCATTGATGTCTCTGCGCAGAAAAAAAATGCATTGGTTAACTGCGACATGTCAAAGATTTAGCAAAGTAGCAAACACTGTGCTTCAATACTGCCATGTAAGAGGGATCCCCTTTAGGCAGGGCCACTGGAATCATGTGATTATGTGGCTGTGGTGATTTTCACATAATTATTGATTTGCCGCATTTGGCACATAATCCAATACCTGCCGCAAAATCTGCAGATTTTAACAAAAAAAAACAATTTGTTCCTAGCTCAAATAGTTCAAAAGTTACAAAAAATGCAGCAAGACGTGTTGCTGTCCAGTAGAAGGACCTTTGCAAAGGTTGACTGGTCACCTTTCTGTTGCTTATTGCTATATTTGGGTGTTAAACTGGTACTAATGAGGTGCAACCAGTGCCCAGACACTGTTAACAAGTTTAAAAATGATGAAATAATGAAGTAAAACTATCATAAAATTTTCCGCATTACGCCGCATAATTTGCCTTTTCGGTCTGCAAGATTTACTCAACCCTGCCTCATAATTTGGCCTTCCACCGCCACATAATTCCAGTGGCCCTGCCTTTAGGATAGCAAGTGCGGTCATCTAGCTGATAGACCTACAGAGTCTATCACACATTGCTAAATTGGGGAATAGTATTGCATACCTTAACCTAGTGTTCTGTGTGCATGTTTGATGTGTGTAGATGTTCAAAGGACATGACATTTTGATGTTCCTTTTGTCAGCCCAGTAGAAAGTATTTTGAAATAGAAACATTGGAGAAAATTTGTGGTCCACGGTATGCATTAACATCTGATATGTTAGAGAGAGACAGCCAACCAACCGAAGTTAGTAAGTCAAAGGCTTCAGCCTCGTAAAATCAACTAGCCAGTTACTCACACTCAAGAAAAGCTATGTGAGATTGAGTCGAGCAGAGCACTCAAAAAAGAACTGAAAATCTAGTGCATGGAGCTCACTTATGAGGCCACAAAATTGCTTCCCACAAACATCTATTCTTCATATCTACCTTTCTAAACACCAAGGCACATACCTGACTGCTACAGGCAAGCCTCTGGCTTTATGTTTTAGTTTGATATATCCTAATCCCCAAGTGCGACATTCTGCAACAACATTCAATCAATCAATCAATCATGTCACTTATAAAGCGCACTACATACCTGCGAGGGTCTCAAGGCGCTGGGGGAAGAGGGGGGTGGTGCTGCTACTGATCGAAGAGCCAGGTCTTGAGGAGTCTTCTGAAGGCCAGTAGGTCTTGGGTCTGTCGGAGGTTGGTGGGGAGGGTGTTCCAGGTCTTGGCGGCGAGGTGGGAGAAGGATCTGCCGCCGGCGGTCGTTTTCCAGGTGCGGGGGACTGTGGCGAGGGCGAGGCTGGTCGAGCGGAGCTGGCGGGTGGGGGTGTAGAAGCTGAGTCGTCTGTTGAGGTAGGCTGGTCCGGAGTTGTGGAGTGCTTTGTGTGCGTGGGTGAGGAGCTTGAAGGTTATCCTCTTGTTGACAGGGAGCCAGTGCAGGTCTCTCAGGTGGGGTGTGATGTGGCTGCGTCGGGGGATGTCGAGGATAAGACGTGCAGAGGCGTTCTGGATGCGTTGCAGCCTTCTCAGGAGCTTAGCCGTCGTTCCTGCGTAGAGGGCATTTCCGTAGTCCAGCCTGCTGGTGACGAGGGCCTGGGTGACTGTTTTTCTTGTTTCGGTGGGGATCCACTTGAAGATCCTGCGGAGCATTCGGAGGATGTTGAAGCAGGATGAGGAAACGGCGTTGACCTGCTTAGTCATGGAGAGGGTGGGGTCGAGGATGACCCCTAGGTTGCGTACGTGGTCGGTGGGTGGCGGGGCTGTTCCCAGTGATGTTGGCCACCAGGAGTCGTCCCAGGCTGAAGGGTTGGAACCAAGGATGAGGACCTCCGTCTTGTCCGAGTTCAGCTTCAGGCGGCTCGTCCTCATCCATTCGGCGACGGCCTTTATTCCTTCGTTGAGGTGGGCTTTGGCGGTGTGAGGGTCTTTGTTGAGGGAGAGGATCAGCTGGGTGTCGTCGGCGTAGGAGATGATGTTGAGGTTGTGCTGTCGGGCGACGTGGGCGAGGGGTGCCATGTAGATGTTGAACAGCGTTGGGCTGAGGGAGGAGCCTTGGGGTACGCCGCAGATGATCTTGGTGGCCTTGGATCGGAAGGGGGCGAGGCGGACGCTTTGTGTTCTGCCGGAAAGGAAGGATGTGGTCCAGTCCAGGGCCTTCTCTTGGATCCCGGCGTCGTGAAGGCGTGTTCGTAGTGTGTGGTGGCAGACCGTGTCGAAGGCGGCTGATAGGTCCAGGAGGATGAGGGCTGCTGTTTCTCCGTTGTCTAGCAGGGTCCTGATGTCATCGGTGGCGGCGATGAGGGCGGTTTCGGTGCTGTGGTTGCTGCGGAAGCCGGACTGGGAAGGGTCCAGGATGTTGTTCTCCTCGAGGTAGCGGGTCAGTTGTTTGTTGACGATTTTCTCGGTGACCTTCGCGGGGAACGGCAGCAGAGAGATGTGTACTCTGTAAACTCCATCTTATTTCATTTCAAATTAAAACACTTTATTACCCATGCTTATCTGAGCATGTCACTTCATCACAGACACATTGTCTGAGTGACTGGTTGATAGCTGGCAGTCTGTGGAAACAGGAAATTAGTGGTCAGATAAAGACTAGAGGGGTGGTGGGGATGTGATCTTGCTTCTTGTTGGACTTGGCACAGCGCCATGGAGGTCTCCTTTTTTCCTGCAGGTTGTTGCCCATCTGCACAACGGATTTTAAATTACTTGTTATGTCATAATTGAATAATTCTGCCCTAGCTTCCATCATGTATGGTGATGTTGCTTCATTATTTACAACACTAGATAGGACTGGGAACATAGAAGATTGTTAGTATCTATTTTATCTTTTGGACTTTATAGAGAATGACCTTGACCCAATAGAAGTAGAGCGTTTTACGTGAGCATCAGATTATTTTGTTTCCATTTAGAAACAGCAAGATTAAGTGATCTGCCCACAATCACACAATGTTGAGCCGAAGCTCGAACATGGGGCCAGATGTACTAAATCGCATGTTTGCGATTTCCTAATAGCAAATTTTAACGATTTGCTTTTAGTAGATTGAAAACTGCGATGCACAGCACTATGTTTAACACTGTTGGCAATGTGCAGTGGGCCATAAATGGACCTGCCTCATCAATATTCATGGGGCCGCTTGCAATTTGCGACCCAATGTGAATGGGTACAATCACAGAGATTGTGGTCTGCTGGGGTCAGAAGACCACCATGTCTGTGATTGCTTTTTAAATAAAGGAAATTTTCTTTTTGTAATGCAGCCCTTTTCCATCAAGGAAAACGGGATGCATTTCAAAAATGTAACTGAAAAGCAACCTGTTATATCCTGCTTAGGTATTCATGTATCTCCTCTGTTGCCTTGGCTCCTAGCTGCTCAGCCAGTGTGAGTGTTCTGAGTAGAATGTTGGTGTGATGGAGATTAATGGAATGGTTGGGTGCCTGTGTGGTGAGGTGTGACAGTTGGAGTATGGGCTGAGCAGCAGGCAGGCTGCTCCTGGTGGGGCTGTTGCACATGTATACCAACCTGAAGCCAAGACTAATAAAGAATCTTCAATTATACTCCTCGGCTACCTGTCTTTCAGCACAACACTACCTTTTCATTTTTTAAGAGCAGGCAGTGGTCCATGGGTCCACTGCCTGCTCTTAAAAAATGTTTGTGCCCCCATCACAAAGGGGAAGGGGTCCCTTGGGGCCCCCTTTCCGTTTGCGAATGGGTTATCACCAACTTGAAGTTGGTGGTAACTGCAAATATTTTGCGACCGCATTCCCATTTGCAAAACATTCCTACATACCAGTGTGACTCGCTATTAGGAAGGGATGGCCTTAACACGCCCTTTCCTAATAGCGACTCGCAAACCCTATTTTGCGAGTCGGTAATAGGTTACCAACTCGCAATATAGGGTTGGTACATGCCCAAAAATATTTTACCGGTCAAGGCAAAATGCTTTGTACATCTGGCGCTTAGTTTGCCAGTTCTAAGGTCGAAAGCTATAGCCATTAGGCCACATTACCTCATTTGCATACATCATCCTGTTCGCCACTGTCCAGTGGACTTCTGCCATGATCTACAGAATGCATTGATTAACATTTTGGGGGAAATTTACAAGAGAATGCCACAAGAGCGTGGTGTTGTGCCAAATTTTGCAAAGCCGTACTATGACATTTTCAAAAAGCAGGGATGCACCGTATTTACAAAAATACGGCGCATCCCTGCGTTTCCCCTTGCGATGGTGCTAAAGAGGCTGCCTAGCACCAGAGCAGGCACCCTGCCGCCATGTTGCAAGGGTGCCTGCGCTGTAGGGGCGATTGTTTATGTACAGGAAGGAACACCTTTCTGCACATAAACAATCAATAATGGCGATTTACTCTTTCTATGTGTGCTGCAGAATGCAGCACACATAGAAAGAGCAAAAAACGAGGAGAAATGTATAATTTCTCCTCGAATCGCCATCCTCAGACCAGGTATTACCTGGCCTTAGTTTTTGGCGAAGCCCTAACCTTGTAAATCTGGGGCAGCATAAAAAAGCAATGGGTGTTGCGGTGGAACACCCACAGCAACACCCATTGCCTGCCCCTTTGCCACAGAAAACTGCAGAGGAAAGGGGCATATTTACAAGGTGGTGTTAAGCCACGTTAAGTGGCTTAGTGCCACCTTGTAAATATGGGGAATGGCGCAACGTCACTGGAGCCTCCGAAAAAGTGGCACTCCGTTGGCATTAGGGGCTTGTAAATATGCCCTTTTGAGTCTCCCTCACACCCTCCTCGTACTGGGAAAATTGTTGCTTCCTGTCTGAATCTGGCACAGGGCAATGCAGTGGCGGTATGGCCATAACATACTCCTCAAGTCTACAAGAGGTCTAGAGCAATGCTTTAAAAGATTTGGGATGGAGGAAGAGAGAGTTCTCAGCTGATAGATTGAGATGTTTGCAAGAGGGAGGGTGTATCCATGTTCAGATTGTGCATTCATGCAACATCGCTGGTGTTTACAAAGCTTTCAAAGTATTCCTGCTCTTATACCACCATACAAAACATTTGCACATAAACATTTTTACTTCCAATCATTTATGTGCAAAAAATCATGCATGCAACCAACATATGAGCTTTGAGTGTGCACTTTGGCCTGTAGCCTCTAGGCTCTATTTTTAAAAATGTGTTTTTATTTATTTATTTATAAGCGCAACATTCATCCGAAGTGGATATCACGGCGCTAGGAGAGCGAGATCCATAGTGAGGGTGAGAAAATGTTAGAGGCCACTGTGTCAGGAACTAAACCCTGGGAAACAGATGGGTTTTCAGCTTTTTTCTAAATGACATGTAGTCATCAATAAGACAAATTTCTAGTGGTAGTTCATTCCATTGAATTGCTGCCAGGTGGGAGAAAGAGCGGCCACCTGCCCTGGCTTTCTTAATACGTTTGGTCTTGGCCCGTGCCTGGTTGCGTGACCTTAGATTCCATGTAGGGGCATAGAATTGGAGTTTATCTTGTAGAATTCTGGGACCACAATGGTGTAGGGCTTTGGGTGCATGGCTCAGGAGCTTGAATCTGGATCTTTGACGCACAGGCAGCCAATGGAGCTCTCTCATGCATTCTGATGCCGAGCTATACCTGATTTTGTTGCACACCAGTTTGGCAGCCGCATTCTGGATTACCTGCAGATGGGAGAAAAGGTAATCAGCCATGACCACGAACAGCGCATCCCCGTAATCCAGTTTGCTTATGAGTAAGGCATGTGTGATGGTTTTCCTACATTCCAGAGGGATCCATAAGAAAAGCCTTTTCAGGAGTTTTAGAGTGGCAAAGCTTTTCCCGCACAGTGCACGGACGTGGTCCTGCATGGTTAGTGAGTTGTCGATAAGAATGCCCAGGTTTTTTGCACCTTGCTTGGGTGCAGGTGCAGATCCTAATGCTTGGGGCGACCAAGTTGCATCCCAGATTAGGTGGGCTCCCCCAAAGAGTAGGATCTCTGATCTATCAACATTCAATTTCAGACAGTGATCCGACATCCAGACCGCCATTTCTGAGAGACAGTTGTTCAGTTTGATACTGGTGTCCTCATGCCTTTCTTCAAGGGCTATCATCAATTGTGTGTCATCCGCATAGGAGCAAATACTGAAACCCCATTTCTTGCTGATTTTAGCCAGAGAAGAAACATAGGCATTAAAGAGAGTGGGGCTCAGGGAGGCTTCCTGTGGGACGCCTTAGTTGATGGTTTTTGGGTTGGAGGAGAGAGGGCCCATTCGTACTGTTTGTGTTCTGTTGCTTAGAAAGGAGCTGAACCACTGAAGGGCTTTAGAATGTATACGCTTTTCATGTAGGGTGCTCAGCAATAGGCCATGTGACACCATGTCGAAAGCCGCCGACAAATCCAATAGGATCAGGGCAGCGGCTCTCCCCTGATCGATTAAGGATCTGATATTATCTAGGACTGCCAGGAGGGTGGCTTTGGTACTGTTGGTGGCTCTGAAACCAGTTTGAGATGGGTCCAGGAGTTCGTTGGTTTCGAGATAGTTAGACAGTTGTTTGTTAACCAACTTCTCCATAACTTTAGATAGATATGGGAGCTAGGAAATTGGTTGGTAGTTTTCTGGATTGTGGACATCTGTGCCTGCTTTCTTCAGTAATCGGACCACAATGGCCTTTTTCCAGATCTCTGGGAATACAGCAGTGTCCAGAGATTTGTTGAATAGGCGAGTTACATGAGGACATAGTGCTGATATGATCCGGGAGAATATGAAGTAAGGGCATGGGTCAAGTGGAGACCCCGATTTAACTTTGGCCATTTCTTTTGCGACCTGTTCGTCTGTAAAAGGGATAAAACTGCTAAGATGGGATTGAGCCTCAGGGTGAGGATCCAGGGATTCCCATTCGGTCTCAGCTGAGGGGGGATGATTTCTAAATGAAGAGTATATCTCGCTGATTTTGTCAGAAAATAATTTGCTGATTTTCTTGCAGCATTCTTCTGAGGGGGGCAGAGTTTGGGACATGCTTGCTAGTTTGCATAATTTTTTTACTATTTTGTAGCGCTCTTCGAACGAGTTGCTGTCATCATTTATTCGCTTCGCGAAATAGGTCTTCTTAGCATTTTTAATGGCATTGTTGTAGATTCCCATCTCTACTTTATATGACAATCTATCCTTATCCTGTTTTGACAGTCTCCACTTATGTTCTCGTGTTTTACACTTTCTTTTTAATATCCTGAGTTCAGGCAGGTACAATTTCTCCGATGGTAATCTCCTGTTGGGTTTGTGGCTTAATCTGGGTGCGCATTGGTCCAGTATGTTGGAGATCTCAGTTTGAAGGCTTTCCGCTCACTTAGGGAGGAGTGGTTTTGAAATGAGTCAGGAGCAACCAGCCTCCAGGCTCTCTTTACCACTGATGACGAAGTAGTGGGGTTTGTTGGTGTTGCCGGTAGGCTAAGGGTGAAGGAAATTAACGAGTGATCTGTCCAGGAAAGGGGCCTGACCTCTAAGATATGGTGGATTCTATGTTAGAAAATAGGAGATCCAGGGTCTGCCCGGCAATGTTCGTGGGTCATTTAACCCATTGTTTTAGTTGCAGAATCTGCATGTCATTTTCCAGGTGGTTGTTTGTTTTTTCGAAATGAACATTGAAGTCCCCTATTACTACAAAGTGTTTATGTTTCAAACATGAAGGGAACAGTTGAGGGAGCAATTGCTCACTGAAACCTTTTTACTATCCAGGGGGATTATAAATTACTGCTCCCCCAAGCATTTTGTGGTCACTTCTGGATACTTGAAAAGCTAGGATCTCATGCTCCCCTAACTGTGCCACTGATCCGGGGAGGCAGGTGAAACAGTCCTTAAAGGAAATGGCTATTCCTCCTCCCTTCCATCCCGGTCTATCTCGTTTTAATAGTTTATAATCAGCAGGTAGAGCAGTGGGACATCAGGAGAGTTATTATCATCAAGCCAGGTTTCTGTGATGAAGGCTAGATCGGGCTTCATCTCAGTTATAACATCCCAAATCTCGAGGGAGTGTTTGGGTACTGACCTTGCATTAAAATAGATGCAGTTCAGTTGGAGACCAGACTGGTCATCAATTCTTCTATGGGACCAATCTGGCCATGCCTGGCTGCACCATTTGCAGCTAAAGCATGTTCCCTGGCTAGGCTTTAGTACAAGGTGCCTTGTTGCATGGCATATGATTAGCTAATTCAAGTAGTCTTTCCCTAGAGTAGCAGCGATATCCACTGTGATCTGATTTGGAAAGTGCAGGGGTCCTGGACCCTGGTCCCATTCGGGCACGGACAGGCGCAGATGGGCTTGCCTTTGGCGCGCCAGCGGCACGCCCCCTATGCGCGTCCGCTGCGCTGCAGCACCGCGGCTGCGTTTTTATGGCTGCCCTTTATTTGCATTCAGCAACTAGACCACTGACCCCTAACATTGCTGCTTCCGGTAACGTCTGGTTTAGCAGCACCTCGGTCGCGATCTCGAGCCCTCCCAATTGCACTAGATGCAGGTAAGCCAAGATACGCTCCTTCACAAAAGGAGCTATAGAGGGAAATAACGCAGGTTGCCCTCCACTCACAACTCTTTCATCAACAAAACCTGCTTATGTCTCGGGATCGACATCATGAGCATACCCCAAATCCATTCATGGTTAAACTATTTCGGTACTAGCTCAACAATGCTGTACACACTGGTGCTCCTATCCCTGTTTAAAATTTTTTTTTACACGTGTCTATCTCGACCAGGAATTAAATTGTATGTGTTTCTCACCCCCCACAATCTTCTCACATCCAACACCTAAAAGTTATTGTGAAAGGTGTGAAGGCACCTCACGAAACACCAACCAGGGAGCTACTGATAGGTTCTCATCAGTGTGCTCCACTTATCATCATTGGCAGCCTCCACACAAAAAAGAATAAATGTGAAAGGATGTGTACAAAGAAATAAATGAAAGTGTGAAAAAGTAAAATAAGCACCCAAAGATATTCATGTGCCTATCAACCCTGACCCCTTACTACAAGAGCAATAGAGAGAATTTCACTCGCTCCTGCACTATAAAAACGAGCTAAACAATCACTGGCACTGTTTCCAATTTTAATCACTGCTGTGTGTTTGCTCACGTTAAAACCAGACCTACTGTCGTGCTCCACCAGTTTGATAAGAGAAGCCAACATGTTTCATTGCCTTTAATATTTTTCGGCAATTCTTCAGGGCTAGGGTCAATCCTCGCCACACTATAAATTGCGATCAAATACCTAGGGATAATAGACACAAACAACACAACATAAAACACTGGGTTACACAATGCTCTCATAGAGATCGCTCCACGCAAAGCGTGCATTTCTTATATCACTGCTCACACATACGAACATCAGGGATACTTGGGATATTTACCCGGTGGTTGCCCCCTTATAGCATACCGCCATACCTTCCTGGGTTTGTGTACGCGTCCACAATACCCCCGTGTATTTATCACAGTTGCTCTTCGTCAACCTGGAGATAAATATGTAAAATATATATGTACACCTTCAATCGCTGTAGTTGTCTTCGACAACCAGTAAAGGTCAAATATGTAAATTACATATACAACTCCTTCATCGCTTTCAGGAGGCGCAGCTTGACTAATTAAAGTGCGACTCACAGGTCATCTCATTCTGACCTGCACCGCTCAAATGGGGACTCACACCTCTCACCCCCAGCGGTCTACGTCTATCACACCCCTTTCAAGTGAAGTGCTTCCGCTATCTGAATAGAGGCACTCTGACCTTCCTGTCTGATTAACGCTGCCACTCATCAAACTTCTCCCGCTTACCGTAAGTCACTCAGCGTTCGGCTTACTCACTCCGCGCTCATCTGTGTTGAGCTTCCCGGAGTATTTGAAAGCTCAGGCGTGTAGACACACCCATAAACTTCCGGTCGAGGCGATCACCGGCCACAACTACGGGCGCCATCTTTGAATGGTGTATTCCTCCATGAGCTTAATAACCCCTGATGATTAATGCCTCACATCCGGCAATTCTCAAGACAGCGATACTTAATTCAATGATTTCAAATGTAATAATTTCCAATTTAAAAACTGAAAATTAACAAAATTTTAACAAATTAAAAATTGAAAAATCAGGCAGCATGTACTTTGGGCCCAACGTTCACAGGCAAAAATAAATAAATCCTGCTTCAACATCCAAAAGGACCTGGAGTTAACCATTCATTCCCTCAGCCTTACTTCATTTTTTATATATATTCAATGACAACCCTAATTTTCATATAGCTTTAACCTCATTAGATTGGTTATCACTTGCAAAAAAAAGATGTATGGCAATAACTGAAATTCACTATAATTTCAATATCTCCCCGCACAGTACTAGGCCTCAAAAGGTTGACTCCACCACCGTTCACCTATATGTAAGCAGTCTGCAATGTACCTCACAATATTAGGCAAATGCTTAATCTCTGCTTCTAGGTTCTCACTGCAACCTTATGCCACTCAATGACGTCATTCAGGCCCTGTTGGTCAACCCGCTCCTGGTTGATCCAACGGGCCTCTTTAGTGGCCAATCTGTTCTCAATATTGAATATATCTCCCCACACCTTCTCTAACACAACCCACTTGATGTCCTTATAGTGGTGTTTCTGTTCACGAAAGTGCCCCACCAAGCGAGTGGTCAATTTGCCCGCCTTGATAGTGCTCAGGTGTTCCTGAATTCTAATCTTGATCTTCCGAGTTGTTAATCCGATATAATGCAACCCACACGGGCATGTCAATCGATATATAAAGTTTGTTGTGTTACAATTGGTGAATTTGTTTAGATACCATATTCTCCCATTCACCAATTGAACACTTTTAATCGTCCCTGTGAGTTCACACACAGAACACCCACCACATGGATGGTGGCCTGGGGGGAGCCCTGATATCTTAGGGTCCGGCCTCAGGCGGGTATGTACCAATTGATCCCGTAGGTTTCTCGATCTTTTAAAAGCAAACCTCGGGGGTGGCATCACAAAACTGCTTGTACTCAGCAGAGGCCAATGTTTCCTGATACTCTGTCGTATTCTTGTGGATAAGGGGTCAAATGTTGGAACCACCGGTAGGCAGTCCCTCTCTCCTAAAACATTTCTCTCAGCAAGGCTGCCCTAGGTGTATTTAATGCCCTTTTCCTAGCTTTATTCACAATTTTCTCTGGGATATGACCGATTTTCAAGTTTACCTGCCAATTCTGCTGCCTGCTCAACAAACTTCTCAGTGGAGCTACAGTTCCTGCGATAACGCAAGAACTGTCCCACAGGTAAATTATCCCGAAGTGCTCGGGGGTGGAATGACCTATAGTGCAGGAGAGTATTTTTATCCGTAGGTTTCTGGATGTACATTTGTGCACAATCGCTACCCACTGCACAAATGTCCAAATCCAAATAAGTGGCCGTGTCCCTACTAATATTCCATGTGAACTTAAGACATTCATCAAGTCCATTGAGCCAACTCAGAAATTCCTGAAGGCTTGACTGGTACCAGACCAAATGCATAACATCATCTATAAATCTCTTCCAGAGACAGATGTTATTCTGGAAGGGATTAGATGAGTGATTGATATAATTGGCTTCAAACTGGCCCACATATATGCAGGCCAGACTGGGGCAAAGTTGCCCCCATTGAAGTACCAGATACCTGCAGGTACAGTTGCTCCTTGTACATAAAATAATTTCTAGTCAAGGCTATTTCAATACATTGAAGCACAAAAGACTGAGGAGAGTCGTAGAACCACTCACATGCCCCCAGTGCATGCGCCGCTGCCACCAGCGTAGCCTCCTGGGGTATGCTTGTGTGCAACGACTCAATATCAATCGTAATCAGGAATTGGTGTTCAGGGTCATAGTCAACGGTTTCCAGGATGTTCAATACATCTGTGGTATCCTGCAGATATGATGGTTGGGTAACTACACATTCCCTCAGAAAAAATCTGAGAATTGCGACAACGGCTCCAGCACAGATCGAATCCCGAAACTATCGGCTGCCTGGCGGGGCCGTTGCGCTTTGTGTATCTTCGGCAGTATATAAAATGCCGGTATCCTTGGTTTCAAATTTATTAAAATCTGCTTCTTTAGACGTAACCCATTTCCTTTCTTTGGCTTCTGTCACAAGTTTGATTATTAATTCTTGCAGTTCTCCCGTAGGATCACGTGCAAGGGGCCTATAGTTTTGATGTGCCCCAAGTAGCCTACCAATATCTGCCTCATAATCGCTAGTTTTCATCACAACCACTGCCCCGCCTTTATCAGCTGGTTTGATGGTTAATGACCCATTGTTCTGTAAAGATTTGACTGCTGTCCATTCAGCCCTACTCATATTACTGAACGCTTGTTTTTTCTCGGCCTGCTCCAAGTTGTCAATGTCCTGTAAGACCTTTTCTTCAAAACCTGTACCTCAGGGCCCATCGAACTATTCGGGGACAAAGGGTGAAGGATCGATGTAGGCTGGTAGAAAACACAGAAGGAGGATCACGTTCCTTATCTGCAAAACGTCCGCAATTTAATCCTCCTCATCACTTCAAAAATTCACTCCTGCATTTAAAACTATCATGCATGGGTGTGGGTACAAACTCAAGTCCTTTATTAAGCGACTCGTAACTCATCATCAGTTAATACATAATCCGATAGATTTACTACAATGTCATTCTCCCTAGCAATTTTATCCACATTCATAGAGGTTTCCTGCCTCTGCTGCGTGTAA
Organism: Calotriton arnoldi; assembly: GCA_963921515.1. Lineage (NCBI taxonomy): Eukaryota > Metazoa > Chordata > Amphibia > Caudata > Salamandridae > Calotriton > Calotriton arnoldi. Next base: position 371,286 of record CAWUFW010013083.1, read on the forward strand.
TTCTCTGGGAGTAGGATTGCCATGTTTGATTCAGATTCTGGCGGGCCTGCCTCGCCCTCTCTGAGCTCCACCTCCCCTCCCTGGCCTGTCTGGTGCTGTCCTAAAAAGAATGAAATAATGCACCTAGATCCTCATCTGATCTATCCTGGGGATTAAATCTCACTCGGCTCTGATTTGAAGTGGAAGGTTGGACACTACCTCGTCTTCTTCGCTGCTTGTATTGTCGAAGTCCATTCTGGGGCGTCCTCCTGCCCTGTCGTCTACCACCCCTTTGACCTGGAGGTTGATATACCTGTTCAGAGTTTGACTGATAATATTTATCCTCTGTGTATGGAAAGCCCATTCATGCGTGTATCGCTCTAAATTCCTTGAGCCCTTTGATTTTTGATTCACCATATAAGTTTTATATTCCCCCAAATCACTCTGAATTCTGGCAAGTTGTTCCCTTGCATCCACGATGGTGGTGTCAATCAATCGCCTCCTCTAACTCGAGGATTTCCTTCAAGAGTTCTTCACTCAGCCGTTTGGCCGTAGTTAATGATGAGGATAAGCCAGTCCGGGTACACTTATTGGCAATGCAACTCCAATCGATCCGGAACCTCTTATCCTCAAGAAAAATCTTTGGCTCCAAACGTACCAGTAAACTCGCTGGTGCTGCCCCTGCTCGAAGATACTCTGTCATAGAGAGTGCCATGAAGCGCAACCCTTATCTGGTGCTTCTTCAAATTACTCAATTTGTCCCATTCCTCCGCTGTTGTTGTACTCTAGTCAAAGGAGCATCTGGGAGTAAAGACGGACCCGACAAAATCGATGCTATTTGATCCTCTGAAAAGCCAAACAGTTTCTAGCCATCCTCTAAGTTCCGTATTCTGTGGGCAGTAACATGAGCTGTGTCAACCCCAGTATTGAATGTGCAATGCCAAGGATCAACCTGCCTTTAAAATATTTGTAGAAATAGCTCTCACGGCTGATCCGCCGTTCTCAATATCCTTCACAAAGGAGCTATAGAGGGAAATAACGCAGGTTGCCCTCCACTCACAACTCTTTCATCAACAAAACCTGCTTATGTCTCGGGATCGACATCATGAGCATGACCCAAATCCATTCATGGTTAAACTATTTCGGTACTAGCTCAACAATGCTGTACACACTGGTGTCCCTATCCCTCTTAAATTTTTTTTTACACGATGTCTATCTCGCCCAGGAATTAAATTGTACGTGTTTTCTCTCCCCCACAATTTTCTCACATCCAACACCTAAAAATTATTGTGAAAGGTGTGAAGGCACTCACGAGCACAACCGTGAGCTACGATAGGTCTCATCAGTGTGCTCCACTTATCATCATTGGCAGCCTTCACACACAAAGAATAAATGTGAAAGGATGCGTACAAAGAAATAAAATGAAAGTGTGAAAAAAGTAAAATAAGCACCCAAAGATATTCTATGCCTATCAACCCTGACCCCTCACTACAAGAGCAATAGAGAGAATTTCACTCGCTCCTGCACTATAAAACGAGCTAAACAATCACTGGCACTGTTTCCAATTTTAATCACTGCTGCGTGTTTGCTCACGCTAAACCAGACCTACTGTCGTGCTCCACCAGTTTGATAAGAGAGCCAACATGTTTCATCGCCTTCTAACATTTTGGCATCGCTTCAGGGCTAGGGGTCAATCTCGCCACACTATAAATCGCTGATCAAATACCTAGGGATAATAGACACAAACAACACAACATAAAAACACTGGGTTACACAATGCTCCATAGAGATCGCTCCACGCAGCGTGCATTTCTTTATATCACTGCTCACACATGGAACATCAGGGATACTTGGGATATTTACCCGGTGGTTGCCCTCATAGCATACCGACGTCACCTTCCGGGGTTTGCGTACGCGTCCACAATACCCAGTGTATTTATCACAGCTGCTCTTCGTAAACCTGGAGTTAAAATATGTAAAATATATATATGCTTCAATCGCTGTAGTTGCTCTTCGTCACCGTAGAGGTCAAATATGCAAATTACATATACACCCCTTCATCGCTTTCAGGGAGGCGCAGCTTGACTAATTAGCGCGACCCACAGGTCATCTCATTCTGACCTGCACCGCTCAATGGGACTCACACTCACCTCCAGCGGTCTACGTCTATCACACTCTTTCAAGTGAAGTGCTTCTCGCTATCTTGAATAGAGGCACTTCTGACCTTCTTGTCTGACTAACGCTGCCATCCATCAAAGCTTCTCCCGCTTGCGGTAAGTCACCAGCGCTCGGCCATTACTCACTCCGCGCTCATCTGTGTTGAGCTTCCCCGGGCTTTCAAATACTCCGGGAAAGCTCAACACAGATGAGCGCGTAGTGAGTAAGCCGAACGCTGGTGACTTACGGGTAAGCGGGAGAAGTTTTGATGGGTGGCAGCGTTAGTCAGACAAGAAGGTCAGAAGTGCCTCTATTCAAGATAGTGAGAAGCACTTCACTTGAAAGGGATGTGATAGACGTAGACCGCTGGGGGTGAGAGGTGTGAGTCCCCATTTGAGCGGTGCAGGTCAGAATGAGATGACCTGTGGGTCGCGCTTTAATTAGTCAAGCTGCGTCTCCCTGAAAAGCGATGAAGGGGTGTTATATGTAATTTACATATTTGACCTTACGGTTGACGAAGAGCAACTACAGCGATTGAAGGTGTACATATATATTTTACATATTTTATCTCCAGGTTGACGAAGAGCAACTGTGATAATCACACGGGGTATTGTGGACGCGCACACAAACCCGGGAAGGTGGCGGCCGGTATGCTATAAGGGGGCAACCACCGGGTAAATATCCCAAGTATCCCTGATGTTCCGTAGTGTGAGCAGTGATATCAAGAAATGCACGCTTGCGTGAGCGATCTCTATGAGAGCATTGTGTAACCCAGTGTTTTATGTTGTGTTGTTTGTGTCTATTATCCCTAGGTATTTGATCGCAATTTATAGTGTGGCGAGGATTGACCTCTAGCCCTGAAGAAATTGCCGAAAAATATTAAAAGGCAATGAAACATGTTGGCTTCTCTTATCAAACTGGTGGAGCACTGACAGTAGGTCTGGTTTTTAACGTGAGCAAACACACAGCAGTGATTAAAATTGCAAACAGTGCCAGTGATTGTTTAGCTCGTTTTTATAGTGCAGGAGCGAGTGAAATGCTCTCTATTGCTCTTGTAGTAAGGGGTCAGGGTTGATAGGCACATGAATATCTTTGGGTGCTTATTTTACTTTTTTTCACACTTTCATTTTATTTCTTTGTACACATCCTTTCACATTTATTCTTTTTGGTGTGGAGGCTGCCAATGATGATAAGTGGAGCACACTGATGAGAACCTATCAGTAGCTCCCTGGTTGGTGTTTCCGTGAGGTGCCTTCACACCTTTCACAATAATTTTTAGGTGTTGGATGTGAGAAAATTGTGGGGGGTGAGAGAAACACATACAATTTAATTCCTGGGCGAGATAGACACGTGTAAAAAAAAAATTTTTTTTAAAGAGGGATAGGAGCACCCAGTGTGTACAGCATTGTTGAGCTAGTACCGAAATAGTTTAACCATGAATGGATTTGGGTTATGCTCATGATGTCGATCCCGAGACATAAGCAGGTTTTGTTGATGAAAGAGTTGTGAGTGGAGGGCAACCTGCGTTATTTCCCTCTATAGCTCCTTTTGTGAAGGATATTGAGAACGGCGGATCAGCCGTGAGAGCTATTTCTACAAATATTTTAAAGGCAAGGTTGATCCTTGGCATTGCACATTCAAAACTGGGGTTGACACAGCTCATGTTACTTGCTCACAGAATACGGAATTTTAGAGGATGGCTAGAAACTGTTTGGCTTTTTCAGAGGATCAAATAGCATCAATTTTGTCGGGTCTGTCTTTACTCCCAGATGCTCCTTTGACAGGTACAACAACAGCGCGAGACGAATGGGACAAATTGAGTAATTTGAAGAAGCGCCAGATAAGGGTTGCGCTTCATGGCGCTCTTATGACAGAGTATCTTCGAGCAGGGGCAGCACCAGCGAGTTTACTGGTACGTTTGGAGCCAAAGATTTTTCTTGAGGATAAGAGGTTCCGGGTTGATTGGAGTTACATTGCCAATAAGTGTACCCGGGACTGGCTTATCCTCATCATTAACACGGCCAAACGGCTGAGTGAAGAACTCTTGAAGGAAATCCTCGAGTTAGAGGAGGCGATTAAGATTGACACCACCATCGTGGATGCAAGGGAACAACTTGCCAGAATTCAGAGTGATTTGGGGAATATAAAACTTATATGGTGAATCAAAAATCAAAGGGCTCAAAAGGAATTTAGAGCGATACACGCATGAATGGGCTTTCCCATACACAGAGGATAAATATTATCAGTCAAACTCTGAACAGGTATATCAACCTCCAGGTCAAAGGGGTGGTAGACGACAGGGCAGGAGGACACCCCAGAATTGGACTTTCGACAATACAAGCAGCGAAGAAGACGAGAGTAGTGTCCAACCTTCCACTTCAAATCAGAGCCGAGTGAGATTTAATCCCCAGGATAGATCAGATGAGGATCTAGGTGCATTATTTCGTTCTTTTTTAGGACAGCACCAGACAGGCCAGGGGAAGGGGGGAGGTGGAGCTCAGAGAGGGCGAGGCAGGGCCCGTCAGAATCTGAATCAAACATGGCAATCCTACTCCCAGAGAATTACACGCAGCAGAGGCAGGAAACCTCTATGAATGTGGATAAAATTGCTAGGGAGAATGACATTGTAGTAAATCTATCGGATTATGTATTAACTGATGATGAGTTAAGGGTCCTTAATAAAGGACTTGGGTTTGTACCCACACCCATGCATGATAGTTTTAAATGCAGGAGTGAATTTTGAAGATGAGGAGGATTAAATTATGAAGTTTTTGCAGATAAGGAACGTGATCCTCCTTCTGTGTTTTCTACCAACCTACATCGTCCTACACCCTTTGTCCCCCGAATAGTTCGATGGGCCCTGAGGTACAGGTTTTTGAAGAAAAGGTCTTACAGGACATTGACAACTTGGAGCAGGCCGAGAAAAAACAAGCGTTCAGTAATATGAGTAGGGCTGAATGGACAGCAGTCAAATCTTTACATAACAATGGGTCATTAACCATCAAACCAGCTGATAAAGGCGGGGCAGTGGTTGTGATGAAAACTAGCGATTATGAGGCAGAAATTGGTAGGCTACTTGGGGCACGTCAAAACTATAGACCCTTGCACGTGATCCTACGGAGAACTGCAAGAATTAATAATCAAACTTGTGACAGAAGCCAAAGAAAGGAAATGGGTTACGTCTAAAGAAGCAGATTTTAATAAATTTGAAACTAAGGATACCGGCATTTTATATACTGCCGAAGATACACAAAGCGCAACGGCCTCCGCCAGGCCGCCCGATAGTTTCGGGATTCAGTCTGTGCTGGAGCCGTTGTCGCAATTCTCTGATTTTTTTCTGAGGGAATGTGTAGTTACCCAACCACCATATCTGCAGGATACCATGGATGTATTGAACATCCTGGAAACCGTTGACTATGACCCTGAACACCAATTCCTGATTACGATTGATATTGAGTCGTTGTACACAAGCATACCCCAGGAGGCTACGCTGGTGGCAGCGGCGCATGCACTGGGGGCATGTGAGTGGTTCTACGACTCTCATCAGTCTTTTGTGCTTCAATGTATTGAAATAGCCTTGACTAGAAATTATTTTATGTACAAGGAGCAACTGTACCTGCAGGTATCTGGTACTTCAATGGGGGCAACTTTTGCCCCCAGTCTGGCCTGCATATATGTGGGCCAGTTTGAAGCCAATTATATCAATCACTCATCTAATCCCTTCCAGAATAACATCTGTCTCTGGAAGAGATTTATAGATGATGTGTTATGCATTTGGTCTGGTACCGAGTCAAGCCTTCAGGAATTTCTGAGTTGGCTCAATGGACTTGATGAATGTCTTAAGTTCACATGGAATATTAGTAGGGACACGGCCACTTATTTGGATTTGGACATTTGTGCAGTGAGTAAGCGATTGTGCACAAATGTACATCAGAAACCTATGGATAAAAATTCTCTCCTGCACTATAGGTCATTCCACCCCCGAGCACTTCGGGATAATTTACCTGTGGGACAGTTCTTGCGTTATCGCAGGAACTGTAGCTCCACTGAGAAGTTTGTTGAGCAGGCAGCAGAATTGGCAGGTAAACTTGAAAATCGGTCATATCCCAGGAAAATTGTGAATAAAGCTAGGAAAAGGGCATTAAATACACCTAGGGCAGCCTTGCTGGAGAGAAATGTTAAGGAGAGAGGGGACTGCCTACCGGTGGTTACAACATTTGACCCCTTATCCACAAGAATACGACAGAGTATCAGGAAACATTGGCCTCTGCTGAGTACAAGCAGTTTTGTGATGCCACCCCCGAGGTTTGCTTTGAAAAGATCGAGAAACCTACGGGATCAATTGGTACATACCCGCCCGAGGCCGGAACCTAAGATATCAGGGCTCCCCCCAGGCCACCATCCATGTGGTGGGTGTTCTGTGTGTGAACTCACAGGACGATTAAAGTGTTCAATTGGTGAATGGGAGAATATGGTATCTAAACAAATTCACCAATTGTAACACAACAAACGTTATATATCGATTGACATGCCCGTGTGGGTTGCATTATATCGGATTAACAACTCGGAAGATCAAGATTAGAATTCAGGAACACCTGAGCCCTATCAAGGTGGGCAAATTGACCACTCGCTTGGTGGGGCACTGCGTGAACAGAAACACCACTATAAGGACATCAAGTGGGTTGTGTTAGAGAAGGTGGGGAGATATATTCAATATTGAGAACAGATTGGCCACTAAAGAGGCCCGTTGGATCTACCAGGAGCGGGTTGACCAACAGGGCCTGAATGACGCTCATTGAGTGGAATAAGGTTGCAGTGAGAACCTAGAAGCAGAGATTAAGCATTTGCCTAATATTGTGAGGTACATTGCAGACTGCTTACATATAGGTGAACGGTGGTGGAGTCAACCTTTTGAGGCCTAGTACTGTGCGGGGAGATATTGAAATTATAGTGAATTTCAGTTATTGCCATACATCTTTTTGTTGCAAGTGATAACCAATCTAATGCGGTTACAGCTATATGAAAATTAGGGTTGTCATTGAATATATATAAAAAATGAAGTAAGGCTGAGAGAATGAATGGTTAACTCCAGGTCCTTTTGGATGTTGAAGCAGGATTTATTTATTTTTTGCCTGTGAACGTTGGGCCCAAAGTACATGCTGCCTGATTTTTCAATTTTTAATTTGTTAAAATTTTGTTAATTTTCAGTTTTTAATTTGGAAATTATTAAATTTGAAATCATTGAATTAAGTATCGCTGTCTTGAGAATTGCCGGATGTGAGGCATTAATCATCAGGGTTATTAAGCTCATGGAGGAATACACCATTCAAAGATGGCGCCCGTAGTTGTGGCCGGGTGATCGGCCTCGACCGGACGTTTATGGGTGTGTCTACACGCCTGGGCTTTCAAATACTCCGGGAAAGCTCAACACAGATGAGCGCGGAGTGAATAAGCCGAACGCTGGTGACTTACCGGTAAGCGGGAGAAGTTTTGATGGGTGGCAGCGTTAGTCAGACAAGAAGGTCAGAAGTGCCTCTATTCAAGATAGCGAGAAGCACTTCACTTGAAAGGGGGTGTGATAGACGTAGACCGCTGGGGGTGAGAGGTGTGAGTCCCCATTTGAGCGGTGCAGGTCAGAATGAGATGACCTGTGGGTCGCGCTTTAATTAGTTAAGCTGCGCCTCCCTGAAAAGCGATGAAGAGGGTGTATATGTAATTTACATATTTGACCTTTACGGTTGACGAAGAGCAACTACAGCGATTGAAGGTGTACATATATATTTTACATATTTTATCTCCAGGTTGACGAAGAGCAACTGTGATAAATACACGGGGGTATTGTGGACGCGTACACAAACCCCGGGAAGGTGGCGGCCGGTATGCTATAAGGGGGCAACCACCGGGTAAATATCCCAAGTATCCCTGATGTTCCGTATGTGTGAGCAGTGATATAAAGAAATGCACGCTTTGCGTGAAGCGATCTCTATGAGAGCATTGTGTAACCCAGTGTTTTATGTTGTGTTGTTTGTGTCTATTATCCCTAGGTATTTGATCGCAATTTATAGTGTGGCGAGGATTGACCCCTAGCCCTGAAGAAATTGCCGAAAAATATTAAAAGGCAATGAAACATGTTGGCTTCTCTTATCAAACTGGTGGAGCACGACAGTAGGTCTGGTTTTTAACGTGAGCAAACACACAGCAGTGATTAAAATTGGAAACAGTGCTAGTGATTGTTTAGCTCGTTTTTATAGTGCAGGAGCGAGTGAAATTCTCTCTATTGCTCTTGTAGTAAGGGGTCAGGGTTGATAGGCACATGAATATCTTTGGGTGCTTATTTTACTTTTTTCACACTTTCATTTTATTTCTTTGTACACATCCTTTCACATTTATTCTTTTTGGTGTGGAGGCTGCCAATGATGATAAGTGGAGCACACTGATGAGAACCTATCAGTAGCTCCCTGGTTGGTGTTTCCGTGAGGTGCCTTCACACCTTTCACAATAATTTTTTAGGTGTTGGATGTGAGAAAATTGTGGGGGGTGAGAGAAACACATACAATTTAATTCCTGGGCGAGATAGACACGTGTAAAAAAAAAAAAAAATTTTAAGAGGGATAGGAGCACCCAGTGTGTACAGCATTGTTGAGCTAGTACCGAAATAGTTTAACCATGAATGGATTTGGGGTATGCTCATGATGTCGATCCCGAGACATAAGCAGGTTTTGTTGATGAAAAAGCCAAGATACGCTGCCAAGTCAATTTCTATATTTTATGCACAGATTTGTGGATGCTTCCTATGCATTTGCACAATTATTTACTTGCACATGTTGTAACTCTTTGCATGCAGGTCTTTGTGATTCAAGTTGTAGGTCTGGCTTAGAGACAGGTAATGCCATATTTATTGGTTTTGCCCGCTGTCTGTTATGATAACTCTGAAAAACATAGGCTGTGGATCACCCGATTTCTCTTTTTTGCATCCTCTCTTCCGAAACAAGGGGGCTGATTTACTTGGATTTTATGCCATGTTTGCATCAGAAAAGTGACTCAAATCAGTGCAAAATCTTTTTGTCCTATTTTCTTTCCAGTGTTAAACTTGTTTAGAACTGGAAGTAATGTGAAAGTAACGCGAATCAGCGCATAGCGCTGCCTTGCATTACTTAGCACCAAGTTCCATGAGTGGTGCATGGACATTCCCATGCAACCACCCAATCTTTCTGTCGCTAAGCCCAATTTACTAAATAAAGAAGACAGGGTTTATCATCAGAAAATAGTGCACCCTTCAACCAGGCTCTATGAAGTAGAAATGCTTTTTTCTCCTTTATTTTCTGACTTCGCATGTGTGCTGCACATCACAGCACACATACAAAGTGGGAAAATGTTTAACATTTGCTTAAGCATAGTATTTTGTACTGAAAGGGTATCCTTCCAGTACAAAACCTATGTTTGACTCACGGAGATACCCTTGCACTATGTCGCAAAGGTGTCTTCATGGCGCAGTACAGCACATTACTGCCCTGTCGCTAATGAGAGGGGAGGAGAGGGCCATATTTCAGTAAATTTGGCGCTCTCCTGCTCTTTTCATGCAGCAGCACAGCTGGCCCAAGGTGTGTGAAGGTCGTCTCTTTCAATGCTAAAAAGGATATGTAGGCACACCTGGAATTGGGTGAGGTGATTTATTTGCGGATAAAAGAGGGAAGGATATTTCTTCCCATTCAGCCTACTAGACAAACCTGGATTTCATAGTAACACAATAACTGACAAGTAGGTACATTGATTTATGCCCTTAGAATAGGTTTGCTTTATGTTCTTTCGTTTTTCCTTTAATGTTACTTTTCGAATGCGGCATGTAATAAAACGACGCTTTCTAATGTTGACTAAAACAAATTTGCATGACAACGCGTCTGCGAGGTAAATCAATGCATATTGGGAAATGGACCTGTTTCGAAAGGATTTGTCTTTGACATATTGCTGCTAGCGCTTTCCCCTTTCATGGGCCATACCGCAGAAGAGAAACTTAAATTGCATTCTGCGTTCACCAGCCCTTTGTTCTTTTCTTTAATCACCGACGACGGGAACGCGTGTTTGATTCCATACCTGCTGCTTAGGTTTTAAAATCTAACATCACAAAGGCCTCCCGGTGAGCGTTAGCAGTGGTACAAGTTCAAGTACGCTTGCGGTGAAGGACTCTGGCTTAAAGAGCTCTTATTTCCTGCTAAACATGTTAAAAACTACCAACTCCTGCTGTTTCTTTAGCGCCGCTCAGATGACAGTACTCGACAAGGTATCTAGGAAATATGTGGCTTGCCTAATTGCCCTCCAGTAAGACGAATAAAAAGAATAGTTAAGCAGAAAAGCTACGTTTCTTTTATGAGCCAGTTGGATTCACAGGGATAAGGACCTTCCACAGTTGTATGAGAACTACTCTTGTCAGGAGCGCGTGAAGCATTTCACGCAAATGTACGGCTGAGCGAGCCACTGACTGCTCAAGCCAGCCTCGAGCCTGATGCAAGGATCTAATTCAGCGCGAGATCCTCTGGATCCACGAGCCCAAAGTGAGCGGAGCTTTCATGTGCCTTCTGTCTACCATCTATGCTCCGCCCTAATGTGCTAAGAGTGCAAGGCAAAGCAGTAACTTTTGCTGCGAAACGTGCAAGACAAAGGGTTATTCTTCGGGCCTTATTTATGAAGCCCTGAGTCACATTTACGCCGCTGTTGTGTCACTTTTTGTGTAAATAAAAATGCAAATAATGCGCCACGTTGTGCCATATTTACGAAGTGACGCATCTAAGCAGATGTGTCACTTCGTAAACCCCTGTGCCACATTATACCTGCGTCTGGTATAATGTATGCAGGGTGGGAGTTCCCCCTAATCAAAGCCTGGTAGAAGTGGCGCATTGAAATCAATAAGATTTCAGTGCGCCACTTCTAGGACGCCATTGCGTCAAAACCTTACGCCTGCCTCTTGGCAGGCGTAAGGGTGACGCAGGCCCTTTCACATGGGGCTTGCCACATGTGAAAGGACAGATTGCTGGAGTTGCATCTGTTTTCAGATACACCCCAGCAATGCGTCACTTTTGCGCCTACAGATAAGTCAGTAATATTGACGTATCTGTAACTCCTTGCGACATGATGCGCCGTACTGTTAATACTGTAACAAAAATGTGGGAACCCAATACACCCTTGGAGGCTTGGGCAAATGAACAATTGTAAAGGTAAAAATGCCTACAAGGGATTTTACTCAATAATCTCAGTCGATTCACTAATGTGTTACTAATGTGTTAAGTCCCAAGCGGTGACTCACCATAAAACAAATTGAAACATAAATGTAATCATTCATACAATAAATATATTTCAAAAAAGCAATTCAAAAAATGTTTTTTGCAACACGGGTATATCTTCTTTTCTAAATACTAACATTTAATTTGTAACAAAAATGTGAGGGGTACATTCAGAGATAATAAAACATCATGATGGAGGATACATAAAGGAACCTGCACAATCATAGATGTCAACAACCATTCCAAATTATATCACTGAGGGAACATGAGTCTACTAAACAGAACAACGAACCCTCAAACAAATTAAGTAGTGTGGAATTGGAGGTAGTAGTCGACGTTTCGGTCTGTTATGAGCGATTACATCCGCCAGACCATCTTCAGGACATATGATTGTTAATAAAACAAGTCCCTCAAGCCTATTTTGCAGATCTGCTCAAATCTGATTTATCGAGATTGAAAAAATGAATGGAAAACCTCACAAGTAGGCACTATCTGCGAGGAAGCCAAGCCTGGCACCCCTTAATATGTAAAAGCGATCAATCACTCACACGGCCCGTAACCGGTAGTTAGTCCGACTAACTACCGGTTACGGGACGTCTTGTTAGAGTGCTCATCACTTTGCAATCTGCATTTTTCGGAGGCATAATTTATTGGTGCTTTCCGCTACTGGTGACACCCGTGTGAGTGATTGATCGCTTTACATATTAAGGGGTGCCAGGCTTGGCTTCCTCGCAGATAGTGCCTACTTGTGAGGTTTTCCATTCATTTTTTCAATCTCGATAAATCAGATTTGAGCAGATCTGCAAAATAGGCTTGAGGGACTTGTTTTATTAACAATCATATGTCCTGAAGATGGTCTGACGGATGTAATCGCCATAACAGACCGAAACGTCGACTACTACCTCCAATTCCACACTACTTAATTTGTTTGAGGGTTCGTTGTTCTGTTTAGTAGACTCATGTTCCCTCGGTGATATAATTTGGAATGGTTGTTGACATCTATGATTGTGTAGGTTCCTTTAAGTATCCTCCATCATGATGTTTTATTATCTCTGAATGTACCCTCACATTTTTGTTACAAATTACATTTTTGTATTTAGAAAAGAAGATATACCCGTGTTGCAAAAAAATATTTTTGAATTGCTTTTTTGAAATCTATTTGTTGTATGAATGATTACATTTATGTTTCAATTTGTTTTATGGTGAGTCACCGCTTGGGACTTAACACATTAGTAACACATTAGTGAATCGTACTGTTAATACGGTGCATCCATGGTGTCGCAAGGAGGGTGCACTGAGAAGTGTAGCATCGCTGCTTTGTCGCAGCGATGCAACACTTCTCACACATAAGGCCCTAAGGGGCATATTAGCAAGAACGTCGTTAAAATTATTGCCGCTTTAGCGGCAGGAAACTGCCGCTATAGTGGCGATAATGGGCTTGATAATATGCCCTTGAGAATACCAATAGAAGCCCATGTTCTGCTGTGATCCTGGGCTTCTATTGGAATTCTCAAGGGCATATTATCAAGCCCGTTATCGCCGCTTTAGCAGCAGTTTCCTGCCGCTAAAGCGGTGATAATTTTAACGCCATTCTTGCTAATATGCCCCTAAGTGACTAAACTGTACAATGTGGAGCTAGAAAACATGGGATTCAATCTCAGCTTCCCTGCTTCATAACATTGTGTGATCCTTGACAAATATTTTATTTTATCAAGCTACTTTTTTTAATTAGCAGTTATGAGAACACCTTCAACTGTGAAAGTTTAGGATATGTTCTGTACGAAAACGTCTTGTTTTGATTGAATAATTTATAATGTTGCTCCATCTAAGAATCTAGACCACATATTATTGCGTACATGACACCCGATTTTCCATTTAGTTCACCATTTCCATGGTTGCCAGGTGACAGAAATGTTGAATAACTATCACTTAAGAAATGCCTATCAATGCAGTGACATAATCAGATGTGCTATGTTGGAACCTTCCACATGTAAAGGGAATACACTTTTTTGAAACTTTATTTTATTTTTAATAAATGTTTGTTGTATGATTTACATGATAAATGCTTTCAGGGCTCGGCTCGTGCACAAGCTCGTAGAGCTCAGCCAGCCCTTTGGCTCTGCTGTGGCTCAGCTCTCCCTCTTAATCTCCTGGCTCTCACACCTCTACAGAGAATGCAAACCCAGGGACATTTGTTGTGTTTTAACTCGAAAGACCTACAGCAATATAAAGATTCACGAAAGACCAGAGCATCTGAAAACTGTAAAAGGGATTCATAAATGATGCTTCAGTGTTTCTTTGGGCCAGAGGAAAAAGAAGGACAAAAGGAATGAAAGGCATAATAGATGAATAAAAGAGAGGGTGAATCCTGCCTCTCCTTTGCAGCAGGAGGCACTCACCCCTTGAGGACCCCTGCATTCAACTTACAACCTTCGCATATCTGTGAGTTACTGGAGCCTTAGTGGCCCCTCACAATATACTGCAAAGAGGTGTAATCATTATTTGTAAAGTCACTAGGGAGAAGCCCTTGTGACTTTACAAACACTGATTATGTTTCATGTGCACAACGTGCAAAATTGAATGAGGAATCTGGTATTTCTGTCATGAAAGTTTATGCCTATCTGAAATCGGCCACTTTGAATACTTATCAATACCTTGTTGCTCCAACAGAGTAGTATACCATACACTTCCGCTTCCCCAGTTCAGTGCAATGCCTCACAGAGGTGTGGGAGTCGGTGCACAGTCAAAATATCAACTTTTAAATATCGACCTACATTAATATCGAGTTTTAAATATCGTAGGGACAGAATATCGACATCAAGAATATCGGTGACCAGAATATCGACCTGAAGGTAAGAAATATCGTTTTTGTTAATATCGAAGTTGTTAATATCGATAGTAAAAATATCGATGTTAATAATATCGATGTTTATGTTAGTGTTATGTATTTTAGTATGTATTTTATATGTATGTGTTCCACATGTTTTGTTATGTTTTGTATTACTTTTTTAAATATATGTATTAATTGTTTAGAAGTTAGTAATTTTTTTAAAGTAAATTTTGCGTTTTAGTACCGTAGCGGGTTGTGGGTTTATAGGGGAATAGGGTGGGAAATAATTCAATTATAGTAAATTAATTCATAATTTTTAGAAATTATTAATTATTTTTACTTAAATTTTGCATTTTAGTTCTGTAGCGGGTTGTGGGTTTATAGGGGAGTAGGGTGGGAAGTAATTTAATTGTAATTAAGTAATTATTAATTTTTATGTATTGGTATTGATATTTAATTTATTGTTAATTAACTATTAATTGGTAATTAATTTTTATTAATTGATTAATTGATAATTATATTAATTGTACAATTTTTTTAGTGGAGCGGGTTGTGGGTTTATAGGGGAATAGGGTGGGAAGTAAATTAATTATAATAAAGTAATTAATACTTTTTATTTTTGGTATTGATAATTAATTTATTGTTTATTAATTATTAATTGGTAATTAATTTTTTATTAATTAATTAATTGATACATATATTAATTGTGTTCATTTAGTTTAGGAGTGGGTTGTGTGTTTATAGGGGAATAGGGTGGAAGTAATTTATTATAATTAAGTACTTGTTTATTAATGTTTATTGGTATTGATAATTAATTTATTGTTAATTATTAATTGGTAATTCATTTTTATTAATTATTATTTATAGGTATTGATAATTATTTCATTGTTAATTAATTAATTGTTAATTAATTTTTATTAATTGATTAATTGATAATTATATTGTGTTACATGTTATGTGGAGTGGGTTTTGTGTTTATTGGGGAATAGGGTGGGAAGAAATTTAATGTTATTAAAGTAATTATTAATTTTCATTTATTGGTATTTATAAATAATTTATTGTTAATTGATTAATAAATCACTATTTAATTAAAACAATTATTTAATTGATAAGTATGTTATTTTTAACCCCTACGCTATCCAACACTTTCCTACTGTTGCACTGTCTGGAGTTGGAATCGTAATTTTTACCCCTACGCTATCCAACACTTTCCCTACTGTTGCACTGTCTGGAGTTGGAATAGTAATTTTTACCCCTACGCTATCCAACACTTTCCCTACTGTTGCACTCTCTGGAGTGGGAATAGTAATTTTACCCCTACGCTATCCAACACTTTCCCTACTGTTGCACTCACTGGAGTGGAAATAGTAATTTTTACCCTTACGCCATCCAACACTTTCCCTACTGTTGCACTCACTGGAGTGGGAATAGTAATTTTAATCCTTTCGCTATCCAACACTTTCCCTACTGTTGCACTCTCTGGAGTGGGAATAGTAATTTTAGCCCTATGCTATCCAACAGTTTCCCTACTGTTGCACTCTCTGGAGTGGGAATAGCAATTTTTACCCCTACGCTATCCAACACTTTCCCTACTGTTGCACTCTCTGGAGTTGGAATAGTAATTTCCACCCCTACGCTATCCAATACTTTCCCTACTGTTGCACTCTTTGGAGTGGGAATACTAATTTTTACCCCTACGCTATCCAACACTTTCCCTTCTGTTGCACTCTTTTGAGTGGGAATAGTAATTTTTTTCCCTCCGCTATCCAATATTTTTCTGTATTGTTTTACTTAATGTTGTGTATAATTTATTTTACAAAAATTAAAAATATTGTAATTTTTTTAAATTGTTAAATATATTTATTAACCCCTTCGGTGCTCACGACGGCCGGGAGCCATCATGGCACACAGTGGGCATGTGCAAATGACGGCTCCCGGCCGTCGTGACAAACCACCCACGGGGGAAGCGCTGGCGCTCCCCCGTGGGACACTGATCTTCGTGCCTGCACCGGGGAAGGCAGGGGAAGCCCTTCCCCTGCCACCCCCCGCCCCCCCTCCACATCATCAATGACGTCAGCGCGCGAGGCGCGCTGACGTCATTGGAGGTTTTCCTTTGTCTCCCAACGCGCTGGAAGCCATTTGCTTCCAGCACGTCGGGAGACAAACGGGTGTGTTTTTCCTCGTGGAGGGTGGGGGGTATATTTTAAAAGGCATCGGAGGAAAGGAAAGGGTTTCCCTTTCCTCCGATGTCTTTTAAAAAGCATTCCTGCTGGACGATCACGCCTGGGGCGCGATCGTGCAGAAGGAATGCTCGTTTTTTTTTTTTTTGTTAATGGCCCAATTTGTATCGGGGAGCGGCCCCTTGGGCAAGGGTCGCTCCCCTTGGGGGAACAATATCTGTAGTTGGGTCTGCCCCCCTTGGGGGGGGCAGATCGGTAAATATTATTTATAAAAAAGGTGTGTGTGCCCCCATTGGGCCACCAGGGATTTTTTTTTTTTAAATGCCCTTTGTCAAAGTGAAGCATGTGTCTGGCTATGTTAACACTGTTGCCAATGCACTTTCTTGATTGGAGTTGGACAAATCCAGGCAACTGGCCCCACGGTCATACCTAGAGATAACTGGTTTCCCACTGGAGCTGTGGTACACATTAAACCAGACATATTATTGGTTGACAGTGCATTGGCTCCCAAGACAGCAGACCAGTACCGTCAGTGCTTGTGCAAGGTTCGCTGAACCATTGGGGTAGGAGAGCTAGGTGATAACCTGGGAACAACAGCGGTAGGTAAGTCCATATTCTGGGCTCACAACAGTAGGAGAAGTAAGGGCTGGGTAATGACACATTTGTCAACCGTGGCATATCTTGCCAAGCTGGAATCTGGGGTAAATCCGACGAGGAATCATTATTACAGGGCAGCTATGAAGGGTTGGGGCACATGCAGGTGGCGCCAAAGGATGAGAGAATGTCTATACATTTTGAGATATTGAAGTATGTAATATGGGGACTGTATGTACTAACCCTTCAAAAGCACATGTTTATGGTGGGTATTCTTTGGGGGACTCTGAATCAGTGAGCTGGTGGCAGTATCTAGTACTGAGGCCAAGGAATTGTGTTTATGAAGTGATGACGTACAATTGCAGCAAGGTTCGGCAAGGGTCGCTCCCCTTTGGGGAGCATTTATTTGGGCCGTTTCTGACCCCTTGGAAGGGCAGATCGACCCAAATAAACAATTAATTTTATTGTATGCCCTCTAGGCCACCAGGGATTGTTTTTGTGTTGTTGGGAGCGGCCCCTTGGGCAAGGGTCGCTCCCCTTTATGGGGTATTTATTGTGGTCGTTTCTGCCCCTTTGGGGGCAGATCGGCCATATGTTTTCAGGCCCATCTGTCCCCTAGGGGGCAGAAGCCAGTAGACACCAGGGCTTTTTAAATGTTGGTGTTGGGGAGTGACCCCTTGGGCAAGGGTCGCTCCCCTTTATGAGGGTGAATTCTTTGGCTGTTTCTGCTCCCTGTGGGGGCAGATCGGCCTTATGCTTTAGGCCCACCTACCACCTTTGCTTGGCTGGTGGATAGTATGTGGACTAGTGCATTATTTGCATATGTGATTGTAATGTTTTATTTCTCCTTTTTATTCTAGTGTAAAGCTTTTGATTCCTGTTTGCGGTTTCGGCAGTGGTTGTTCTGCAGTTTTGCGTAGTTGCATTTTTTGGTAAGAAACATTTTTTGTTGTATTTACTCCAAATGAGTATTATTGTCATGCATGAATGAATTTTTTTGTAAGTGGTGTCATAATGGCAGCATATTTAGTTAGTGTTTTGAGCATGAAATCATTTGTGATGTGTTTTGCATTGTCTTATGTGTAATTTTCTTTTCTTTCTCTTTTTTAGTGGGATATTGTTGATCCTTACTGTGTCTGTGCAGAGTAGGTGGTGGTGAGTCTAGCTGCTTCTGGCAATTGAGTGGTATCGTTTTGGAGTATATAGGTCTTTCTGATAAAGACGCATTTTGTTTATTACTTATTTTACAAAGTGTTTGTTGTTGTTGACTTGTTTGACAAGTTACCTTTATTAGTAAGGATTATGGCTAGCCAGTAGAATGACTGCTCAGCAGGTGGTTGGTATGCTTCTTGAATCTTCCTCTGAGCAGGATTATGAGACTGACAGTGCGTCTGAGGGAGAGGAGGGAGGGGAAGATTCAGGCAGTGAGTTTTCTCTCCACATGGAATCATCGGATGATGAAGATACTCTCAGTGCGGATGAAGCTACTCTCAGTGCGGATGAAGTGCCTGTTTTAGAGGGGGACACTGATGTGCTGATGGTGCAGCAAGAGACATTGGTATTGCAGCCTGAGGCTGCAAGGCTTCCTACTGGAAGTGCTGGACTCTGGGTTGATCCAAACATGGTGCAGCCGGTGTTGCCTGCCTTTAGTGTGGATGCAGGGTGTAGAGTGGATTGCGAAAATGTTTGTTGAGCAGACTAATTTGTATGCTGAACAGTTTTTGAGGGACAACAGTGCCACACTTAAGCCCCACTCTAGAGCTACCCGGTGGACTCCCACGAATCTGGATGAGATGAAGAAGTTTTTGGGTTTGACTTTCTTGATGGGCTTGATAAGGAAGCCGTCCATGGCTTCATATTGGTCTACCAGTCCCTTGATGGCAACGGCCATATTTCCTGCGATTATGACCCGTGATCGGTATTTACTTTTGCTTCAGATGCTGCATTTTGTTGATAATACTTTGGCGTTGCCACGAGATCACCCTGACTGTGACCGTCTTTTTAAGATTCGGCCTGTTCTTGATCACTTTGTAGATTGATTTTCAGAGATATATACTCCAGGAAAAGAAATATCTATTGATGAGTCTTTGGTGCTGTTCAAGGGTCGTTTGGTTTTTAGGCAGTACATCCCTAGCAAGAGGGCACGTTATGGAATTAAGCTGTATATGTTGTCTGAGAGTAGGACAGGATATGTTTTTAATTTCCGTGCGTACACTGGTAGGGATTCCACTATTGACCCCCCTGGTTGTCTGTCCACTCTTGGAGTTTCAGAGATAATTGTGTGGGATCTTGCTAGAGGACTGTTTAACAGAGGCCACCATTTGTACCTTGATAACTTCTACACTGCTGTGCAATTGTTTAAGGAATTGTTCAAAGTGGACACTTTTGCTTGTGGCATAATCCGCTCTAACCGTAAAGGTTATCCAAAAGAGCTTGTTTCCAAAAAACTTCAGAGGGGACAGTGCAGTTCCTTGCGTAGTGATGAACTACTAGCTGTGAAATTTGTGGACAGGAGGGATGTGTACATGCTGACTATCGTCCATGATGAGAGTACTTCACCTGTGGCTGTTTGGGGTCAGTTTGCTGAAGTACACAAACCTGTGTGCATTTTAGACTACAATAAGCACATGGGTGGTGTTGATAGAGTAGATCAGAGGTTGGAACCTTACACTGCTATTCGTAAGGCTTACATTTGGTATCAAAAGTTGGCCATCCATCTCTTCAATTTAGCAACTTTCAATGCTTTTGTTGTGTACAAGGATTGTTCTCCTGAGTCAAAGTTGACTTTTGTTC
Source organism: Calotriton arnoldi (assembly GCA_963921515.1). Lineage (NCBI taxonomy): Eukaryota > Metazoa > Chordata > Amphibia > Caudata > Salamandridae > Calotriton > Calotriton arnoldi. The sequence continues at coordinate 391,094 of CAWUFW010013083.1, forward strand.
AGTTTCAGCAGTCTGTGATAGGCAGCCTTGTTGTTGTGGAACAGGCAAGTGTTCCTAGAGTTGGAGTGGTGGAGGATGTGGCTAGATTGAAAGATCGCCGTTTTCCTGATTTAATTCCTCCCACGCCCAAAAAAAACAATCCCTGTAAGAGATGTAGAGTCTGCTTGCGAAGAGGTGTGCGGAAGGAGAGTCGTATGCACTGTGCCGATTGTCCTTCTAATCCTGGGCTGTGTGTGCCCTCATGTTTCAGACTGTATCACACTAAAAAGAGTTTTTGGGAGCAACCGTGAGTCTAATAGTGTACTGCCTGGTCTGTATGGTTTTATATAGTTGTTCAGTTTCACGTTTGGCAATAGAATGATGTCTTTAGGTACTGCTGTTGTTTTTGTAGTTATAGTTTTGTATTTAGTTGCAATTGGTTTGTGTTTTCTTTGTTGTTGAAAACATTTTTATGACGGTGTGCGTGGACTGGCGATTGGCTGGCGGTGTGCGTGGACTGGCGATTGGCTGGCGGTGTGCGTGGACTGGCGCTTGGCTGGCGGTGAGTGGACTGGTGCTTGACTGGCAGTGTGCGTGGATGGGCGCTTGGCTGGCAGTGTGCGTGGACTGGCGCTTGGCTGGCGGTGTGCGTGGACTGGCGCTTGGCTGGCAGTGTGCGTGAACTGGTGCTTGGCTGGTGGTGAGTGGGCTGGCGCTTGGCTGGCGATGTGCGTGGATTGGCGCTTGGCTGGCGGTGTGCGTGGACTGGCACTTGGCTGGCGGTGTGCGTGGACTGGCGCTTGGCTGGCGGTGTGCGTGGACTGGTGCTTGGCTGGCGGTGTGCATGGACGGGCGCTTGGCTGGCGGTGTGTGAGTAGTGACTTGCTGCTGGTCACTACACACACTGCTAGCTAAACGCCACTCCATGCAATCCGTGAGCTGGTGTGGTTGCTGTGTCAGGAATGTGGGCGTGTGAAAGTGATGGGCTCTTGAATGGCGCTGTCTGCTGTCTGCTGTCTCCTGGACCAACATCAACGACGAGGACACCAGCGAGATCATGAACACCATCCACTCCGGTTCACCGCTAGACCCGTGCCCTCACCACATCTTCAACAAAGCCAGTACAGCCATCGCGCCCCATCTCCGGAAAATAATCAACATCTCCTTCGAGACAGCAACCTTCCCGGAAAGCTGGAAGCACGCCGAGATCACCGCCTTACTCAAGAAACCCAAGGCAGACCCCAAGGACCTCAAGAACTTCCGACCCATCTCTCTGCTCCCGTTCCCCGCGAAGGTCACCGAGAAAATCGTCAACAAACAACTGACCCACTACCTCGAGGAGAACAACATCCTGGACCCTTCCCAGTCCGGCTTCCGCAGCAACCACAGCACCGAAACCGCCCTCATCGCCGCCACCGATGACATCAGGACCCTGCTAGACAACGGAGAAACAGCAGCCCTCATCCTCCTGGACCTATCAGCCGCCTTCGACACGGTCTGCCACCACACACTACGAACACGCCTTCACAACGCCGGGATCCAAGAGAAGGCCCTGGACTGGACCACATCCTTCCTTTCCGGCAGAACACAAAGCGTCCGCCTCGCCCCTTCCGATCCAAGGCCACCAAGATCATCTGCGGCGTACTCCAAGGCTCCTCCCTCAGCCCAACGCTGTTCAACATCTACATGGCACCCCTCGCCCACGTCGCCCGACAGCACAACCTCAACATCATCTCCTACGCCGACGACACCCAGCTGATCCTCTCCCTCACCAAAGACCCTCACACCGCCAAAGCCCACCTCCACGAAGGAATGAAGGCCGTCGCCGAATGGATGAGGACCAGCCCCTGAAGCTGAACTCGGACAAGACGGAGGTCCTCATCCTTGGTTCCAACCCTTCAGCCTGGGACGACTCCTGGTGGCCAACATCACTGGGAACAGCCCCGCCACCCACCGACCACGTACGCAACCTAGGGGTCATCCTCGACCCCACCCTCTCCATGACTAAGCAGGTCAACGCCGTTTCCTCATCCTGCTTCAACATCCTCTGAATGCTCCACAGGATCTTCAAGTGGATCCCCACCGAAACAAGAAAAACAGTCACCCAGGCCCTCGTCACCAGCAGGCTGGACTACGGAAACGCCCTCTACGCAGGAACGACGGCTAAGCTCCTGAGACGGCTGCAACGCATCCAGAACGCCTCTGCACGTCTTATCCTCGACATCCCCCGACGCAGCCACATCACACCCCACCTGAGAGACCTGCACTGGCTCCCTGTCAACAAGAGGATAACCTTCAAGCTCCTCACCCATGCACACAAAGCACTCCACAACTCCGGATCAGCCTACCTCAACAGACGACTCAGCTTCTACACCCCCACCCGCCAGCTCCGCTCGACCAGCCTCGCCCTCGCCACAGTCCCCCGCATCCGGAAAACGACCGCCGGCAGCAGATCCTTCTCCCACCTCGCCGCCAAGACCTGGAACACCCTCCCCACCAACCTCCGACAGACCCAAGACCTACTGGCCTTCAGAAGACTCCTCAAGACCTGGCTCTTCGATCAGTAGCAGCACCACCCCCCTCTTCCCCCAGCGCCTTGAGACCCTCGCGGGTATGTAGTGCGCTTTATAAGTGACATGATTGATTGATTGATTGATTGATTGGTGTGAGTGTTGTAATGTGCTGGGCCCGCGGCTGGCGGTGTGAATGGTTTTGTATGTGTCACACGTATGAAAGGTGTATGAATGGCCTGTAAAGCGGTTGGTGCCTTGTCATGGCTTTACAGCTCACGAGCTGTGAGTCAATGGTTCAGTTTCTCATCCTTTCAATTTTTAACAGTGCATTTCATTTTTGTGAAATCTCTGGTTCATACAACTGTATATACTGAACCATCATTCACCCTCTTGCAAAATCCAACCAGTATGTCTGTGTGCTTGAAGAATAGGTGGTTGTGCAGAAATATTTGTCTTTTCTGTCTTTCTCAAGCAGGGTGTACCTTGTCCCTTTTTGTGAATGTTGTAATGTGTTGGTTTCATGCCTGGTGATGTGAATGGTCTTGTGTGTATTAGGTATGAAAGGTGTGTGAATGGCCTGTAAAGCGGTTGGGGCCTTGACGTGGCTTTACAGCTCACGAGCTGCGAGTCACAGGTTCAGTTTTTTGTCCTTTGAATTATTGACAGTGCATTTCATTTTTGTGAAATCTCTTGTTAATAAAATTGTATATACTGAACCATCACTCGCCCTCATGCCAAATCCAACCAGTATGTGTGTGTGCTTGAGGAATAGATGACTGTGCAGTAATCTTTGTCATTTTAGTCTCTCTGCCAAGGTGTACATTCCATCTAAGAATAACCTACCAACTGTAGATATTGTCGTAAACTAAACACCCATGGGAGTACATGGTGATGTCTCTCTTGTGGATCCCAACAAGTTATCTTACCCATAATGTCCTGCAAACCTCAAAATGTCTGTCACATTTTCCTTGCAATATTGTGCAAAAATGTTCACGCTGCAGAAAGAAACAACAAATTTCCTACACCTTTGCCTTTCACCAAGTATCCCAATAGAAATGGTACCTCACTCACGTGGGTGGGTCAAGCACCCGTGACAGGCAAGGGCCCAAAACCTTCTGAGGCGACATCATAATTGCCTATCACAAAACAGCCTGGTTTTGCAAGGGGAGTCACCTGGGTTTTTGGCCCCGTGCTTGGCGGCCAGCTAGGGAAACCTACCAAACCATACCTCCCTGGAATCCCATGGGTGTCTAGTTTTCAAAAATGTATAGGTTTGCTAGGTTTCCCTGGGTGCCGGCAGAGCTACGGTTCAAAAACTACAGGTAGGCACTTTTAATAAAAAGGGTCATTTTTCACTGTGAGAATGTGGTGTGTCCACCTTGCGTTTTGGGCCATTTTCTGTTGCGGGCACTAGGCCTACCCACACAAGTGAGTTACCATTTTTCTCGAAAGACTTTGGGGAACGCGGGGTGGGTTGAATTTTGTGGATCCACGCAGATTCCACCACAGAAATGGGAGGAAAATGTGTTTTTTTTGACAATTGTTTAGGTTTGCAAGGGACTCTGGGTAACAAAACCTGGTGAGAACCAGTCAAGTCACCCCATCCTGGATTCCCCTCGGTGTCTAGTTTTCAAAAATGTATAGGTTTGCTAGGTTTCCCTAGGTGCCGGCAGAGCTAGGGTTCAAAAACTACAGCTAGGCACTTTGCAAAAAAAGGGTTAATTTACACTGTGAAATTGTGGTGTGTCCACGTTGCGTTTTGCGCCGTTTACTCTCGCAGGCACTAGGCCTACCCACACAAGTGAGGTACCATTTTTCTCGGAAGACTTTGGGGAACGCGGGGTGGGTGGAAATTTGTGGACCCACGCAGATTCCAGAACTTTCCATAACAGAAATGTGAGGAAAATGGGGATTTTTTGACAATTCTTTAGGTTTGCAAGGGATTCTGGGTAACAGAACCTGGTGAGAGCCAGTCAAGTCACCCCATCCTGGATTCCCCTGGTTGTCTAGTTTTCAAAAATGTATAGGTTTGCTAGGTTTCCCTTGGTGCCAGCAGAGCTAGGGTTAAAAAACTACAGCTAGGCACTTTGCAAAAAAAGGGTAATTTTTCACTGTGAAATTGTGGTGTGTCCACGTTGCGTTTTGCGCCATTTCCTGATGCGGGCACTAGGCCTACCCACACAAGTGAGGTACCATTTTTCTCGGAAGACTTTGGGGACCGCGGGGTGAGTGGAAATTTGGGGATCCACGCAGATTCCAGAACTTTCCACCACAGAAATGTGAGGAAAATTTGTTTTTTTGACTATTTGTTAGGTTTGCAAGGGATTCTGGGTAACAGAACCTGGTGAGAGCCAGTCAAGTCACCCCATCCTGGATTCCCCTGGGTGTCTAGTTTTCAAAAATGTATAGGTTTGCTAGGTTTCCCTAGGTGCCGGCAGAGCTAGGGTTCAAAAACTACAGCTAGGCACTTTGCAAAAAAAGGGTCATTTTTCACTGTGAAATTGTGGTGTGTCCTCGTTGCGTTTTGCGCCATTTCCTGTCGCGGGCACTAGGCCTACCCACACAAGTGAAGTACCATTTTTCTCAGAAGACTTTGGGAAACGCGGGGTGGGTGGAAATCTGTGGATCCACGCAGATTCCAGAACTTTCCCCACAGAAATGTGAGGAAAATGTGGTTTTTTTGACACTGTTTTAGGTTTGCAAGGGATTCTGGGTAACAGAACCTGGTGAGAGCCAGTCAACTCACCGCATCCTGGATTTCCCTGGGTGTCTAGTTTTAAAAAAAGTATAGGTTTGCTAGGTTTCCCTAGGTGCCGGCAGAGCTAGGGTTAAAAAACTACAGCTAGGCACTTTGCAAAAAAAGGGTCATTTTTCACGGTGAAATTGTGATGTGTCCACGTTGTGTTTTGCGCCGTTTCCTGTCGCGGGCACTAGGCCTACCCACACAAGTGAGGTACCATTTTTCTCGGAAGACTTTGGGAAACGCGGGGTGGGTGGAAATCTGTGGATCCACGCAGATTCCAGAACTTTCCACCACAGAAATGTGAGGAAAATGTGTTTTTTTGACAATTTTTTAGGTTTGCAAGGGATTCTGGGTAACAGAACCTGGTGAGAGCCAGTCAAGTCACCCCATCCTGTATTCCCCTGGGTCTCTAGTTTTCAAAAATGTATAGGTTTGCTAGGTTTCCCTAGGTGCCGGCAGAGCTAGGGTTCAAAAACTACAGCTAGGCACTTTGCAAAAAATGGGTCATTTTTCACTGTGAAATTGTGGTGTGTCCACGTTGCGTTTTGCGCCGTTTCCTGTTGCGGTCACTAGGCCTACCCACACAAGTGAGGTACCATTTTTCTCTGAAGACTTTGGGGAACGCGGGGTGGGTAGAATTTTGTGGATCCACGCAGATTCCAGAACTTTCCACCACAGAAATGTGAGGAAAATGTGTTTTTTTTAAAAATGTTGTTGGTTTGCAAGGGATTCTGGGTAACAGAACCTGGTGAGAGCTAGTCAAGTCACCCCATCCTGGATTCCCCTGGGTGTCTAGTTTTAAAAAATGTATAGGTTTGCTAGGTTTCCCTGGGTGCCGGCAGAGCTAGGGTTCAAAAACTACAGCTAGGCACTTTGCAAAAAAAGGGTCATTTTTCACTGTGAAATTGTGGTGTGTCCACGTTGCGTTTTGCGCCGTTTCCTGTCGCAGGCAGTAGGCCTACCCACACAAGTGAGGTACCATTTTTCTCGTAAGACTTTTGGAAACTCGGGGTGGGTGGAAATTTGTGGATCCACGCAGATTCCAGAACTTTCCACCAAAGAAATGTGAGGAAAATGTGGGTTTTTTGACAATTTTTTAGGTTTGTAAGGGATTCTGGGTAACAGAACCTGGTGAGAGCCAGTCAAGTCACCCCATCCTTGATTTCCCTGGGTGTCTAGTTTTCAAAAATGTATAGGTTTGCTAGGTTTCCCTAGGTGCCGGCAGAGCTAGGGTTCAAAAACTACAGCTAGGCACTTTGCAAAAAAAGGGTCATTTTTCACTGTGAAATTGTGGTGTGTCCACGTTGCATTTTGCGCCGTTTCCTGTTGCCGGCACTAGGCCTACCCACACAAGTGAGGTACCATTGTTCTCGGAAGACTTTGGGGAACGCGGGGTGGGTGGAATTGTGTGGATCCACGCAGATTCCAGAACTTTCCACCACAGAATTGTGAGGGAAATGTCTTTTTTTTGACAATTTTCTAGGTTTGTAAGGGATTCTGGATAACAGAACCTGGTGAGAGCCAGTCAAGTCACCCCATCCTGGATTCCCCTAGGTGTCTAGTTTTCAAAAATGTATAGGTTTGCTTGGTTTTCCTTGGTGCCGGCAGAGCTAGGGTTCAAAAACAACAGCTAGGCACTTTGCAGAAAAAGGGTCATTTTTCACTGTGAAATTGTGGTGTGTCCACGTTGCGTTTTGCACCGTTTCCTGTCGCGGGCACTAGGCCCACCCACACAAGTGAGGTGCCATTTTTCTCGGAAGACTTTGGGGAACGCGTGGTGGGTGGAATTTTGTGGATCCACACAGATTCCAGAACTTTCCACCACAGAAATGTGAGGAAACTGTGTTTTTTTGACAATTTTTAGGTTTGCAAGGGATTCTGGGTAACAAAACCTGGTGAGAGCTAGTCAAGTCACCCCATCCTAGATTTCCCTGGATGTCTAGTTTTCAAAAATATATAGGTTTGCTAGGTTTCCCTAGGTGCCGGCAGAGATAGGGTTAAAAAACTACAGCTAGGCACCTTGCAAAAAAAGGGTCATTTTTCATTGTGAAAATGTGGTGTGTTCACGTTGCTTTTTGAGCCGTTTCCTGTCGTGGGCACTAGTCCTACCCACACAAGTGAGGTACCATTTTTATCGGGAGACTTAGGGTAATTCAGATTTGTAGAGCAACTGTTATTACCTATTGACTTTCGATGCATTTCTGCCTTCCAAATGAAAGACAATGTGTAAAAAAGAAGTCATTCTGAAAAATGACCTATAATTCTCATGCTAGTATGAGTATTCCCAATTTCGGAAATGTGCAAATATCTACTGTTTCTAAACTCTATGGGGCATATTAGCAATGCCTGGCAATAATTATCGCAAAGCGCAATTAGCGCTTGGATAATTATCGCCAGGCATCGCCGGTTTCTATAGCGGAGTTAGCGTGCAATCAGCAATGCTAATCTCCAAAGCGATAGAAACCTTGGAGAACAGTGTGAATATCGCCGGAAAACAGGCGATATTCACACTGTTACCCAGTTCTGCTTGTTGATAGTGCGAGGGGGACTTAGCCATGTAATCCACCTCTCATTGGATTACATGGCTAAGTCAGGGTGGGACCAGGTGTTAGCAAACCAGCGCTAAACGTGTTTAGCGCTGGTCTGCTAATCACCGCCCCTGCCTCGCTGATAGGCGTTAGCGACCTCAGCGACTGTTTCCAGTCGCTGTTAGGTGGGGAACGCCTACTTTGCATGCCATTAGCGATAAATATCGCAGGCATGCAAAGCGGCACCCAACCCGGTCGCTATCGCCTACAAGCTGTCGCTAACAGCAGTTAGTGACAGCTTGTTGATAAGGCGATAATATTATCGCCGCTTTAGCGGGAAAAAGTCCTGCTAAAGTGGCGATAATCACCTTGCTAATATGCCCCTATATTTTGTTTCCATTTCAGAAATACATAGGTGTCTTTCATACCGATTTTTCCATGTATACATTTTCCCAGAATAATTGCTATATACCCGGTACATAATAAAAAACCATTGCAAGTCGCTGCTCAGTGTTTGGCTCTGGGTTCGTCAGGTTCTTAGTGAACCTACAAGTCCTATATATCCCCACAACCAGTAAGGTCCAGTGGATGTAACGGTATATTGCTTTCAAAGAGCTGTCATAATTAGAAGAAGTTACAGGTGAAAACGTTGACACAAATGGCTGTTTTTTTCAACTAATTTTCAATTTTTCCAAAATTTAACTGTTAGTTTCTATAAAAAACCTTGAAGGATCTACACAAATGACCCCTTGCTGAATTCAGAATTGTGTCTACTTTTCTAAAATGTATAGCTTTCTAGGATCCATTATTGCTTTCATACCCATTGCTACCATTAACTGGAAGGAGGTTGAAAGCACAAAAAATAGCAAAAATAGGCTATGTCCCAGAAAAATGCCAAAACTGTGTAAAAAATGTTGGTTTTCTGACAAAAGTCTGTCATTCCCTAAAAGCTGAGAAAATGGTGATTTCAGCCCCACAAACCCTTTTTTGATACCATTTGCAGGGAAAAAACCAGACGCTTTCATTTGCAGCACTTTTTCCCCATTTTTTCCAAAAACCCCACAATTTAGCTGTATTTTGGCTAATTTCTGGGCCCCCTCCAGGGGAATCCACAAACCCTGGGTACCTTTAGAATTCCTATGATGTTGGAAGAAAAGGACGCAAATTTGGCGTGGATACCTTATGTGGTCAAAAAGTTACAGGGGCCTAAGCACAAACTACCCCAAATAGCCAAAAAAAGGCTTAGCACAGGGGGGTAAAAGGCATAGCAGCGAAGGGGTTACATTCTTAATAATATTGTTTTTGTATGTGTATGTCTGTATTTATAATTTATAAAATATTTTTAACAATTTATGTTATTAAAATAATTATTTATGAATATTATTAAGTAAGTATATATTATATTTTATATGTATATGTTTAATTTATTTTAACATTATATGTATCAGTTTTTATTTTTAAAATTTTTTAAATAATTATAACTATGTTTCTTTTAATTATATGTATTATTTACGTTATTTTAGATTATTTTTTTAACATTTAAAAAAAAAGATATTTTTTACGATATTTTTGACATCGATATTTAATTTTCCATATTTTTGTACTTACCATGATGCAGATAGGATGTCGATATTCTTGACTTCGATATTTTTGTCACAATATTTTTGTACCTCGATATTTTTGAGGTCGATATTTTGTCAGTGATTCGTGGGAGTCACACTAGACAGGAGACAAGCCACTTTCCCTGAAATGGTTGATGGTCAACAACATCAAAACCTCTGAAAATCATCAGGAACAAAAAATCAGTTCAACATGAAAATAAATTAATCAAAAAAAAAGAAATACTGTAAACGAAAGCATCTTGCAACCACACCCAGAGAGTGTCGACTATAGGGCCTGAAGCAAAATGGCTTCCTTGAATCCTTCTGCTCTTCTACCTATTTCCTCATGTTCTATACACATTCCACCCACCCAATGAACATACAAAGAAGAAAACACAGACCAAACTAGTTCCATCAGCTCAGACCAACACCCCTTCTTCCTCCCAACAACGTTTGCTCCTCCGTCCAGGCCTTGCCCTTTCCAGTGTAGCTCTGTGGCATCAAGAAACTGTGAGGGAAGTTTGTCATGTTGAAGGCGGAGTGACAACATTATTTTATTCAGTGCTTGATTTATAAAAGAGAGTGCTGGTGCCCAAAGTTCTGCTTAGAAGCTCTTGGCATGCTGAATACCAATGCTGGTAGTCTTACAACCACCTCATGTGTTTTAAAAGCAACAAGACAATCTCTGCCCCTTTATCTCACTCTTGCTGCTCCCTGCTTTCTTCCTCTATGATGGTTTTGATGTCTTTCTCTTCCTCCATCTTTCTGATACGCATGGTTTCCCACCCTAAATATCTGTGGGCATACTTATTAAAGACTTGCATTGCCTTTGCACCACCCACTGGTGCGCAAGAGCAACACAATTCTTGATAAATCTAGAGTAACGCAAAGTAGTGCAAATAGCTGCGTTACGTTACTCTGCCTCAGGGAGGCGTTCCATGGGTGGAGAGTAGGTGTTCCCATGCATCCACCCATGGATTTTGGTGCATTCCCACATTTACTAACACTGGTAAATCTAGGAATGCATCAAAATGCTACGCCTCCTCAGGGGAGGCGTGAGGAGGAAATAAATATATATTTTTCTCCTCATTACTTCCTCTGTCCATGTGTGCTGTATTCTGCAGCACACATAGAAAGAGGAAAATGTCTCAGGAGATTATGTTTGTGCAGGAAGGTGCCTCTTCCTGCACAAAAACAATCCTGCATACAATGCAGGCACCCTTGCACCATCGTGCAAGGATGCCGGCATTGGATCTAGGCAGCCAAAAGGGTGCCAATGCAAGGAAAGGACAGGAATGTGCCATATTATGTTAATTATGGCACATTCCTGCCCTTTCATGCAGCGCAGCAAGGCACAGCGCACCAAGGTGGCTTGCTGCGCTGCTTAAAAGCTACATGAATATGCCCCTTAATGCAGAAAAATAAGTGCTGGTGCCCCCACTGGCAACCACCAGCTCAAATAAAGCACTGAGCGGCAAATTTATCAAAGAGTTGAGTCGCTCTTGCATAGAAAGAGGAATATGCCTCAAGTGATTGTTTTTGTGGAGAAAGGTGCCCCTTCCTGCACAACCAATCCTGTTTACAACGTTGGCACCCTTGCACCATAGTGCAAGGGTGCCTGCTTTGGCACTAGACAGCACATTGTGCGTCAGTACTGGGAAATGACCGGATGTGCCATATATTGTTAAGTACGCGCAATACTGCTCTTTCCCAATCACACATGGCAGTGCAGCAAGGTGACTTGCCGCATGATTATTTGATAAATATAACCCTTAGTTTATTGAAAAAAGATGCTGTAGTCAGTATGTAAATCATAAAATGATCATTTCTGAAGCGCAGAGATCAGAACTGATATGTTAATGCAAATGATGAAGGATGTGCAATAATGTTCTTCAGAAAACCAATGAGTTAACAATCTGCAATCTGCAATCTGTAAAATATAATCAGAGGGCCCGATTCACAAAGGTAAACTTAGATGTTTGGTCTAATCTTTGACCAAACGTCTAGAGTGCAGACATAAAGATAGTATTCATAAATGCCTTTTGTGAATTCCCAAAGTCCTAAATTTAGAGGTTTGGTCTAATTTTAGAACAAACGTCTAAATCGGGCAGAATGTTTCCTTGATTTTTAACTCTCGATATGTCGATACAGTGGGAAAGACCCTGGAGTGTTCATCAAGCTGAAGGGAAATAAACAAGTAATATTACATAGAGTACAAAAGAAAGGACAAAATGGGAGAGGATCTTAACAAAAAACATGTAAACCAGTCATATAACAGTCGGCAAAAACTAAACATGAATCTGTAGATTAATGAAGAGGCTTACTAAATCAGCGAGACAGCCAAATGGTGCAAAAAAAGTAATCACAGTGCTAATGTGTGGAAGACATATCTACATTCACTGTTTATCTGTTGTTCTTTGCACTAAAAGTGAAAGTAAACATCAAAAAATGTGACAAAAGTACACATTGAGGGTTGTAAAACAGAGGGGCATATTCTCAAGGAGCTATCGCCGAGTTAACGGCACTTTATCGCAGCCAAAGTTGCGATAAATTTATCACCCCATTCACAAGCTGGTGTTAACAGCCCATAATACCAGTTTACCCGTGATAGCAGGCACAAAAAACATCGCCACAGATGACCCCCGCAACTATCGCTAATGAGATGCAGAGTAGGCGTTCCCGTGCAAAAAGCCGCGAAAACACCACTCCGCAACATTCTCAACGACCAGCCAGATCGGCGACAAGACCACAAAACAGGCGATAAGGCGCGTTAGCAGCAGGAAACTAACACCTGCTCTGACCTGGTGCAAAGGCGGACCACAGCCTGCACCACAAAATGGAGCCCAGCCCAGAGCCACACCTGAAGGGCAACAGATGTCATGGAGCCACTGATCATGCAGCTCGGAGCCCCAGCAGGGCCCCAACACCCACCACCACCACCCCCAGGACCCCCCCTCCCCGGGCACCCCCCCGGCCAAAGACATGCCACATCAACCACATGGAATCATGTACCAAATAATCCGCCTGATGTCGCACAACCACATTTGGTGACATGCATGTGTTGTCACAAAAATGAGCATCACACATACACCTTCGATGTAACAAATGAAAATGTATTCAAAGAAACACAGAACAGAAATGAAGATACATGGCGGCTCCCCTCGGGACAATCCGTAGGTCACAGCCTGCAAGACAAAAATCATGATGAGAAGGTGTGTCTTGCACACATCAAAGGACTGAGAGAGAGCGAAGGAGAGAGAGAGAGAAAGAGAGGGAGCGAGAGAAAGACGGACAGAGAGGGGGAGCGAGAGAAAGACGGACAGAGAGGGGGAGCGAGACACAGATAACAGAAGAGATGGACAGGCAGAGAGAGTGCCGATAATGCACACCAAGGCCACACTGCCCACCTGCTGCCACCGGTGTGTCTCCAACCACGTGCCGGTACGTAGTGCAGTTCACCAGGTCACACATCTGAAACAGATCCGTCATCTGAAACAGAGTCCAGATACATGAATGGCAAAGTACATACAATTTCACAAGACATCATCGCCTGTCCACCCCTGCGCACCCAGGCAGATGCACCCCAGTCCCTCCCGCCGCCCAGCGGTGCATGCCCGCCCTTGCGCACCCAGGCCTCACTGCTCACCTTCTGCCCTTGGCGTGTAGCAATGAGGGCGCACCACGTGCCGCTGCAAGCCACATGCCTGGGCCCCGTGGACATGGCACCCTCCGCAGGCCACCAGGTCACACATATGATTCTGGGTCTTGATTTCACCATGGCAGAGGACATACCAGTGCACCCGGCATCTTCACAGGCTGCACACCCGCTCAGCCCTTGAGGTGCTACTAACTCTGTGATCCGGGATGCGACGCCACGTGGCGGTAGGCCCGCGCTGCCCGCTGGCTCTGGCCTACACTGTGGTCCAGCAGGCCACACAAATCCTGAGCAGTCCGGACCCCCGGGACGGGCCATCATCGCAGGCTGCACACCCGCTCAGCACTTAAGGTGCCCCTACCTCAGTGCACCCAAAGTCACCGTCCCGTGGTGGTGTGCCTGTGCCGGCCGCAATGTATCCGGTGCCACCAAGTCTGTGTCCCAAAGTCATGGACCCTGTATGATTGGATATCGTGTTGCGGACGCCATCATGTCACCTCCGGTCCTGGGGAATGTGATGTTGCAGGGCCCGAGACCCTCATGCCTACATTGACACCACACGGATGCACCCAGATAGAGAGTGGAAATGGCGTCGAGCACGTGCACCCGGCCCTTTTTATTGGCAGGGTCACATGTCCTGTGACGCGTGTGCTGGATGGGTGTGGTGTGGGTGTACACCAGCCGTGAGGGAGTGGCTGTGGCATGCTGACAACTAGACCTGTGAGCAGCAGATCACTACAGAAAGACATTGGACATGTAGCGTTGCCGTCCCACCCTGTGAGCGTAAGCGGAGTGGGCTGGCCTGGCGTATGCCAGTCCAGCGTAAGGGTGTGTAAATGGCCCTGGGCGTGGTTCCTTACTGGGCTGGACAAGGAAGTAATTTATGCGTGTGTCCCTGTTGTTGTGTCAGCGCCACCCGGACTGCATTCGGCAAAGTGTCACCCTGTGACCCCTGTGCTATGACATGAGCCACATGGACGTAAGAGGAGTCCAGTGAGCCTACATTCATCCATACTTCCACACTTGAAAGACCATAGACATAACACATCTGTGTGAATATGAATGTTTAATGCACATTCAGTGGAGTGTTGCATCTGGAGCAGTACAGGGCCATGCAAACCCCACATGACGATGTTGTCCCATGGAGGTCCAGCCAGGGTCCTTCAGGGAATGACAAGTCCAAAGGAAGAGGACGAGTTCAGTCCGCAGTCTGATTGCTGTGTCAATGGCGATCAAACAGCAAATGGCAGTCCATGTCGAGGTCCAAGGTGAGTGTCGCAGAGTGCATCGGGGGACAGTGGAAGGTGATGATGCACAGGGCAGTACCAAGCTGAAGCCGGACCTATGGCTGAGATGCATGCTGCTGCATCCTTCTTACCATGAGGGCAGAATCATCCGCATCTTTGTCCTCTGCTGTTTCATGTGCCTCACGTGTGGGTGGTGGTGTTCTGTCTCCAGCACTGTGTTGCATTGACACATCAGGGGGCGGAGATGTGGATGGAGTGGTGGCAGCAGCATGCATCCACACCAGGCCTTGTGGCAGCAATGCCATGAGGATGGTCCTGAGGTCATTGAGGAACCCAGCTACCTCTCGCTGGTGTGCAGCCGTGGCAGCTACTCATTCCACATTCGCCCACTCCATGGTCTCCATTAACCTCTGCATGTTTCCCAACTCCCGTGTGACATTGCTAGAGCCACTCGGACTGGTCAGTTGTACTAATCTCTGAGTCAGGGCTCCAGCGATGTCAGCCATGGTCTGTTGGAGAGCATGGAGTGGACTGTGGGTGTCTGTTAGGGACCGTGAGTGGTCCCTGATGGGACTTAGACACCCACGTATGGCATCTAGTTTGTCTGCCATGCGGTCGAAGCCCACCCGCACCTGTTCAGCCAGATTCTCCTGGCACCCCAAAACACAGCATTGGAAGGCCATGTGTTTTTCGTGGGGGTCCAGAGAGGCAGCAGTGGTGGTGGGTGCTGCCTGCTGTGTGGTCTGTGCAGGGGGTGGGGTCCCCTCGTAACAGCTGGGCTGCCCAGCTCCTGGAAGTGGGCTGCGTAGGCTGTCCACGAGCAGTTGGAGGGCATCAGAGTCGAAGCTGTGGTGGTCCTCTTCGTCTCCAGAGAAGAGAGGGTCGGGCTGCTCTGCAGGAGGTGTTGATTCTCCCACTGCAATTTGAAGGGGAGATGCAGTTTAACAATGTGTCCACATGTATGTTGTCGCATTGTACATGTTTTCATACAGACAGCATGACTGGGTACATTGTGGCTGTTTGGGAGGAGCTGCCTATTTGATGGGGGACAGTGGACATTTCGACAACAGACGTGTGTGTGTTTGTACTTGTACATTATCAACGCACATTTCCCTGCAATGCCAAATGTGATTGGCCAGTGTCTGCACCCAAGCGGCACCAGTTGTGTCCTGTGTTCTGTTGTAGGTGTTTTGCGGATTGTGTCACATCGTTGTCAATGTAGATGTGCTCTGCATGTGTTGTGTGTGCTGCGTTTTGGGGAGTCGCCCTGCAGCTCAGATTTTGCTGCCCCTTATCCCTTTCATGAGGTGTGCCTTTGACTTCTGTGCTTGTACAGTGCTGACATGTTGCATACTTGGGTACATTGGTCTCTTGGTGGGAGTTGGTGGTCTGGGGCATGGTTTGTCCGCAGATGTGCTCAATTTAATTGTGCATGTGTGCCATTGTGCCCATCTCCCCCCGTCCCCCCAGGCCCTGGTCGTTACTCACCCTGTTGCTGTTGTGTCGGGTTCTGTTGAGCAGTGTCCGGGCCCCCAACTCCTGCCACGTCTCCCCACTGATGACTGTGGACACCATTTCCTTCATGTCGTCCAGCTCCTCCTGTGATGCTGGGCTCCCACCTCCAGTCTGCATTGCTGTCTTCAGGTTGTTGGCGAGTTGCAACTTGGTTTTGTGCTTGACATCATTCCAGCGCCTATTGACCTCGTCCATTGTCCTCTTCAGCACTCCGACTGCATTCACCTTGTCCACGATGGACTGCCATAGTCCATTTTTTGTTGCCAATGACACAGTGGAGGTGACGAACAGTTGTTGATGGTGTTCTGTCACCTCCGTTATCAGGATCCTGTGTTCCTGCGGACTGAACCGCTTCTTCCTACTCTTCTTGTCCTTGCCCTTCCCTGACCCCGAAGTCCCAGGATGGTCCTCCGGGGGGCTTGTGGGGTTCTGGTTCTCCTCCGTACTTGCTCCGGCAATGTCCATTGTGCTTCGCTGTTGTTTGGCATTTGTTTGTCTGTTTTTTTCCTACTTTTATGGTGATTGTTCCCGCCTGACGCGTGTGAATTGCAGGCCTGTAGCTGGGTTTCGCTGATTTTCATATCGCGATTGGCCTCATCGCAGCTTTTTTTGCGTTCGTGTTTCGCATTTTTGTGGCGTGGCGTTGATTTTAACGCAGTCAATTGAAGTGTTATCTGGAGACTATCGCATGGTACCGCCGTGTTCTGAATACTTGGTTAACACAGCGTGAATTTCTCGTGATAGACTGCGATGTTGAAGGTTGCGTTAAGTAACTTTTGCAATGGTTATCACACATTCTTGGGAATATGCCCCAGAGTATGCTCTTGCCAATAAGGCACACAGCAGGGTTGCTGCAAACATCGTTTTTATTCTAAAATTAAATTGAGATCTAGCCAAAGGTTTGTAAGTGGTTACCCATGTTATTAATGTACAGATCCCTACAAGGAAGGGAAATGAACATTTATTTAGAGGGCGCTGAAAATAATAATTTGTAGTACATATTATGGTAATAGAACAGATGAGTTTCACAAATGGACGCAAATAATGCCTGAAAAACATGCATCCAAATAAGTATTATGGAAGCTCACTTAATCAGTGGACAAAACACCTATAAATATATTAACTTAGCCTTTCAAACAGCCAGCACTTTTAATGAGAGTGAAAAATCCTCCCTTTCTTGGAATTAGAACGGAAAAAGCTAATCGCCCAGGCTGTTATTTCACCTTGTCTGGTCTACGGAAATGCACTGGTACTTGGACTTTTCAGAGCTCTGATCTAGTGAATGCAAACCACTCAAGATGCGTCAGGCTTCTCTATAGATTATCCTTGGATTACCATGTCACCTATCTATCAGTTCACAACTCTCTTCTGTTTTCTGGTGTCCAGTGAAAAAGAAAACTGCCTCCTGAATATAGAGAAGGAATGTCGTGGGGACTTAATGTCATACAGTATGGAAAGGTAAATATGTACTGTATTGTATTGTATTGTAATTCCATTTATACAGTGCTTTCCCTTGACGAGGCGTCAAAGAGCTTTTTCGGCAAGTAGCACGCTACTCCGGAACCCAAAAGAATTAATGGTGAAATAGTATAGTGAAATATGAAATTTGAGTGGTGGATATGTTAGTCTGTCATTTGGATTGAGAAGGATAGTGGAGGGATAGAAGAGGTAAAGGTTTGCATTTATATAGCGCTTGCTACCCCTGATGAGGTGTTGAAGCGCTTTTTGGCGGGTAGCACACTACTCCAGAACCCAAACAGGATTAGTGTGGAATTAGTATAGGGAAATAGGAAATTAATTTGAGCGGTGGACATCTTTGTCTGTTATTTGGATTGAAAAGGAATAGTGGGGGGATAGAAGAAGGCATGTATAGATTGTCTGTCTACAACTAACTCCACAAACATAAACCTTTTACAATATGTATATTTTCAAGATAAATAGATGTGGCATTAAGAATAGTAAAGATATACTTCCTTTTCCACTTTACTCTGTGTACTTTCCTTTCTATATTTCGTCCCTCTATATTTTATCTACAATATTATGATACCGCTACATTGCTATGTTCGACATTCCAAAGTACAGTCCCTTTAACTCTATTTCACTCCACAGACTCACATTATTTTCACCTTAAATTCAAACGCTGCATTCCTCTTAGCCACTTTCTTCTACCTGCCTGTCTTTGCCAGTTGTAAGATTTAGGCATTCTCACCTGGGAAGCCATGCACTTTCTGTCAAGGCGGCTGTTCAGTTAAGCCATCTAGCTGTTAAATTTAGGCAGGCCCCCATCATTCTAGCTTATGAAAAAGCTCTTAAAACTTCTCTTTGCTGTACGGCCCTCCTCTGATCTCTGTCTGGGATTTTTCCTTCGGGTACAAATAGCATAATCGGTCAATCTATATACTGATGATATAGCCTTGTATGAACCCACTTTGGTACAAAGCGCCTCACGGATAAACAGTTTATTGATCATTCCAAACAGATTTTTGTTTAAATTACTTTGAATGTAATGAAACATTTGCATCAGCATTGGAAATTATTTGAACCTCAACGTTTTATCAAATGAAGAAAGAATGCCAAATGAGAGGTTATCCAATCACTTCTATTTGTTCACTTAAATATTCATGGGCATGCAATTTGCGACCCCATTAGGAATCGCAAACAGTGTCTCAGACACTATTGTACACAGCATTTTGCGTCTCGCAAATTGCAACTCGCAATCAAGCACATGGTCGTACATCTGGGCCTATATTGTTAATGTTTTATATATTAAGATATTGTGTGTTTAGTTAACGTATTTAAATTTCGTTTGCATTTATATGTATGATCACACTGTGGTGAAGCCCTCCTGGGCCCACTTTGGTTCTGCTCTTCGTTTTACATTTTACAAATTTTTGGCAGACTTCGTCCTAGTCCTTATACCTTTTACACATTTTATTTTTGGATATATCATTCTAAGTAACGCTGAACATACTGCTTGTTTTTAGACAGCCTTTCCTGCAACATAATCAGTTCACTTTGTTCAAAGCTAGGAACATGGAACAAGATATTCTAGTACATATGTTGCTCGGTCGGAGACAGCTTTTAACATCTAGACACACCATTGCATCAGAGCTGTGCCTCTAACACAGTGGTTTTATTATGTAAACATGGCACTGTCCCTTTGTAGGTTAGAGGGTACACTCCAGCCATAACGATCCTGGGATGACTGTCATGTTCGACATGCAGCTCTGCCAATGCTGAACTTGCAGAGAGGGATTGCCAATCCAACTACAGACCAAGTCATCCAGGTATGGAGTCTCAGTCTATTGTGAGAGATTGGGCAGAGGTTTACACTCACTATTCTCTCAGAATAGTGGTAGAGCTAGTTAGAGATATATAGATATATATGTATAGAAATCTAACTGGTATGGTTGGATTGTTCATCCTTTTCACCATGTTCATAATGCTGGTTACCTTGCTTTGTTATATTTGCCTAATAATCGCAGCTCATTCTTTCTATGCAAGATTATGATTCTTTCAATAAGTGTATTGAAAACTTACTTCACATCTTTCCTGTGTTTTACAAAGGGCATGCGTGAGTAAATAATGAAAGGGGTAAGGTGTGTTTCCACAATTTCCTTGGGAATCAGAGTGTCATGTTCGAGGTTGCCAATATCATCTATTACCCTGGTTGGCTTAGGGGTTCAGGCGAGGCACTGTGGGCTAGCTAGGAATTAGTGCAACAGTATCTAATGGTGTAGATTGACTCAGTCCCTGCACTCTGATAACCTGTTGTCCTAATACGCAGTCCTACATTTTCTTGGGAACGGTATAACAACACAGGTATAAAACTATACCAGGACTATAACAATTCCCAGAAGATTCTTAGCATGTTGCATCAGTAATCATGAGGAACGTTTATCACAGTTCCTCAACACAACAGCTTCAACAGGACTCCTTGAGATCTCTTTGCCAGAGTAGCACACTGCTTGCTTCCAGTGTGTTTGTTTTGCTAAGTAATCTGCCTAATAGTTGTTAGACCTTACATCCTTGACATGGTTTTCCCCCAAACATTTTGCCTTCACTCCTCCTGTTTTGCTGGATAACTTTTGTTGGTATTAGGACTCTGTGCACTTTACTACTGCTAACATTGCTAACATGCTTGTGCTCTCTCCTATAAACATGGTGAAATTGGCTTACACTCAATTGGCATATTTAGTTTACTTATAAGTCCCCATTAAAGTGGTAATGCATGTACCCAGGGCCTGTAAATTAAATGCTACTAGTGGGCCTAGAGCACTTATTATGATACCCACTTAAGTAGCCTTTTAAAATGTCTCAGGCCTTCCAATGCAGCCTGTGTACAGCTTTAAACTGCCATTTTGACCAGGCAAAATAAACCTTTTGGCAGGTTTAATTTAAACCTTTCTTTTTAATACATATAAGTCACCCCTAGGATAGACCCTAACCAGCCCACAGGGCAGGGTGTATTGTATTTAAAAAGCCGGACATGCACTTTTAACTTTTACATATCCTGGTAATGAAAAACTCATACATTCTTTTTCACTACTCTGAGGCCTACCTCTCCCATAAGATAAAATTTGGTTACAAGATTAGGTGTACCTGGCAATTGGTCTTTGTGTATTGATCCCAGACAGTGAGACAAAGGGGGAACAGGTGTTGGCAGGATGAGCTATTTCTGTCAGGATGAGGGGAGAATCTGTCACTTACCACACTTGCACTTCAAAGAAGATATCCCAGCACACACACACACAGAGAACTTCACACAAATCTTTTGTGACTCCAGACATCTTGGGCATAGGGCAGGGAGGAAGAGAGTTCCAGAATCAGATGTTGGGGGAAGCCTAAAAGTTTCTCTCACTTAAAGCTGGCACCAGCTCTAAATACTGGACCCTCAGAGCAACTCTTCAGAACACTCCTGGACCTGTGGATACTACACAAGAAGATCTGTCCTGGTGCCAGAGTGGTTGTCTGATAGAATATTGATGCTGAAAATATTGTATGGACAGAATATTGTGTCAAAGATATAGATGACCAAAATATCAAGAAGGTCAGTGCAAATAGGTAAATATAGATTTGATATATATCAGTGACTGTATGGGTGTATGAGTGGGTATGTGAGTGGATATAAGGATGAGAGACTGGGTGTGTGAGTGGTTTTCTGGGTATCTGAGTGGGTGTGTAAGTGGCTGTATGGATTTGTGAGTGGCTGTGTGAGTAGTTGTATGAGTGTGTGAGTGTGTGATTAGTGGGTGTATGAGTGGATATGTAAGTGGCTGTGTGGGACTGTGAGTGGTGTGTGAGTAGATGTATGGGTATGTGAATGGGTAGGGGTGTGGCACTGATGGAGTAACTCCACCATCCAATGCTATCCTGACTGAGATGCCCACTTGAGTACAATAACCTCCCTGAGGACTGTGGGTGTGGTTGCGGTCACCTGAAGAGAGGCACGGCACTGCAGGCACTATTGTTGCTGTTCCCCTTTGTCCAGTGTGTTGTGGTGGCAGCAACATACAATGGCAGACAGAGTTTCATAACAAGAGCTACGACCGGCATAACGCAGTCGAGTTTAGACTTTTACACACATCGCTACGATAATATTCAGGTATTGAGCCAATCTGACACTATCAGATTATTTTTCATGAAGTGTCAATCGGATTCTTCATTATTTGTTTTGATTGACCACACAACTATTATTGGTCGATGTTTCATTGAGGAGACTATGGTATATACTATTTTCTGAGACAATAGCTATTACATTCAAACATTGTCTCAAGTAATATGCGCCCAGTTGAAAATTTATACCCATCTTTTTGGAAATCTGTTCTGCCAACAAATAATCAGTGGTACAATGATAATATTGTCATCTCTTCTGTTAAATGAAGATCAAAGATATTACAGATTGCTGAGACACTGGAATATGCAATTTACATTATGCATATATGCATTCTGAAATAATAAATCTTTGATACTCTAAAGGGACATAATAATTTATATTATTTCAGATCCGGATCGAATGCCTTTGACAAGATAGTGTGTACAGATCAAATACTTGCTTGTCCATCGATACTGTATCCCTAAAGTGGTCTTTTAAGTAAGTTTTAAAATTAGACTCTACCTTCCCTTTATTCTGGTTTTTTGGAACCTTTTATCACGTCATTTCTGGGATGTGAGACAAGTAACTACCACACTGACTATTGCTTGGCTATTGATTCTTTCTTGTTTTAACAAAATAACTTGCTCATTTTAATTTTTCTACACGGGTGATATACGCTATTAAAATAACGAATATTACATTTCATACACGGTAATTGAATTGTCTTCCGTGTTCAAACAGGGGGCTATCACTACAACTCCTACAGCCCTGAAGATGGTCGAATAGACGACAGCCCATCGACCGAAACGTCGACAACTACACTTATTTTCTGTTTCACATTTGTATAGGCAATACTCATTTGTTTTATTCCTTTGTTTTGCCTTAGCCTTATTTCAGAAAAAAAGTGTACACAATTGTCACTGAGAAGCATAATGAATAATTTTTTATGTATGCAACTTCCTGTTACATTGTGCCTTTGACAAACCCAAGTACCCCTTAATATATTTTTTCAATACGATAAAATCTATTTTTTCACTATACACCCGTATTTTGAAACGTTATTTATTGACAAATCTGTTTCATGTATTTTCCTGACACATGCTGATGTTTTCATATTTATAGGAAACTAAAAACTATATGAGTTGCTGTACAGACAAATACTCTAAAAGAAATTAATTTGCAAGCATATTATAAAAGCTTGCTTGAAGTAAAAAGCATTAATAATTCAAATTAATTGTACAAACAAATCTCTTGTTGGCACACTTACCTCTTTTTTTTATATTGCCCAAGCCGTCAAGGGTTGATTGGGTTACCCATTGCAGTTTCTACTGCCTTGAAAATAAGGCCCCCTTTCACGCAATGCTTAGCGTGAAAGGGGTGGGCAGTAGGTGTTGCAGTGGACAGTCCACCGCAACACCCATTGATTTTGATGCTGCCCCCTATTTACAAGGGCAACGTAAATAGGAGGCAGCGCCAAAATTAAGACCAGGTAAAACCTGGTCTTAAGTTGGCGAAATGAGGAGAAATGCATTATTTCTCCTAGTTTTTGCTTTTTCCATGTGTGCTGCCTTGTGCAGCACACATGGAAAAAGCAAAATGCCTTGGATTCTTTATGTACAGGAAGGTCCCCCTTCCTGTACATGAAGAATCTTTTTAAAAAAAGGCCATTTTGTTACTTCCATGTGTGCTGCATTAAGCAGCACACATAGGGGCCGATTCCGATCTCGGCCGGTAGGGCTCCGAATCGGATTCGGCTTAACCGGATCCGATTCGGAGCCCTATTTCCCGACCGATTCGTACGCGCGTCCGGGCGAGCGAGTACGATGCGAAATCGCCGACCGACTCGTCCGGGCGACCCGACCGCTCCGACCGACTCGTTCCCGGGTCTACCCGCGACCGACCGACTCGCTCGGACTCCGAATCGCACCGCGCAATGGAGACGTTCCCGGCCGGGTAAGTCACGATGCGCGCGCCGCGAGCAGTCCGACCGAGCCGGCGCACTCCGGCTCGAAAGAGCAGTCGGAGCCGTACTTTGAGGGTCCGTGTCGGACCCCCTGTACGCGTAGCCGCGCGAGTCGCACACAGGGAGGACCCATGGGTCCCCTACCTGTGCGTGTACGGCACGAGTCGCTTCGCCGCGTACACGCTGTAGGGGGCGCCCTTGTCTGCCTCGCACCCATTGAGTCAATGGGAGCCCGCGTACGCGTTGTACGATCGGCTCCCATTGACTTCAATGGGAGTCCGACCGACCCGAGTCCGATGGCATACGTGCGCATCGTACTCGTTCGGTCAGGCTGCACGGGTCCGATTCGGTCGGAAATCTCTCCGGGTCCGGCTCGGTCAGAGAGATTTCCGGCCCGAATCAGAATCGCCCCCATAGAAGTGACAAAATGGCATTTAAAGATTTTTTATGTACAAGAATCTTTCCCCTGCACGCAGACACCCTTGAACTATGGTGCAAGGGTATCTGCATTGGCGCTACACTGCTAAGTGTAGTGCCAGCACAGGGGGAAATGCAAGGTTGCACCATATCCTTGTAAATCTGGGGCAGCCTTGCGTTTCTGAAGTGGCAGACTAAGACATTAAGCCATGACGGCTAACGCCCCACTCCGCCACTTCCTTGTACATATCCCCCTATGTGTCTGCCATTCTTTCTCCTGACACAAGATACAATGTGGCTGTGAATTGGTGGTTGGTCCACAAGATGGCAGGCTTAGTGCTGTACTAATCTGAGGCCTGAACCCGGCAAAAACACGGTGCAGCGAACAGATACACTGTGGCTGTGAAACGTGAGAAAGCAAAACTATCCAATACCAATATCGTGTAAGAGCACCACAACATAGGCAGCTGATCTATTAAGCGCCATAGCTGTACACAGAACCCAGATTTTTCACCTCATTGCTGCCAGAGATGCGCTCTACTGTTCTTACCATTTTTAAACCTAACCCCAGATCATGATCCATCAAATGTTTCAGACACGAACACAGGGCCTCCAAGAAAGAGGCTTTCCATCCCAATTTATATGCATTGTCATAGTGCTGTAATATCAATGTCACGTACAAGATCTAATAACTGTCACAGCATGCCAGTATAACGGAAATCCCTGTGCCAGATATAGACTTCTGCTAACATCTACTGGCTACCTGTTGCACTGTTGGCCACTATAAAGAGCAGGGTGCACACTTACTAACAAATTATTAAAGATTCCCACCACAGGAGAAGAAGTAAGACACACTTTTAAAGTACAGCATAATCTACAGTCTGTACAACTCGCTTTGAAAACTTAGAGCCTTCTTGCTATATGGGTCCGACTACGCTAGCATACCTTCAAGCTTTGTACCAACACATCTAAGGGGAAATACCTAAGAGGAGAAAAACCTAAGAACTAATCAAACCAGGCATGCCCTGTGGCTATACTTCAGTATCCCAACAAGAAAACGGCTCTAGTGTAGCACCTTGTATTACAATGAGGCAGTGACTATTGGAGGCAGTGCATTAAAAACACATAAAAGTACACAGGAAATGTGGCGGAGATCGGTGGCAGCTGCCGTGCAGATGAGGCCTGAAACCGTCAAAAACATGGGGGTATAATCACAAGAACGTGTGCTAAATATCACCAAAAAATGTTAACGCAACTTTACACATCGCAGTCCATCGCGGGAAAATAACCCCGTGTTAACATGGAATTCACAACACGGCGGTACCATGCGATAGTCTCCTGAAACCGCGGACAATGTCCACGATACAACCACCTCGACGGCGATAAAAACACAAACCCCAACACCAAAAAACATGCAATGAGCCCATTCGCGATGAGGAAAGCAGCGATAAGCAGCGCCAGGCCTGCCATACACACCCGGCAGGCGGGAAAATCACTACAAAAGGAGAAAAAACACACAAACACAAAATGACCAACACCCAAGCACCATGGAGGCAGCCGGAGCAGGTAAAGAGGACGAGCGCAACCCCACAAGTACCCTGGACGACCAACCCGGGACCAAGGTGACAGGGAAGGGCAAGGACAAGAAGAAGAGGAAGACGAAGTACAGTCCGCAGGAGAATCGGATCCTGGTCACGGAGGTGATAGAACACCATCAACAACTGTTCATCGCCTCCAATATGTCATTGGGCACCAGAAATGGATTATGGCGGGCCATCGTGGACAAGGTGAATGCCGTCGAAGAGTACAGGAGGTCAATGGACGAGGTCAAGAGGCGATGGAATGACATCAAGCGCAAGACCAAGGAGAAACTCGCAGCCAACCGGAAGGCAGCAATGCAGACTGGAGGTGGGAGGCCTGCGCCACAGCAGGAGCTGGATGACATGGAGGAGCTGGTGTCGACATTCATCAGTGTGGAGACCGTGGCAGGAGTCGGGGGACCGGACACTGCTCGACAGGACACAACACAACCGCAACAGGGTGAGTGACCACCAGGTACAGGGGGGACAGGGGGAGATGGCCACAATGGCACACATGCACAATCAAGCAGGGCACAGTGCACACCCACAATGATTCTGGATCATGGCCCTGAGCCACAGACTGTCACAATGTACAATGCCATGCTGCCTGAATGTGAACCCGTACCATGCGGCTACATACATGCAGACACATTGTAATACACCATCTCCCCTTCACATTGCAGGGGCACCGTCAACACCTCCTGCAGAGCAGTCCCAGCCACTCTTCACTGATGACGAAGAGGACACCACCAGCATCGACACCCAAGCCCTCCAAGACATCATTGAGCTCATCCACCAAGCACCTCCAGGACCAGGGCAGCCCAGCTGCATCGAGGAGACCCCACCCACTCCACAAACCACCCAGCAGGAGGCACCCACAACGCCGGCTGTCTCCCAAGACCCCCCACGAGCAACACATGGCCTTCCAACGCCGTGTGCTGGAGGTCCAGAGGGAGATGGCTGAGCAGGTGCGGGTGGGGTTCGACCTCATGGCTACCAAACTGGACGCCATCCATGGGTGTCTAGGTCCCATCAGGGACCAGCTCCAGTCCCTAACGGACACCCACAGCCTGCTCCATGGTCTCCAACGAGCCATGACTGACATCGCTGGAGTCCTGACTCGGAGACAAGAACACCTGTCCGCTCAGAGTGGCTCCAGCGATTCCAGCCGTGAGCTGGCACACATGCGGAGGCTCATGGAGGACATGGTGTGGATGGAGGAGGAAAGGATGGCAGCCACCGCTGCACATCAGCAAAATGTAGCTGACATCTACCAGGCCCTGCATGTTCTCATCATGGCATTGCTTCCACAAGGCATGGCGATGATGAATGCTGCTGCCCCCACACCATCCACATCTCCGCACCCTGGTGTGTCAGTGCCTCCCAGTGCGGCAGGCGTATCCACTCCGGCACCTGATGTGTCACTGCCACACAGTGCGGCCGACAATCCTCCTCCGGCCCCTGATGTGTCAGTGGCACACAGTGCCGCAGCCAGTACTGCACCACCTACAGGTGGGGCAGAGCACACATCCGAGGACGAGGAAGTGGATGGGATTGAGTTCAGTAGGAGGCACTAGCATTCATGTCCGCCACCTTGCCTGTTTCTGCTTGGTGCCGCATATGGCCCCATGACCTGCCACTGACCCCTGATACACTCCGCTGCACTCACCTTGGCCCGCGACATGGACTGCCATATCCTGTTCGATGACCAATGACACGGCGACCAGACTGCGGACTGTAAACTTCCTCTTCCGCAGTACTTGTCATCCCCGGATGGACTCTGGCTGGCCCTTCACGGGCCCATATTGTGTAGTGTGCTTGGCATGGACCTGTACTGCTCCAGCTGCAATACTCCACCGGATGTGCAATAAACATCCATAAACGCACTGCTGTGTCATGTCCTTCATCATTCATGTATGAATGTGTGGATGAATGTAGGGACAGTGATTTCCCTCACGTCAATGATGCTCATCTAGTGGGATGCCAGTCACAGTGTGCCACATTGCCTATTGTGTTCCGCTTGCCGTGGACACTGCAACAGGGACACACACATTTGTCACTTCCTTGTCCGGACATGGACTGAACCACGCCCTGAGCCCCCGAGTCATTGTTGCAAGCCCTGCGCTGGTCTGGCGTACGCCAGGCCAGACCACTCCGCTTACGCTCCGAGGGGGGCCCACATAGCTACATGTCGCAGGCGTACGTACACGCTGGTGGTATGCAGGTCACTGGTCTAGTTGTCAGCATGCCACGGCCACTCCCTGAGGGCAGCTTTGCACACACACCACACCCATCCGGCACAGGAGTCACAGGTCATGTGACCCCGCCAATATAAGGGGCCAGCAACGTCACATTCCCAACTGCCCGTGGTGACTGGATGACGGATGCTCCAGGGTTCTCAATCATAAAGGGCCCATGAGTTGTGGCGCCCAGGGATGGTCGCACCCGAAGCCTTGCGGCCGTCATGGGCCTACCACCACGTGGCGCTGACTAGGGTTGCACAGGGTTAGTGGCACCAGAAGCCTTGTGGCCGTCACGGGCCTACCACCACGTGGCGCTGACTGGGGTTGCACAGGGTTAGTGAATGGGTAAAAAGCGCCTTGAAGGGATTTATTTAGAATACTCTGTTCTATTGCTTTTGATATATATTTTTAACTGCAAGAATTATTGATAAACTCGCCAGAGAGATATTATTCAAATGTCTTTTATCTAAGAAATATTTTTTTCCTTGTGAGGACATAAGAACCAATGAACCAATCACAAAACAATAAATATTCAAAACACGGGTATATATAGAAAAAAGTTTTATCTTTTGAAATTTATTAAGGGTACTACACAGTTATACAAACAATGTAACAAGAGGAAAATAAATACAATTGTATAATCCTTCAATGTCACTATTGTAAACACTTCTTCTCATTGTACATTATTTTCAGAAGAGAGTGTGAGTGTCGACGTTTCGGTCTCTATGCATTTGTCCATGAGACCATCTTCAGGACTATCATACATTTAACAGTTGACCCCTAGTAAAACATGAAATAAATAATAATTACCATGCGTGAATTTAAACTATACATTCCATTATTTACATGTATATTGAATATTTATTGTTTTGTGATTGGTTCATTGGTTCTTATGTCCTCACAAGTAACAAAAATATTTCTTAGATAAAAGACATTTGAATAATATCTCTCTGGTGAGTTTATCAATAATTCTTGCAGTTAAAAATATATATCAAAAGCAATAGAACAGAGTATTCTAAATAAATCCCTTGAAGGCGCTTTTTACCCGTTCATTTTATTTGCCCAAGCCCTCAAGGGTAGATTGGGTTTCCCATTATATTCAATTGCACAGGGTTAGTGGCAGCCGAAGCCTTGCGGCCGTCACGGGCCTACCACCACGTGGCGCTGACTGGGGTTGCACAGGGTTAGTGGCACCGAAATAGCTGAGCGGGTGTGCAGCCTGCGATGATGACGTGTGCACTGATGTGGTCTCTGCCATTGATGCCTCAGGACTCAGCATCATGTGTGGGACCTGCTGAGCCGTGGGGCGGCTCCGCATGATGTGGACCATGCCATGGTGGCGGGAACGTGGCATGGAGCTTGCACGGGCACGTGGTGTGCCCACTGGTGGACACACCATTGGCAGCAGGTGAGCAGTGGGCCCGGGGTGCGCAAGTGCGGACAGCCAGCGCTGGCCGGCGGGAGGGGTGGGGTGCGGCTGCATGTGTGCGCAGGGACGGACAGGCGTTGTTGCTGTGTGCTGTGTGATGGACTCTGCCATGATTGACTCTGGCCTTCATTGCAGGTTGCAGACCTGGTGGCTTGCAGTGTATCCCGGCACGTGGTTGGAGACACACCAGTGGCAGCAGGTGAACAGTGGGGCCTGGGTGTGCAGGGGCAGCGGTGTCTCTCTCTCTCTCCCTTCCTTCCCCTCTCTCTCTCACTCTCTCTCTCCCTTCCTTTCCTTCCCTCTCTCTCTCTCCCTTCCTTTCCTTCCCTCTCTCTCTCACTCTCTCTCTCCCTTCCTTTCCTTCCCTCTCTCTCTCACTCTCTCTCCCTTCCTTTCCTTCCCTCTCTCTCTCACTCTCTCTCTCTCCTTCCTTTCCTTCCCTCTCTCTCTCACTCTCTCTCTCTCCCTTCCTTTCCTTCCCTCTCTCTCTCACTCTCTCTCTCCCTTCCTTTCCTTCTCTCTCTTTCTCTCTCTGCCTTTCTTTCCTTCTCAGTTTCTCTGTGTCTCGCTCCTTTGATGTGCGCATGACACACGTTCTGATTTTGTGCTTTTTTTTCCAGGCTGTGACGTCGAGATTGTCCCTGATGGACCCGACAAGAGTCTTCCGCATTGGTGTTTTGTGTTGTATTTCAATAACGTTTTTGGTTGTTACTTCAGTGCTGTGTGACTGTTTCTCGTTTTTCTGGCCACACATGTGTGTTATTTTTGATCAATGTGCGTCATCTGGCGCTTTTTGTGGCTCTTGTGTCGTGCACGGTATGTGTATGTCGGGGGTGGGGGTGGGGGTGGTGGTGGTGGGTGTTGTGGCCCTCATGGGTATCGGACCTGCATGATCATTGTCTCCATGGCATCTGTGGGTCTTCAGATGTGGCTCTTGGCTGGGCTCCCTTTCATGCTGCAGGTAGTCGTCCTGCTTTACACCAGCAAAAGGCAGGTGTTAATTCCCTGGTGCTACCGCGGCTTATTGTCTGTTTTTGGTTTGCATCGCAGATCTGGCAGTTCGTTGTGAAAGTGGTGTTGTGGTTTTTTCGTTTGTTTTTGCACGGGAACGCCTACTCTGCATCTCATTAGGGTTAGTTGGTGGTGTCCACTGTGTTGTTAAGTTTTGGGGCAGTTATCGCGGGAATACTGGCAATGTCTGCAGTTTGCACTTGCTTGTGAATGGGGTGTTAAATATATCTCCACTTTGATGAGTTAAGGTGGAGATAAATCGGAGATAAGTCCTTGTGAATATGCCCCTCGGTGTGGCAAAAATATATAATGTGGCTCTGAATCTTTCTAGTGGCAGCAGTGGAGCGGATGAGCCATGAGTCTATTGGAGGTAGTGCATCAAAAACAAGGATACGTTTGGAAACTGAGCACCTCATCTGAAGTATGTGAACAATAATAATTAAAAAGGCTTTTGGGTTTATTGCGGCGCACTGATAGAATGTAGTGCCTACTGCGCCCGGACTTCGTAGCCCGTTGTGAAAAGACATGAGCCCGCTGTAAGAAGACATTTTCAACCGGACTGCAAAGCCAGATGTTAAAAGACATCTTTAAACAGAGTTTCCTAATTGTCAAGTTGCTTGGATGTAGTGCAAATACAGCTGCAGCATATTTGAACCAGGGAAGCCAGAGCCGGAGGCACTTGTTGCTCCTACACCATAACACACCATAAATATAGCGCTACGTGTAGCCATAATACACCATAATTACAGTCTGTAAACACGCTCTCTTGAGACATTTAAAATATAGCACTAGGTGGCAGTAGCAGTGAGAAATAAAACCAAGAAAATAGAACCAGAAGATGGCCTAATAATGAGCCAGCTGCCAAGCAAGTGACGATAGACAGGAATGCCCGGCAGCGACTCTAGGCATTATTCTGCAGGCTATTGCTGCTTCACGAGAAGCATTAGAAAAGAAAATCGATATCCTGGTGACAGAACAGGGGCTAATAAGAGAGGATCATCGCTGTCTAGTGAAAAGCGTCATGAGTGCAGAATGCACACTAGGCAAAATTACCCCAGAAATGTCCGATGTGCGGAAACAACAAAACCTTTTAGAAAATAAAGTAACGGTGCTGGAAACAAGGGCAGAGGACACAGATAAAAGGGCCCAAAGGAATATTAGTCCCAATATAGTTCTGCCAGAATGGATAGAGGGATCAATGGAAACATGTCTTGATTTTTGGAGTCATGGTAGAGGGAAGTAGTGGTTCTGGTCGGGCTCTCTCCACATTATACTAGTAAAGGCACATTGGGTACCTGGATGGCCTCCTCAGTAAGAAGAAGCGCCGAGACCAGTGATTGCCAGATTGCTGTATTTTAAAGACCGGAATCAAATCCTAGCAATGAAGGGGGATATTTTTAAGAGAACCTGAGAGCAATGGTGTTCCCTGATTTCACTAGGGAAGTAAAAAAGTGAAGCGCTTCTTTTCCAGAGTTCAAGAGCTGCCTTCAAGATAGGGGGATTACTTATGCAATGTGGTTTCCTGCTAAGTTGTGTGTCGCTTATGGCCGGGAGGCACTGATTTTTACCTTACATCAACTGGTCTCTGAGTGGAGAGATCAGCTCCCCCGGGGGTAGGGCGCTCTTCCCAAGAACAAGAAGCATCATGTTAGTCGGTCTAAAAGCAGGAGAAGGAGAGGTGGAGGTGCAGTTCCCTCTAGGCTACAGGCACACCAAGAACAGAAAAGACTGGTTAGAGAGGTGGCAGGTCGTAGTGGAGAGGAATTTCAATCCCTTACACAAAATACTGATGAGGAGGAGAAGGGAACAGAAACAGATGGGTCCAGCGCCTCTAGTTGTGAGGTGACTTTACCGCATGTCACACCAGGCACATATGATTATATCTTTTGACAACCTGAGCAGATACAAAGACATTTCTAGAAGTAATGAAGAAGAAGAATGACATTTCTAGAAGTAGTGAAGAAAATTATTGCATTATTCTGAGGGGGAAGCGCACACAATTAGGAAACAAATATTGTAAATGTAGAAATATGGGATGGGCGGCTTCATTCTGAATAGGAGGTGGGTGGTGTGAAAGGCAGAGGGGAAGTGGGAAAATGGGTGCAACCCCTTATATGTAATATAGAAAGTGGGAGTTATTCAGTTTGGACGGGTGGTGTGTTTCTTCTTGTCCTGGAGTTGGGTAGTTTGGTTTTGATTATGTAGGTTAAGAAGTCCAATCGTCCATAATGCAAAGTATATGTGTGAAGACTGGAAAAAGATAAGATGTCGACTATGTCATTCAATTTTATTAGTTGAAATGTGCAGGGATTGAATAGCGTGACTAAATGCTACAAAGTCCATGCATATCTAAAAAGACCGGAATCGCATATTAGTCTACTGCAGGAAATCCATCTCTCAGCTTCAGAAAGGGAAGCGTTTCAAAAGAGATGGTGGGGGCAGTTGTATTCCACCTCATACTCTGCTTTTGCAAGGCGGGCTTTGATATGGGTCTGCCATGGTGTGCCTTTTCAGAAAACAAATGAATTAATGGATTCCGGAGGCAGGTATGTGGTGGTGTTAGGGCGTTTGGCTGGGGGACTTGACAATTATAGAGGTCTATGCACCAAATACAAATTAAGGTGGCTTCCTTCAGAGGATTAATGAGGAAAATAGCTCCATACATGACACATAGTATCCTCTTGGGATGTGACTTCAACTGTATCCCAGACCCAGACCACGGTAGATCACATCCAGCCCTGATGGATTCATTGGTGCATCGTGTAGCTATGCAATTTAGAAATTGACAACAAAGATGGGGGTTAGTGGACTAATGGAGGTGTTCACACCCAGATATTAGGGCTGCATGACCTTCATGTGCAATTGGATACATTTTTGTGTCACCCTGTGGTGCATCGTGAGGTCCAAAATGTGGAGTATTGATGTAGAGCAACCTCTGAGCATGATGTCACTGACCATGTCATGAGTGATGTAATATGTGACGTCATCAGCAGTGCATTGCGGGGGCGTGAGTTATAGTTAGCTGAACTAACTATAACGGGGGAATTTCACGGGTTTTGTACGAGTGAAATGTCCAACTAACTATAACTGTCCCTAAAACCTATGGTTTTTCAGTGAATTTCAAAGGTTTTTAAATGCTAATTTCTAACTATAACGTGCCTGAAACCTATGGTTTTTAAGTGAATTTCAAAGGTTTTTTAAATGCTAGTTTCTAACTATGCCTACAGAGGTAGGACATGTGAAGAAAGAAGAAAAAACGCACAGAAAGAAGCAAAAGAAATGCAGAAAGAAGCAACAGAAGTCCACAAAGACGAAGAAAAGAGCAGGAAGAAGCAAGACATGTGCAGAAAGAACCAACAGAGGAGCAGAAAGAGGCCTTGTTGCAAAATCATCCTGTGCCCACAACTTTTTCAGACGGGTACTGATGGTAACTGACTCGGACTAACCAGGCCTAGAGCCAGTGCTATGCTAAAAGACACTTAGAATACAGTGAAAACACCTACATACACTCGGGAACACTATGCGTTGGGGTATCCCTGTGATTAGCATGACCTCCTCTGTAAGGCCCTAGTACATAATAGGGCAGGGGGATGAAAACTTCCTCTTAAAACGCACCCCGGGGCGCGTTTGCACAGTGGTGAAGGGAGGGGGGGGCCTGAGGTGACATGTGTGCAAACAAGCCCTGTGGCCGTTTTTAAGTTGGGAGATTAAGTCCCCTTGAATCCTGAGGGTCCCTGGGGTCCAACTAGCCCACTAAGTACCTCCAGTAAGCGCCACAGAGCTGCGTTGCACAGAGGTGTAAAGGGGCGTGGCCTGGACCACCTCTCTGCAACGCAGCCCTGTGGCGCTTACTGGAGGTACCTGGTGGGCTAGTTGGCCCCCAGGGACCCTCAGGATTGAAGAGGAATTAATTCCCCAACTTAAAACGCACCACAGGCCGTGTTTGCACACATGTCACTTCTTGCCCCGCCCCCTCCCTTCACCACTGTGCAAACGCGCCCCGTGGTGCATTTTAAGTTGAGGGATTAATTCCCCTTGAATACTAAGGGTCCCTGGGGGCCAACTAGCCCACCAGGTACCTCCATTATGCGCCAGGGAGCTGCGTTGCAGAGAGGTGTTCAGAGGCCACGCCCCTTTTTACACCTCTCTGCAACGCAGCTCTGTGGCGCTTACTGGAGGTACATGGTGGGCTAGTTGGCCCCAGGGACCCTCAGGATTGAGGAGGAATTAATTCCCCAACTTAAAACGCGCCACAGGGTGCATTTGCACACATGTCACCTCAGGCCCCGCCCCCTCCCTTCACCACTGTGCAAACGCGCCCCGTGGTGCGTTTTAAGTTGGGGGATTAAGTCCCCTTGAATCCTGAGGGTCCCTGGGGTCCAACTAGCCCACCAGGTTCCTCCAGTAAGCGCCACAGAGCTGCGTTGCAGAGAGCTGTAAAAAGGGGCGTGGCCTGGACCACCTCTCTGCAACGCAGCCCTGTGGCACTTACTGGAGGTACCTGGTGGGCTAGTTGGCCCCCACGGACCCCCAGTATTGAAGGGGAAATAATTCCCCATTGTAAAACGGGTTGCTAGAAGGGGGCGGAGCCTCGGCACGATCTCCGTGTTTTTTTGTTTTTGTTTTTATTTAGAAGGGGGGCTGCGTGGCCCCCCTTCATTTTACTTTTCTGGGCCCTGGGACCCCATCCCCAGGGCCTTACCCCCATTTAAATAAAAAATTGAACGGAAGGGGCCCGCGTGGGCCCCCTCCTGTGGCCAATTCCAGGCCCGGGGACCCCATCCCCCGGGGCATGGCCACATACATATTAATTTTTAATTATGGAGGGGGGCTGCGTGGCCCCCCTCCTGAGGCCTCTATTGGCCCCGGGGACCCCATCCCCCGGGGCCTGGCCTTTATTTATTTATTTTTATTTTTTCATTTTTGGGGGAGGGAGGCCGCGTGGCCCCCATCCTGGGCTACTTCTAGCCCCGGGGACCCCATCCCCTGGCCCTCTCCGTTGGGGACCATGGGGGGTCCCCAATGCCCCCACGGTCCCGCCAGCTCCCCGCGTCCTGCAGGAGCCGGCATTGCTTTTCCACATGGGGAGCTGCTGACATGCAGCTCCCCATGTGGAAAAGCAATCTGCTAGCTTCATTGAAGCGAGAGCAGGTTTCTCTGCTCTCGCTTCAATGAAGTCAAGCAAGTTTGCATGACAGGGCGGGAGCCGTGAGGCTCCCGCCCTGTCATGCAAACAGCCGTGTCCCGGGGTGGGCACCCGGGACACTGCAGGAGCTGGCCCTGGGGGTGGTGGTCCTCAGGGCCATCAAGGGCTCCAGGACGGGGGCCGCGCGGCCCCCCTCCCATCGTGTGCACAGCCCCTAAACTTTAAAAAAACAAGCCCCGGGGGTTGGCGGTCCCCGGGGCTGCAGTGGGGCTGCATGCCCCCCCGCAACTCATTATTCAAGCCCGGGGCAGTGTGGGGGGGATTGGGCCCCCCCCCCACACTTTTTTTTTCACTGCCCCTGGGACTTGGCCCACTTGTGGGCTAATTAGTAACGAAGCGCGGGAGACCGCGCTTCGTTTTTTTTTGTTTTGCTGCCGGATCTGCGGATCCGGCGTGCATTTTGCCGATTTATTTTTTAAAAAAAATACTTTTTTGGGCCCTGGGGGTCCTTGTGGGACCCCCTGAGCAGGCCTAGGGGGTCAGGGTGTTTCTACCCTGCCCCTTTCCTTTTTTCGCGACTGTTTTCTCTTTTCTTGTGCCTCGGTTCTACCGAGAGCATAAGATAACTGCCAACACTTCCTGGTTTGGAGTGTTGACAGCCAATTAGCATGCAGCTCGTGGTCGGGAGGGTGCGCGGATCCTGCGCGGCCATAGATATATATGTGTTTTTACTTTTGATTTTCTCAGCAACTACTGAACGGATTTACACCATTTAACAAAAGGGTTCTTTCTGAACGAAGAACTACCTCTTTGCCAAATTTGGTGTAATTCCGTTCAGCAGTTCGGGCTGTAGCCGTGTCTAAAGTTTCCTATGGAAAATTGCATGGGGAAAACACGTTTTGGGACCCCCCTTTTTTCTCGGCCCCCGCTTGCCGAATCACCCCGAAACTTTCAGGGTAGGAGCGGACCGGAGCGCCCCACGAGTGTTGAAAATGTCGTGAAGATTCGTCAACCGGCGTTAAAGTTATTGGAAATAGAATGTTGTGAATTTCCTATGGAAAATAGGTCCTAACTATAACTATCTACTGGCGACCGCCAGTAGATAATATAGCTATACATGTATACATGCTACACCTACATATCTAGGCTAGGTACATTTAGGCAAATTATGTAGGGAGCGCATTTTAGGAGTATGCAAGTGCTACTGTCTTATCTGAACTTCACATGTTCATCTCCTTAGAACTATGGTAGAAATGTATCTACTGTTTACTATATTGGTACTTGCAATTTCTTTTGTATGCTTCTGTCTCCTGATTGTAGCAGCAAATATATTTTACACAAGACTGACGCTGGACCACTAAATACTTATTGAAATGTCCTAACCGCCATCTTGTGTATTTTCTGAGAATAAGCAAGCATGAGTGACTGAGCGAGAAGTACTGTACTGTTTTCCACGATCACTGAGGAACCAGGGTTGTCATGTTCAGTGGTTGCCAGAAACTACCTACACCACTGTAGGATACAGGGGGGTGGTAGTGGCACTGTAGAGCTAGCTGGTCTAACAGCTGACATATACTGTGGGGGTGTCCGGAAGCGGTTTGGACACCAAGCCCTCAGTTTAGGTCATCCAAAATGCAGAGGTCCTGGGGATTCCTACGAACTACACAACATTTTTTTTTGAGCACCTCGAAAGCCATTATACTCAGTTAGAGCAGAGAAGGAGAAAAAAAAAACAAAGTCAATTTGACCTTCAATTTGGTTATTGTTTAAAAAATTGCAGAATAGTTCCCAGCACAGGGAAGGCCAGATTGTTTATGAATCCTGTGCTGAAGACTCAACATAGCTGTACATTGCATCCACAGGTGGCAATCCCTCCAGTACTTCCAATATAATGTTGAGTGAGCAAAGATGGCCATCTCTGGTTCCCACAGCAGCCTCTGGGAAAGAATTAAATGCCTGAACACCTGGAATGGATGCCTGTACCTCTGGAGCAGAGCCGATTTCCCTTCCAACAGGAGGGGAAGCATCCCTTGGACGCTCTAGAAATGCCACCATCAACATGGGAGTACGCTGTGGACAACTGTACATGTGGGCCTGCAAGGGTTCCAGGAGCACGTCTATGTCCGGTGGCACAACCGATGGAAGTGTCAGACATAGGTTCAACACTCATCCGAATCCGCAGAAGAGGCAGCGGAACACAGACATGACACAGTCTAGCCTGACTGGACTAAAAGACAAGAACCAATGCTCACTCAGCTCTCGAAGCTGAGGCGTAGTCAGGTAGAACACCATACGCTCACGACAACATTGTTCTAGCAGTGTTCTCTCCATGTCTTGAGGGATTGAGACGTCCATTGCGAATCAATAGGATTAAAATAAGGATGCCCACCACGGATAGTAGGACCAGAGGAAGCCCTCCAAAACGCTCCCAAGTATGGAGTGTGTGAAAGCTGGAATTACTCCGAAGATGGTCTGAAAGGTGGTTAATAAACCTGATCCAATATGCTTAAATAAGTGTATGATCCCCTCGCATCAGACATGTTAAAGATACGATGAACCATTTCTCCAAAATGGAGCGGGAAGTTCGTACGGACCAGGGCCTGTATATCTGCCGAAGTCTCTTGGGCTGAGGTTAAGGCCACATTTTGTTGAAACAATATGGCTTTCAGTCTGCTCAGCAAATTAAACCTTATAGTAGAAACATTCAATGAAGGCCACAGTGGTGCCTCCCTAACTAAGCGAACTGGGGGAAACAATACTTGCTTACAACAAACAACCGTGGAGTTTACTGTGACTAGATACCTGATGCCTGGCACCATCCCACAACAGCCTTGATCATTCAGCACAATATAACCCCCATTTGGAGAGTAACTCAAAAACTGGACGAATCACGGCAGCTGGGGAGCCTTTCAAGTAGCAAGATAGGTTTGCTATTGAAGCATTACACGCTCCATGAAGCGAGACCTCTTTGCACACAAAATACCCACTTAAAGCCTTCTCACAGTCTGTACCACTTAATAAAATGTCAGTGTCCTTATTTCTACACCTATATCTGTACGGCAACTCTCAGGTTCCCTGTATGCACCCTTCACCCAACGCTTCATACCTGCCTGTGATATAGCTATGAATTAACCATTCTGTAGATGGTGACCCTGCTACTGTAAAAGTTAACTTCTCTAATTTTTCAATGAGCATCATGTTGCACTTCGCATCTCTGCGTGCCATAGTCATTTGTCTGTCGGTCAGATTATAAGCCGAAAACATATTTGTGCTGTATTGTACCGCCATGGTACATGGCTTGAACGCAATGATTGTAGCGTCCAGCACAAAAGCACAATGGAGCGCAATTGGGATTGCCCATGTTGTAGAATCGACAAATCTTTTTCCATTATGTCAATTGCTGAGGACACAATGTTGCCAAGTGAATACATACGTGACAAAAGTGAGGTCATTCTATTGTCTACCACAGCTAAGGCCTTTTCTAGGTTAATTCTATTAATTTCACGTAATCTCTCAGCAGCATCCTCTTGGGAGACCTTCCATAGTTCATTGTAGATGGCATATAAGAAGCGTTTCTTAGGCAGTTTCTTGGACCTAGCAAAAAATCCCCAAGAACCATGTTATCTGACAGAAGGGACAAGTGTTGTTTTACCTGTAATAGTGTTGAGATTTTTAGCCATTCTAGGCATAACTTTCCAAAATTATAAGAAGTCACTACTCCTGGGTCATCTGTGTGTACATAGTGTTGGTCAGGCCTACGGATACTAAACCCTCCGGTGGTACCCTTGAATCTTGATTGACACCTATTTGTTTCGAAAGGCCAAACCAACCATCCCTTCCAATCAGGAACTGATCAATTGTATGTACCATTCTATATCACTGTATCCAGTACCTCCTCACCTATCTGTGTATCATTTGGTATACCTTCAATAGTTGTGGGCGAGGGGATACGTGGTGTTTACAGGTCTTTTATTTTTGCAAACCCATAACAGGTAGTATGTTGCACTGTTCTGTTCAGGAAGATTATCTGGAATGGTATGAGGCAAGCTTTAAATAAAGCCTCAGACCCCTGAACCTGCCATTCTTTCACCCCGCAGATGAATTTTGTGTCCATTGTGTCCCTCCAATAGTCGAAACCTTATTAGACAGTTGGGAGATGAAAGGTGCTGAATATATAAGCTTGGTGTTCGTCAGCATCATTTTCTTCGCAGTTGCATTCTTTTGCACTAGCTTATAGTAGTATGACATTGGGTCTGATGTATTGAACCCTGAAAAGTATTCAAATTTCTATGCGAATGTGGTAGAACTACCTCTCGGTGGTGTCAGGCAATGTTCCCATTGATGGTAAGTGTTAACAGTGTGTGGGACACTTGCTTTAGGCAAAAAGTGATGACCATAATGTTGGTAACAAGACATACTGTCGAAGTCAGATGTATCTTCATACAATTCCCTATAAGAAAATGCAGCAGATTGTTCTAAATCTAAGATCAAAGAATTTACAGTTTCAATGTCCCAATCATCAAAGAGTGTACTCGGGGTGATGAAATCATTTAATGAAATTTTAAATACATAAGGAATTTTCAAATGTTCAGTAGGACCAAATACATCATATGAAACCCTATCCCAAACTGTACCATCAGGCACTGGAACTGCTGTAATGTTCACTAGGGACAGGTCTCTCTGTTCACGGTGTGATGACGTATGTGGTTTCAGGACCAAGTTCACAGATTGTACTGCAGAGGGGTGTGGGAGGTAATGTCCATTCAGTAGTAGAAAAAAGACAGTTACTATACCAAACCAAATTAACAGGAACAGGATCCCTAATGCAAACCAGAGATGCAACCACGGGGACACCAAGTAAGTCTTTTACAGCCAGAGATAGAATTGTAAAAATTGTTCTTTTCTGGAAATGGGTGGCGTTTGTTCAGGTTTACTTGGATCTGAAGAAAAGTCATCAAAGTTGATGAAGTAGCCATAGGCAGTTCGATCTGTCTTTGGTAGCTCTGCAGGGTTTGTGGAACTGGCAGGTGCTTCCTGTGAAGGCACGTTGATGTAAATGTCAGTATTGGGCCAAATTGCAAGGTGCGTTTCAGTTGCATTTCAATGTTGTTCAATTTCACCAGGTGTACTTCGTACTCCCTTATTCGATGCTCCTGCATTTTGCACAGGGGAGTCTCGAAACATTATTAGTCTTTCCATCTGAACTTCCTGTATAGTAGCAAGAAGAGAGCTGCGGCTACTCAGGATTCCACGTGGCCTTACTGTTGAGAATAGGCCACATAGTGTGGTTTGATCAGATCAATGGAGATGAATCTTCTTTCTTTCTTGCTGGTAAGGGGCGGAGGAAGTACTGTTCTTGTTCCTCCGACTGCCAGGACCGGTACAGGTGTTCTGTAAGATGGCTCAAACGTCTACAGTTCAGATAAGACAGTAGCACTTGCATACTCCTAGAATGCGCTCCCTATGTAATTTGACTAAATGTACCTAGCCTAGATATGTAGGTGTAGCATGTATACGTGTATAGCTATATATATATATATTCACTGAAAAAACCATAGGTTTCAGACACGTTATAGTTAGAAATTAGCATTTAAAAACCTTTGAAATTCACTGAAAAAACCATAGGTTTTAGGGACAGTTATAGTTAGTTGGACATTTCACTCGTACAAAACCATAGAAATTCCCCGTTATAGTTAGTTCAGCTAACTATAACTCGCATCCTCACAATGCACTGCTGATGACGTCACATATTACATCACTCATGACATGGTCAGTGACATCACTGATGACATCACTGATGACATCTCAAATGACATCACTGATGACATCACTGATGACATCATCCAGTGACTGTGTGTTTCTGTAAAGTTTAAATATGTTTAATATATATAGGGAAAGGCGTATTGAAGAATGAGTGGGTGTATAAGTGTCTGAATGGATGATTTAGTACGTGAGTGACTGACTCTACCAGTGAGTGATTAAATGTATCTTACTGAATGCATGGGTTAGTGACTAAACTGTGTGAATGTCTGTATCCGTCTGTCTGTTGGTTTGTAAGCGGCTGCATGGCTTTCTGAATAGCTACATGAGTGTCTACATGGGTTATTGATTGATTGTCTGAGTATCTGTATGGGTGCCTGAGTGTTTGTGTGGGTGGGGTGTGTGTGACTCTGTGCATAGATGTGTGAGTTGGTGATTCACTGGGTGCATGGTTTCAAGAGTGCATCTGTGATGGACTGTATGGGTGGGTGAGTGTGGGTATGGGTGTGTTAGTGATTGAATGTATATCTCAGTGGTACATGTGTGAGTAACTACATATGTGAAAGGCAGTATATATGTGTGTTGGAGTATATAAATGGCTATAAGTGAGAGTGTGTGATTGTGAGAGTGGCTGTATGGATGAGTGTGTACTTGTATCAGTGATTGTATAAGAGCGTAAGAATGTGCTAGTATTTGTATGAGTAAGTGAGCTGGTGTGTGTATAACTGTATAGGTGAGTAAATGGGTGTGTGATTAAGTTTTTTGCATGACTGACTAGGTGTGTGAGTACCTCTATGGATGAGTGGCGGTGTGTGAGTGTTTATATAGGTGTATGAGTGCATATGATAGTCCTGTACTGAGTGACTAAGTATGAGTGACTGTACGGGTGAGTGAGTGGATGTGTGTGTAGACCTAAGAATCAGTGAGTGGGTATGTAGTTTTTGGTGTTGGAGTGTCTATGGTTTTGAGAATGGCAGTCTGTAATTTAGAGTGGGTGTATCAAAAGTTATATTAGGGTGTGAGAAGATGCATGAAATTATCACATGGATGATGTCATCAGTGATGTCATTTGAGATGTCATCAGTGATGTCATCAGTGATGTCACTGACCATGTCATGAGTGATGTAATATGTGACATCATCAGCAGTGCATTGCGGGGCGCGAGTTATAGTTAGCTGAACTAACTATAACGGGGGAATTTCTATGGTTTTGTACGAGTGAAATGTCCAACTAACTATAACTGTCCCTAAAACCTATGGTTTTTTCAGTGAATTTCAAAGGTTTTTAAATGCTAATTTCTAACTATAACGTGTCTGAAACCTATGGTTTTTTCAGTGAATTTCAAAGGTTTTTAAATGCTAATTTCTAACTATAACGTGCCTGAAACCTATGATTTTTAAGTGAATTTCAAAGGTTTTTAAATGC
The DNA here is from genome assembly GCA_963921515.1 of Calotriton arnoldi. Taxonomy (NCBI): domain Eukaryota; kingdom Metazoa; phylum Chordata; class Amphibia; order Caudata; family Salamandridae; genus Calotriton; species Calotriton arnoldi. The sequence continues at coordinate 433,445 of CAWUFW010013083.1, forward strand.
TAGTTTCTAACTATGCCTACAGAGGTAGGACATGTGAAGAAAGAAGAAAAAACGCACAGAAAGAAGCAAAAGATGTGCAGAAAGAACCAACAGAGGAGCAGAAAGAGGCCTTGTTGCAAAATCATCCTGTGCCCACAACTTTTTCAGACGGGTACTGGTGGTAACTGACTCTGACTAACCAGAGCCAGTGCTATGCTAAAAGACACTTAGAATACAGTGAAAACACCTACATACACTAGGGAACACTATGCGTTGGGGTACCCCTGTGATTAGCATGACCTCCTCTGCAAGTCCCTAGTACATAATAGGGCAGGGGATTAAAACTACCTCTTAAAACGCGCTACAGGGCGCGTTTGCACAGTGGTGAAGGGAGGGGGCCTGAGGTGACATGTGTGCAAACGCACCCCGTGGCACGTTTTAAGTTGCGAGATTAAGTCCCCTTGAATTCTGAGGTCCCTGGGGCCCAACTAGCCCCCAGGTACCTACAGTTAGGACCACAGAGCTGAGTTGCAGAGAGGCGTTCCGAGGCGACGCACCTTTTTCACCTCTCTGCAACGCAACTCTGTTGTGCTTACTGAAGGTACCTGGTGGGCTAGTTGGCCCTCAGGGACCCTCAGGATTCAAAGGGAATTAATTCCCCAACTTAAAACGCACCACAGGGCGTGTTTGCGCACATGTCACCTGAGGCCCCGCCCCTCCCTTCACCACTGTGCAAACGCGACCCGTGGTGCGTTTTAAGGTGGGGGATTAGGTCACCTTGAATCCTGAGGGTCCCTGGGGCCCAACTAGCCCACTAGGTACTTCCAGTAAGCACCACAGGCCTGCGTTGCAACGCCTGTAACAAATTGTGCAGTTGTGTTTAGGTAGTGAAGAGGGTCATGCTGGGGGTAGTGTTTTAGGGTTTAGGGTAGTGCAGTGGTGTTTGTGTAGTGTAGGGGGTCATGCTGGGGGTAGATTTAGGGTTTAGGGTAGTGCAGTGGTGTTTGGGTAGTGTAGGGAGTCGTGCTAGGGGAGTGTTTTAGGGTTTAGGGTAGTGCAGTGGTGTTTGGGTAGTGTAGGGGGTCGTGCTGGGGTAGTGTTTTAGGGTTTAGGGTAGTGCAGTGGTGTTTGGGTAGTGTAGGGGGTCGTGCTGGGGGTAGTGTTTTAGGGTTTAGGGTAGTGCAGTGGTGTTTGGGTAGTGTAGGGGTACTGCTGGGGGTAGTTTTTAGGGTTTAGGGTAGTGCAGTGGTGTTTGGGTAGTGTAGTGGTTCGTGCTGGGGTAGTTTTTTAGGGTTTAGGGTAGTGCAGTGGTGTTTGTGTAGTGTAGGGGTAGTGTTTTAGGGTTTAGGGTAGTGCAGTGGTGTTTGTGTAGTGTAGGAGGTCGTGGTTTAGGGTTTAGGGTAGTGCAGTGGTCTTTGGATAGTGTAGGGAGTCGTGCGGGGGTAGTGTTTTAGGGTTTAGGGTAGTGTAGGGGGTCATGCGGGGGGTAGTGTTTTAGGGATTAGGGTAGTGCACTTGTGTTTGGGTAGTGTAGGGGGTCATGCGGGGGGTAGTGTTTTAGGGTTTAGGGCAGTGCAGTGGTGTTTGGGTAGTGTAGGGGGTCGTGCTGGGGGAGTGTTTTAGGGTTTAGGACAGTGCAGTGGTGTTCGGGTAGTGTAGGGGGTCGTGCTGGGGGAGTGTTTTAGGGTTTAGGGCAGTGCAGTGGTGTTCGGGTAGTGTAGGGGGTCGTGCTGGGGAGAGTGTTTGAGGGTTTAGGGCAGTGCAGACGTGTTCGGGTAGTGTAGGGGTTGTGCTGGGGGTAGTATTTTAGGGTTTAGGGTAGTGCAGTGGTGTTCGGGTAGTGTAGGGGGTCGTGCTGGGGGTAGTGTTCTAGGGTTTAGGGCAGTGCAGTGGTGTTTGGGCAGTGTAGGGGTAATGCTGGGGGTGGTGTTTTAGGGTTTAGGGCAGTGCAGTGGTGTTCGGGCAGTGTAGGGGTCGTGCTGGGGGTGGTGTTTCAGGGTTTAGGGCAGTGCAGTGGTGTTTGGGCAGTGTAGGGGGTCGTGCAGGGGGTGGTGTTTCAGGGTTTAGGGCAGTGGTGTTCGGGCAGTGTAGGGGGTCGTGCTGGGGGTGGTGTTTCAGGGTTTGGGGCAGTGCAGTGGTGTTCGAGCAGTAAAGGGGTCGTGCTGGGGGTGGTGTTTCAGGGTTTAGGGCAGTGCAGTGGTGTTCGGGCAGTGTAGGGGGCGGTGCAGGGGGTGGTGTTTCAGGGTTTAGGGCAGTGCAGTGGTGTTCGGGCAGTGTAGGGGGTCGTGCTGGGGCTGGTGTTTCAGGGTTTAGGGCAGTGCAGTGGTGTTCGGGCAGTGTAGGTGGTCGTGCTGGGGCTGGTGTTTCAGGGTTTAGGGCAGTGCAGTGGTGTTCGGGCAGTGTAGGGGGTCATGCTGGGGCTGGTGTTTCAGGGTTTAGGGCAGTGCAGTGGTGTTCGGGCAGTGTAGGGGTCTTGCTGGGGCTGGTGTTTCAGGGTTTAGGGCAGTGCAGTGGTGTTCGGGAAGTGTAGGGGGTCGTGCTGGGGGTGGTGTTTCAGGGTTTAGGGCAGAGCAATGGTGTTCACGCAGTGTAGGGGTTTTGCTGGAGGTGGTGTTTCAGGGTTTAGGACAGTGCAGTGGTGTTCGTGCAGTGTATGGGGTGGTGTTTCAGGGTTTAGGGCAGTGGTGTTCAGGCAGTGTAGGGGGTCTTGCTGGGGTTGATGTTTCAGGGTTTAGGGCAGTGCAGTTGTGTTTAGGTAGTGAAGAGGGTCGTGCTGGGGGTGGTGTTTCAGGGTTTAGGGCAGTGCAGTGGTGTTCCGGCAGTGTAGGAGGTCATGCAGGGGGTGGTGTTTCAAGGTTTAGGGCAGTGCAGTGGTGTTCGGGCAGTGTAGGGGGTCGTGCTGGGGGTGGTGTTTCAGGGTTTAGGGCAGTGCAGTGGTGTTCGGGCAGTGTAGGGTGTCGTGCTGAGGGGTGGTGTTTCAGGGTTTAGGGCAGTGCAGTGGTGTTCGGGCAGTGTAGGGGGTTGTGCAGGGGGCTGGTGTTTCAGGGTTTAGGGTAGTGCAGTGGTGTTTGGGCAGTGTAGGGGTGTCATGCAGGGGTGGTGTTTCAGGGTTTAGGGCAGTACAGTGGTGTTCGGGCAGTGTAGGGGGTCTTGCTGGGGGTGGTGTTTCAGGGTTTAGGGCAGTGCAGTGGTGTTCGGGCAGTGTAGGGGTCTTGCTGGGGCTGGTGTTTCAGGGTTTAGGGCAGTGCTGTGGTGTTTGGGCTGTGTAGGGGGTCGTGCTGGGGCTGGTGTTTGTGAGTTTAGGGTAGTGCAGTGGTGTTCGGGCAGTGTAGGGGGTCGCCTGGGGCTGGTGTTTCAGGGTTTAGGGCAGTGCAGTGGTTTTCGGGCAGTGTAGGCGGTCATGCTGGGGCTGGTGTTTCAGGGTTTAGGGCAGTGCAGTGGTGTTCGGGCAGTGTAGGGGGTCATGCTGGGGGTGGTGTTTCAGGGTTTAGGGCAGTGCAGTGGTGTTCGGGCAGTATAGGGGGTCGTGCTGGGGGTGGTGTTTCAGGGTTTAGGGCAGTGGTGTTCGGGCAGTGTAGGGGGTCTTGCTGGGGGTGATGTTTCAGGGTTTAGGGCAGTGCAGTGGTGTTCGGGCAGTGTAGGAGGTCTTGCTGGGGGTAGTGTTTCAGGGTTTAGGGCAGTGCAGTGGTGTTCGGGCAGTGTAGGGGGCGTGCTGGGGGTGGTGTTTCAGGGTTTAGGGCAGTGCAGTGGTGTTCGGGCAGTGCAGGGGGTCGTGAAGGGGGTGGTGTTTCAGGGTTTAGGGCAGTGCAGTGGTGTTCGGGCAGTGTAGGGTGTCGTGCTAGGGTTGGTTTCAGGGTTTAGGGCAGTGCAGTGGTGTTCGGGCAGTGTAGGGGGTCATGCTGGGGGTAGTGTTTTTAGGGTTTAGGGTAGTGCAGTGGTGCTTGTGTAGTGTAGGGGTCATGCTGGGGGTAGTGTTTTAGGGTTTAGGGTAGTGCAGTGGTGTTTGTGTAGTGTAGGGGGTCATGTTTTAGGGTAGTGCAGTGGTGTTTGGGTAGTGTAGGGGGTCGTGCTGGGGGTAGTGTTTTAGGATTTAGGTTAGTGCAGTGGTGTTTGTGTAGTGTAGGGGGTCGTGCTGGGGGCAGTGTTTTAGGGTTTAGGGTAGTGCAGTGGTGCTTGTGTAGTGTAGGGGGTCGTGCTGGGGTAGTGTTTTAGGGTTTAGGGTAGTGCAGTGGTGTTTGTGTAGTGAAGGGGTCATGTTTTAGGGTAGTGCAGTGGTGTTTGGGTAGTGTAGGGGTCGTGCTGGGGGTAGTGTTTTAGGATTTAGGTTAGTGCAGTGGTGTTGGGATAGTGTTTTAGGGTTTAGGGTAGTGCAGTGGTGTTTGTGTACTGTAGGGGGTCATGCTGGGGGTAGTGTTTTAGGGTTTAGGATAGTGCAGTGGTGCTTGTGTAGTGTAGGGGGTCGTGCTGGGGGTAGTGTTTTAGGGTTTAGGGTAGTGCAGTGGTGTTTTTGTAGTGTAGGGGGTCATGTTTTAAGATGCAACGCTCCAATACCTGACCAGTCTGCACTACATAAAACTGCAAAAACCTAAAAATAAAAAGTGTTTTGCACACTTTTGTCATTGGGCTATATGTGGGCTACATCTGGGTAATATTTGTGCTACATTTGGGCTCTTTTTTCACTGGTGGCCATCTTGGAAGACTTCTTTGTTATGAAGTTTCCTAATTTCCTCATTTACTGCAGTCTCCTCAGTAGGAAATGCTTTCAGTTTTTACTTTGATTCCATCAAGAAGGCATTCAGATGTGTCACACATTTGCCATAAATTCAGAATGTTAGCACTCTAGTTGTTCATTAGATCACTGTAGTAAAGCTACTGCTCACCAAGGAGTTAACTGGAAGCCTACTGCTGGTATTGAAAGTGATTGTTTCCGTCTGCATGTCAGAATTTTCTAATGAAATAGAAGAGGATTTGAGATCTCACTTAAAACATGCACTAAATTTTCTTTTTGCAGCACTAACCATAATTTCTATGGCAAAATGAACCCCCTCATTTTGTTCCTTTTTAAATTAAATGTTTTAAGTGTTACCAGTTTATTCCAATCAAGATGGCTTCAGGTGTGCCATACTTTTGTCATAAGTAAGGCTGTTAGCACTCTAGTTGTTCTTTAGAACACTCTGGGAAGCTGCAGTAGAACACAAAGGCATCAACTGACAGGCTGCTCCTGTTGAAATATAACAGGAAGATATTTGAGATCTCACTTAAAACATGTCCTAATTTTTCTTTCTACAGCACTAACCATAATTTCTATGGCAAAATGAACCCCCTCATTTTGTTCCTTTTTAAATTTAATGTTTTAAGTGTTACCAGTTTATTCCAATCAAGATGGCTTCAGGTGTGCCATACTTTTGTCATAAGTAAGACTGTTAGCGCTCTAGTTGTTCTTTAGAACACTCTGGGAAGCTGCAGTAGAACACAAAGGCATCAACTGACAGGCTGCTCCTGTTGAAATATAACAGGAAGATATTTGAGATCACACTTGAAACATGTCCTAATTTTTCTTTCTACAGCACTAACCATAATTTCTATGACAAAATTAACCCCATCATTTTGTTCCTTTTTAAATTAAATGTTTTAAGTGTTACCAGTTTATTCCAATCAAGATGGCTTCAGGTGTGCCATACTTTTGTCATAAGTAAGACTGTTAGCGCTCTAGTTGTTCTTTAGAACACTCTGGGAAGCTGCAGTAGAACACAAAGGCATCAACTGACAGGCTGCTCCTGTTGAAATATAACAGGAAGATATTTGAGATCACACTTGAAACATGTCCTAATTTTTCTTTCCAGAGCACTAACCATAATTTCTATGACAAGATGAACCCCATAATTTTGTTCCTTTTCAAATTAAATGTTTTAAGTGTTACCAGTTTATTCCAATCAAGATGGCTTCAGGTGTGCCATACTTTTGTCATAAGTAAGGCTGTTAGCACTCTAGATGTTCTTTAGAACACTCTGGGAAGCTGCAGTAGAACACAAAGGAATCAACTGACAGTCTCTGCCCTTGTTGGATGTACATGTTTTACTGAGAATGTCAGACTTCATTCTCACATGACTGAGAAAGATAATGTGAATTTACAGAAAATCTGCTCTCATTTTAGCTTCTGGAGCACCTTCCAAAACTGTATGGGACAAGCATGTGAAAATAGTTTTCTCTCAAACATGATTCATGATATCCCAGCAGAAGGTTTTTCACAGGGTAAAATCACCTTAGAACACACCACAATTCCTGAAATTAGTATGGTACCATCAACAAATGAATTCTAATGTAACTAAAGTCTGTTATCACCCTTTATAGTTCTCCTTTTGGTAACCCTCAAAATCTTCGAATCACTACAATGCATTTCAATGGGGTACTATCATTTATATTGGTCCCAAGATGGCTGCCAGCAATTCCAGGATGAAGTGCTGACAGCCAATCAGATCTCACGATGACATGTGTGGTTAGGCTCTGCCCAGATATATATGTGTTTTTACTTTTGATTTTCTCAGCAACTACTGAACGGATTTACACCATTACAAAAAGGGTTCTTTCTGAACCAAGAACTACCTCTTTGCCAAATTTGGTGTAATTCCGTTCAGCAGTTCGGGCTGTAGCCTTGCATAAAGTTTCTTATGGGAAATTGATTTTTTGACTCTTATTTTTTAATTTCTCCGCAACTACTGAGCGGATTTACACCATTTAACCAAAAGGGTTCTTTCTGAACCAAGAACTACCTCTTTGTCAAATTTGGGTGTAATTCCGTTCAACAGTTCGGGCTGTAGCCGTGTATAAAGTTTCCTATGGGAAAATGAATGGGGAAAACACGTTTTGGGACCCCCTTTTCTCGGTCCCGCTTGACGAATCACCCCGAATCTTTCAGGGTAGGAGCGGACCGGAGCGGGCCATAAAGTTTGAAAATTTTGCGAAGATTCGTCAACCGACGCAAGAGTTATTTCAAATAGAATGTCGCAGATTTCCTATGGAAAATAGGTCCTAACTATAACTATCTACTGGCGACCGCCAGTAGATAATATATATATATATATATATATATATATATATATATATATATATATATATATATATATATATATATATATATATATATATATATATATATATATATATATATATATATATATATATATCTATATATTCTGCTCGAAGGTTGTCCACCTGGTGAGTAGCACTCGATCAACAGCTTGGTTTATGATAGGCAGGGACGAGGATCCGCTTGTAGAAGCTGCTCCGTAATGGAAATGCCTGACACGTTTCGAAGCTCCATATGCTTCTCTTCAGAGGCTTGAACGGAGACAGTGTGTGCAAACGCTGGACCCACTTCGCCATTTTCATATTGCACTCCCACCAATGGGAAGCTCGAATGAGACTGTGCATTGTGGGAAATGTGGTCCGGATAGCACACAAATCTTGTCCTGTATGGACCCTGCAAGTGGACTCATCCTCAATCCTGTTTGCGGCTGCTGGCCCACATAGCCGACATGATAGTTACCATGTCGGGTGGCCCCATAACATTACGGGGTGGTGCATACTCCGTGGCAGGACGGCCGCGTATTACATTCTGCTCCGAAGGTTGTCCACCTGGTGAGTAGCACTCGATCAACAGCTTGGTTTATGATAGGCAGGGACAAGGATCCACTTGTAGAAGCTGCTCTGTAATAAATAATATATATATATATATATATATATATATATATATATATATTGACTGAAAAAACCATAGGTTTTAGGGACAGTTATAGTTACTTGGACATTGCACTCGTACAAAACCCGTGAAATTCCCCGTTATAGTTAGTTCAGCTAACTATAACTCGCGCCCCGCAATGCACTGCTGATGACGTCACATATTACATCACTCATGACATGGTCAGTGACATCACTGATGACATCACTGATGACATCTCAAATGACATCACTGATGACATCATCCAGTGACTGTGTGTTTCTGTAAAGTTTAAATATTTTTAATATATATAGGGAAAGGCGTATTAAAGAATGAGTGGGTGTATAAGTGTGTGTATGGATGATTTAGTAGGTGCGTGACTAATTCTATAAGTGAGTGATTAAACGTATCTTACTGAATGCATGGGTTAGTGACTAAACTGGGTGAATGTCTGTATCTGTCTGTTGCTGTGTAAGTGGCTGCATGGGTTTGTGAACAGCAACATGAGTGTCTATAAGAGTTATTGATCTGTTGTCTGAGTATCTGTATGGGTGCCTGAGTGTTTGTGTGGATGGGGTGTGTGCGACTGTGCATAGATGTGTGAGTGGGTGATTCACTGGGTGGATGGTTTCAAGAGTGCATCTGTGATAGACTGTATGGGTGGGTAAGTGTGTGTAACAGTGTGTTAGTGAGTGAATGTATGTCCCAGTGGTACATGTGTGTGTAACTACATATGTGAAAGGCAGTATATATGTGTGTTAGAGTATTTAAATGGCTATAAGTGAGAGTGTGTTATTGTGAGAGTGGCTGTATGGATGAGTGTGTGCTTGTATCAGTGATTGTATAAGAGCGTAACAATGTGCTAGTATTTGTATGATTAAGTGAGCTGGTGTGTGTATAACTGTATAGGTGAGTAAATGGCAGTGTGTTTAATTATTTGCATGAGTGACTAGGTGTGTGAGTACCTCTATGGATGAGTGGCGGTGTTTGAGTGTCTATATAGGAGTAAGAGTGCATATGATAGTCCTGTACTGAGTGACCATAAGTATGAGTGACTGTACGGGTGAGTGAGTGGATGTGTGTGTGTAGACCTAAGAATCAGTGAGTGGGTATGTAGTTATTGGTGTTGGAGTGTCTATGGTTTTGCGAATGGCAGTCTGTAATTTAGAGTGGGTGTATCAAAGGTTATATTAGGGTGTGAGGAGGTGCATCAGATTATCACATGGATGATGTCATCAGTGATGTCATCAGTGATGTCATTTGAGATGTCATCAGTGATGTCATCAGTGATGTCACTGACCATGTCATGAGTGATGTAATATGTGACGTCATCAGCAGTGCATTGCGGGGCGCGAGTTATAGTTAGCTGAACTAACTATAACGGGGGAATTTCACGGGTTTTGTACGAGTGCAATGTCCAAGTAACTACAACTGTCCCTAAAACCTATGGTTTTTTCAGTGAATTTCAAAGGTTTTTTAAATGCTAATTTGTAACTATAACGTGTCTGAAACCTATGGTTTTTTCAGTGAATTTCAAAGGTTTTTTAAATGCTAATTTCTAACTATAACGTGCCTGAAACCTATGGTTTTTTCAGTGAATTTCAAAGGTTTTGTAAATGACAATTTTTAAATGTATTAATTGTTATATTAATTTTTTTCATACTGATTTACTACATTTTTAGAAACAATTTTTTTTACATATTTTATTTTTTAAATTACATTGTAATTACATTATACATTACATTACAAAAAATACTTTCTCAGAATGAATTACTTTAGTTTAAATACTTTGCACATAGGCAATAGACTTTTAAGTACAGTAGTTACAGTTGTTGCAATGGGCAACACATTTTCAAACACAATGCAACATTCAGCTCAATGTGAATTTCTAGTTAAATGCAATTAGTTACTTTATGGATTACTTTTCTAACCACAGGACTGGATCCTAGATTCAGTCCTGGGACATCTCCTGTAAACAGTTGAGTAAAAGCGTTTTGGTTACAGTACTGATTTTTAAGGAATATTATTGTATTTTAAAAGTTGACACTTAGAAACTTTTTCTCATATAGTCACCAATGTTATCCTATGGAAGGAAATTCACTTAGCAGGTAAAAACTGTTATCGTTACTTTTTCTTACTCAGTGATGGATCCTGGATCCAGCACTGGTGCATCTCCTGTAAACAGTTGAAAGAATGCGTTTAAGTCATACAGGTGATTTTTAAGGAATATTTGTAGTTTGTAAAAATCAACACTTTGAAACTTTTTGCTGAAAACCAGACAATGGATTCCTATGGAAGAAAATATAAGTTACTGGTAAGTACGGTTAAAATTACTTTTCAGGGTCAGTGCTGGGCTAAAAGATGCAGCACTGGGTTCTCTCCTGATAACAGGTGAGTAAATCGGAATTCGTATTTCGGCTGATTTTAGAGGAATATTTTAAAGTTCCAAAACTCCACACTTAGAAGAATTTCCAAGTGAAAACAGTCAATGTTAGCCTATGGAAGGAAATTCAAGTTACTGGTAAGTACGGTTAGAATTACTTTTCAGGATCAGTACTGGGCTGAAAGGTGCAGCACTGGGTTTCTCCTGATAACAGGTGAGTAAGTCGGAATTCGGATTTCGGCTGATTTTAGAGGAATATTTGTATGTTTCAAAAATCAACACTTAGAAACTATTTCAGCAAAAAGCAGGCAATGATATCCTATGCAAGGAAATTCAAGTTACTGGTAAGTACGGTTAAAATTACTTTTCAGGATTAGTACTGGGCTGAAAGATGCAGCACTGAGGTCTCTCCTGATAACAGGTGAGTAAATCGGAATTCGTATTTCGGCTGATTTTAGAGGAATATTTTAAAGTTCCAAAACTCCACACTTAGAAGAATTTCCAAGTGAAACCAGTCAATGTTAGCCTATGGAAGGAAATTCAAGTTACTGGTAAGTACGGTTAAAATTACTTTTCAGGACCAGTACTGGGCTGAAAGATACAGCACTGAGGTCTCTCCTTATAACAGGTGAGTAAATCGGAATTCGTATTTCAGCTGATTTTAGATGAATATTTTAAAGTTCCAAAACTCCACACTTAGAAGAATTTCCAAGTGAAACCAGTCAATGTTAGCCTATGGAAGGAAATTCAAGTTACCGGTAAGTACGGTTAAAATTACTTTTCAGGACCAGTACTGGGCTGAAAGATACAGCACTGAGGTCTCTCCTGATAACAGGTGAGTAAATCGGAATTCGTATTTCGGCTGATTTTAGAGGAATATTTGTATGTTTCAAAAATCAACACTTAGAAACTTTTTCAGCAAAAAGCAGGCAATGATATCCTATGGAAGGAAATTCAAGTTACTGGTAAGTACGGTTAAAATTACTTTTCAGGACCAGTACTGGGCTGAAAGATACAGCACTGAGGTCTCTCCTTATAACAGGTGAGTAAATCGGAATTCGTATTTCGGCTGATTTTAGAGGAATATTTGTATAGTTTCAAAACTCAACACTTAGAAGACTTTTTCAGCAAAAAGCAGGCAATGATATCCTATGGAACGAAATTCAAGTTACTGGTAAGTACGGTTAAAATTACTTTTCAGGACCAGTACTGGGCTGAAAGATGCAGCACTGAGGTCTCTCCTTATAACAGGTGAGTAAATCGGAATTCGTATTTCGGCTGATTTTAGATGAATATTTTAAAGTTCCAAAACTCCACACTTAGAAGAATTTCCAAGTGAAACCAGTCAATGTTAGCCTATGGAAGGAAATTCAAGTTACTGGTAAGTACGGTTAAAATTACTTTTTAGGACCAGTACTGGGCTGAAAGATACAGCACTGAGGTCTCTCCTGATAACAGGTGAGTAAATCGGAATTCGTATTTCGGCTGATTTTAGAGGAATATTTGTATGTTTCAAAAATCAACACTTAGAAACATTTTCAGCAAAAAGCAGGCAATGATATCCTATGGAAGGAAATTCAAGTTACTGGTAAGTACGGTTAAAATTACTTTTCAGGACCAGTACTGGGCTGAAAGATACAGCACTGAGGTCTCTCCTTATAACAGGTGAGTAAATCGGAATTCGTATTTCGGCTGATTTTAGAGGAATATTTGTATGTTTCAAAAATCAACACTTAGAAACTTTTTCAGCAAAAAGCAGGCAATGATATCCTATGGAAGGAAATTCAAGTTACTGGTAAGTACGGTTAAAATTACTTTTCAGGACCAGTACTGGGCTGAAAGATGCAGCACTGAGGTCTCTCCTTATAACAGGTGAGTAAATCGGAATTCGTATTTCGGATGATTTTAGAAGAATATTTGCACAATGGTGAAGGGAGGGGGCGGGGCCTGAGGTGACATCTGTGCAAACGCGCCCCGTGGCGCGTTTTAAGTTGGGGGATTAAGTCCCCTTGAATCCTGAGGGTCCCTAGGGGCCAACTAGCCCACCAGGAACCTCCAATATGCGCCAGGGGCTGCGTTGCAGAGACGTGTAGAGAGGCCACACCCCTTTTACACCTCTCTGCAACGCAGCTCTGTGGCGCTTTCTGGATGTACCTGTTGGGCTAGTTGGCCCCAGGGACCCTCAGGATTGAAGGGGATTTAATTCCCCATCTTAAAACGCGCCACGGGGCCTGTTTGCACACATGTCACCTGAAGCCCCGCCCCTCCCTTCACCACTGTGCAAACGCGCCCCGTGGCGCGTTTTAAGTTGGGGGATTAAGTCCCCTTGAATCCTGAGGGTCCCCGGAGTCCAACTAGCCCACCATATACCTCCAAAAGCGCCACAGAGCTGCGTTGCAGAGAGGTGTAAAAGGGGCGTGGCCTCTGTACACCTCTCTGCAAGGCAGCCCCCTGGCACATACTGGAGGTTCCTGGTGGGCTAGTTGGCCCCCAGGGACCCCCAGTATTCAAGGGGATTCGTTCCCCCTCTGCAAACGCGCCAGGGGCGCGTTTGCAGAGTGGTGAAGGAAGGGGCGGGGCCTGCGGGCCCAATCGTTTTTTTTTTTGTTTGTTTTTTGTCCCTGAAGGGGGGCTGTGTGGCCCCCTTCCTTTTTCATGTTTTTGGGCCCTGGGGACCCCATCCCCCAGGGCCTTACCCCTTTATTGTAATTAAAATAAAAAAAAAACGGGAAGGGGGCCGCGTGGCCCCCTTCCCTGGGCCTGTATTGGCCCCGGGGACCCCATCTCCCGGGGCATGGCCTCGATTTTTTTTGTTCTTTGGAGGGGGCTGCGTGGCCCCCTCCTCAGGCCATTTAAGGCCCCGGGGACCCCATCCCCGGGGCCGGCCATTCCGTTTATTTTTATTTAATTATTTTTATATTTTTGGGGAGGGGGCCGCGTGGCCCTCCCGAGCCACTACTTGCCCCGGGGACCCCATCCCCCGGGGCTGGCTCCTCTCCGTTGGGGACTGTGGGGGGTCCCCAATCCCCCCACAGTCCCGCCGGCTCCCCGCGTCCCTTGGGAGCCGGCATTGCTTTTCACATGGGGAGCTGCTAAGATGCAGCTCCCCATGTGGAAAGCAATGTGCTTTGGATATTGGAAGAGAGAGCAGGTTTCCCTGCTCTCTCTTCCAATATCCAAAGCAGTTTGCGATGACAGGACGGGAGCCGCGAGGCTCCCGTCCTGCCATAGCAAACTACAGTGTCCCGGGGGTAGGCACCCCGGGACACTGCAGGAGCCGGCCCTGGGGGTGGTGGTCCCCAGGGCCATCAAGGGCTCCAGGAGGGGGCCGCGCGGCCCCCTCCCATTCAGGTCACAGCCCCGGGGAGGTGGTGGTCCCCGGGGCTCTGGGGTCCGTAACGGACCCCCATATTTAAATGTTTAGTGCCCCGGGAGGTGGCGGTCCCCGGGCGTGTGGGGGGCTGGAGCCCCCACACAGGTTTTTCAATTTAAAAAAAAAAGCCCCGGGAGGTGGTGGTCCCCGGGGCTGCGGGAGGGCTCAGTGCCCTCCCGCACCATTTAAAAAAAAGCCCCGGGGGTGGCGGTCCCCGGGCTTGGGGGCCCTTGGAGGCCCCCACACATAAAATTAACCCCCCACCATGCCCCCGGGACTTGGGCCACCCGGGGGCAAAATACAGTCGAAGCGCGGGAGACCGCGCTTCGATTTTTTTCGGCAGGATTCGCGCACCCTGAGCGCATCCTGCCGATTTTAAAAAATGTTTTTTTGTTTTTTGCCCAGGGGTCCTTGTGGGACCCCCTGAGCAAACCTAGGGGGTCAGGGTGTTTCTACCCTGCCCCCTTTGTGCGCTTTGTGCACTTGTTTCTGTCCCTCGGTTCTACCGAGGGACAAAATGGCTGCCAACATTTCCTGAATCGGAATGTTGACAGCCAGCTGACAGCCAATTAACATGCAGCTCGTGATCGGGAGGGTGCGCGCAGGGTGCGCTGAATCCTCCGTGCCCATAGATATCACTATCTTTTTACTTTTGATTTTCTCAGCAACTACTGAACGGATTTACACCATTTAACAAAAGGGTTCTTTCTGAACCAAGAACTACCTCTTTGCCAAATTTGGTGTAATTCCGTTCAGCAGTTCGGGCTGTAGCCGTGTCTAAAGTTTCCTATGGAAAATTGCATGGGGAAAACGCGTTTTGGGACCCCCTTTTTCTCGGCCCCGCTTGACGAATCCCCCGAGTCTTTCAGGGTAGGAGCGGACCGGAGCGGGCCACAAAGTTTGAAAATTTTGCGAAGATACGTCAACCGGCAAGAGAGTTATTTCAAATAGAATGTCGCGGATTTCCTATGGATAATAGGTTGTAACTATAACTATCTACTGGCGACCGCCAGTAGATAATATATATATATATATATATATCTACAACGCTCCACGCCAACAGAAACCTCTCCAAAGACGGGAAAGCAGACCCAAAATTTTTGCAAAACGGGTTTATTACAGGAATGCCCGCACCTCCACCATTACGCGTTTCAGCCTCCTCCGAGGCCTTGATCACATATATATATTACCTATGGCGGTCGCCAGTAGGTAGTTATAGTTAGGACCACGTTTCCATAGGAAAAGCATTTTTTGATGTGCTTATAACTTTGGCGTCGTTTGACGAATCTTCACGACATTTTCCAAAAAGTTCCTCTTTTCAGGTCAGCTCCTATCCTAAAAGTTTGGGGGATTCGTCAAGGGGGCTAAGAAAAAGGGGGTCCCAAAACGTGTTTTCTCCATGCAATTTCCATAGGAAACTTTAGACAAGGCTACAGGTCAAACTGCTGAACGGAATTACGCCAAATTTGGCACAGAGAAAGGTGTTGGTCCAGAAAGCACGCTTTTGTTTAAATCGGGTAAATCCGTTCAGTAGTTTTAGAGAAATATCAAATTTTCCAGATATCGATATTTAAGAATTCTGACATCTGATTGGCTGAAGCATTACGAGCACGAGCTTGAGGCTCATTGGCTGCGAACTGTTGAAACTAGGAAGTGTTGGCAGCCATTTTGTGATTCAGTCCGTCAGCTCACAACTCTCCCTCTACAAGGCATCAGGTCCGTAGTTCTACCTCTGCGAGGCAACACTAAAAATATACCGCAGCTCTGTCTGTGCGAGATACCCCTTTCACGGTCCCTCTCCCCACATCACCAGCTCACGGCTATGCCTTTAGAAGCCAGTCCGTCGGCTCGCAGCTCTGCGACTGCGAGCTGTGAGCCATTTTGTGACTCAGTCCGTCAGCTTGCATCTCTCCCTCTAAGAGGCATCGCATCCGTAATTCTACCTCTGCAAGGCAATACTGAAAATATCCCGCAGGTCTGTCTGTGCAAGATACTCCTTTTACGCTCCCTCTCCCCACATCATCAGCTCGTGGCTATGCCTTTAGAAGGCAGTTCATCAGCTCGCAGCTCTGTGTCTGCGAGCCGTCGGGCCCGCAGCTCTAACTCTGTGAGCCACCTCGTTAGCTCGTAGCTCTGTTTGTGCTAGCAGGCCCGTCGGCCCGTTACTCTCCCGCTGCGAGTTAGCCCGTCGGGTTGCAGCTCGAAGGGCTCGCAGCTGTATCTCTGCGAGCCAGCCCGTTAACTGATAGCTGTGTGTCTGCTAGCAGGCCTGTTGGCCCGTTGGTCTCCCTGTGCGAGTCCGGCCACAGCTCTCCCTCTGCAAGCCAGTACGGTGCTGTGCTTTTGCGAGCCAACGGCTCGTAGGTCTCCTTCTGCGAGCTGAGCCCACGGGCCGCAGCTGTTCCTCTGCGAGCCTGCCCGACGGCCCGCAGGTGTCTCTCTGCTAGCCGAACCACAGCTGACACTCTGGGAGCCAAAATTGGGAATATAAGGCGGCTCTAAAAAGAGCCCTTGTGTTTATTAGTTGGAGTTACATGTAAGTGCGAATGCACAGCTTCAAGTTAATCAGGAAAACTCAGTTTCCCTCATCTGTGAAGTGTACTCCATCACTTCTGTAGATATCAGCCATATCAAAACGTATGTTGTTGTTGTAAATCGACCCCATTCTATGGTCTCTGAGGTATGCAGACACAGCTTTGTTGACATTCTTCCTAGATTTTTCAATCTTATGACAAAATTGGTTTGACCATTTCCACTTCTGTCTTTGGCATATATTGGAATATACAAAGACAGTTTGAGGCAAAAGTAACATCAATTGTCCAAAGGTGTCCTTCATAAGCATTTCCAAACCTACCCCAGTCAATGTGCCTAGGTCGTTACCACCACAGTGCACAATCATGAGATCAGGGTGTTGGAGATGCAAACAGGTTTTAACCAAAGGGAGCAATTGGTGCCACTTCAATCCTCTCTGTGCAAACCATTTAATGTGCACATTTTGTAAACCTAGGTCTAAGTCAATACGTCTCTGTTCTGCATACCTCTTGCACCAGAAAACATAGCTATGTCCTACAATCCACACTAGCATTTTGAAGGTATGGCTAGAAGATATGGATAAATGTCTGTAGCTCATGCAGTCCGTTCGTAGAATAAGAGATATGTTTAAACATGGGGAACTACTTTTTTTTTTACATACAAAACGTTAACCGATTGGGAGATGAAATGTATTGTGTCCTAAAAAGTAGGGTGTATATTAGTTTTGATGAAAAGCATCTTTGTGATTGGTTAATAAAAAAGCAGTTTATACGTGGAGTACATATTATAGGATGAAATTTGCTCAGCTCAACCACACCTGCTAATTGTATTTGGAAGGTGCAGTTCAAACTTGAAAGAATGGTGAACTTTTGACCTCCACGTGCCGTTAAATGTTGGAGAAAATGTTGCAAAAAAAATATCGGTAGGTTTAAAAAAATGATGAACTTTTAACCTGCACGTGTCGTAGAATGTTCTAGAAAGTGTTGATACAATACCTTGAACTTTTCACCTGTATGTGTCCTTAAAAAACTGTTTATATGGAAAGTTCCAAAAATAACCAATAAAGAGAGGTTTTGCAATCTAAAAAAATAAGGAACTATTCTGATTTGTTCTTTACATGTATTTATGTGTGGAGCAACAGGGAAATTGTGCCATTACTGGTTCCATTCTTGATGAAAGCAGTGCATTACATGTACTGTGTGACAAGAAAAGAATTGCATGCGTTTGTGACATTTGAAATCTGCATACCAACTACGAAGGTAAATTAGAAATTAAGAAGGTGTGTTATGTGTTTAGTAGTAGTGGTTAAGTATTTGAGACGATATTTTTAACTTTCAAAGTGAATGACAACAGATGCAATGGAGCCAACAATCATGCAGCTCGGACACCCAACACTGCTCCGACACCCCCGCCACCAGCCCCTTGTCCGCCATCCCCCCTCACCTCCCCCCAACACAAACAAATGTGACAGCAACCTTAGGAAATCTGGAACGTAACAAATTGGCTGATGTCGCACAATTATAGTAAAGAAGATGCATGTGAGGTTGGACAAATAAGAATCTCAGTCATCTATTGATTTACATATAAAACATTTTATTTAAACAAAACAACAAAATAAAAGTAGGTAGAGGTATGGCGTGTCATCCCTCGACAATTTGTGAATCACAGCCTGCAAGACAAAAAGAAAGATAAGATTGTGCGTCATGCGTCCATGAAAGGAGAGAGAGAGAGAGAGAAAGAGTGAGAGAGAGGAAGAGACAGAGAAAGAAAGAGTGAGACAGAGAGGAAGACAGAGAAAGAGAGAAAGAGTGAGAGAGAGAGGAAGAGAGAGAGAGAAAGAGAGAAAGAGTGAGAGAGAGATAGAGAGAGAGAGAAAGAGTGAGACAGAGAGGAAGAAAGAGAGAAAGAAAGAAAGAAAGAATGAGAGAGAGAGGAAAAGACATAGAAAGAGAGAAAGAGTGTGAGAGAGAGAAAGGAAGAGACAGAGAGTGAGAGAGAGAGAAAGAGTGTGAGTGACAGAAAGGAAGAGATGGAGAGGGAGAGTGAGTGTTGACACTGTGGAGAAAATCCTCACAGCTCACCTTTCTGCCACCGGTGTGTCTCCAACCACGTGCCGGGACATAGTGCAGTCTTCAAGTTTAGTCATCTGAAACATAGTATAGAATCAGTAATGGCAGAGTACATACAACTGCACACGCCTAATTCTCTGTTTCGCCCCTGCGCACCCAGGCTGCTGCACCCCATCGACTCCCGCCACCCAGAGGTGTCTGTCCGCCTCTGCGTACCCAGGCTGCTGTACCCCACCCACTACCACTGCCCAGAGGTGTCTGCCCGCTGCTGTGCACCCAGGCTGGTGCACCCCATCCAGTCCAACTGCCCGGAGGTGACTGCCCGTTCCTGCGCACCCAGACTGCTGCATCCCATCCACTCCCACTGCCTAGAGGTGTCTGCCCGCTCCTGTGCACCCAGGCTGCTGCACCCCATCCACTCCCACTGCTCGGAGGTGTCTGCCCGCTCTTGTGCACCCAGGGTGCTGTACACTATCCACTCCCACCGCCCAGAGGTGACTGCTCGCTGCTGCGGAAACAAGCCTCTCTGCTCACCTTCCACCACCGGCGTGTGTCTAAGAGGGTCCACCAAGTGCCGAAGCAACCTCCTCAGGTGTTGCGTACACGCGGTCAAGCCGAGCTCACAATTCAAAGTGGGTGTTGATTGCAGGATGGCCACGCATCATCGCAGGCTGCACACGCGCTCAGCTCTGGTGGCACTAACTCAGTGGAACTGAAGTCATCGCCTCGTGGCAGGAGGTCCGTGTCGGGGGGGGTTGTCAATCTGTGAATCACAGCCTGCTAGACAAAAAGCAAGATAAGATTGTGCGTCATGCGTCCATCAAAGGAGAGAGAGAGAGAGAGAGAGAGAGAGAGAGAAGAGAGAGAAAGAAAGAGTGAGAGAGAGTGAAGAGACAGAGAAGAAAGAGAGAGAGAGAGAGGAAGACAGAGAAGAGAGAGAGAAAGAGTGAGATACAAGGAAGAGAGAGAGAAAGAGAAAAACAGTGTGAGAAAGAGGTAGAGAGAGAGAGAAAGAGTGAGACAGAGAGGAAGAGAGAGAGAAAGAAAGAATGAGAGAGAGAGGAAAAGACATAGAAAGAGAGAAAGAGTGTGAGAGAGAGAAAGGAAGCGATAGAGAGTGAGAGAGAGAGAGAAAGAGTGTGTGTGACAGATAGGAAGAGATGGAGAGGGAGAGTGAGTGTTGACACTGTGGAGAAAATCCTTACAGCTCACCTTTCTGCCATCGGTGTGTCTCCAACCACGTGCCCGACCATAGTGCAGTCTTCAAGTTTAGTCATCTGAAACATAGTATAGAATCAGTAATGGCAGAGTACATACAACTGCACACGCCTAATTCCCTGTTTTGCCCCTGCGCACCCAGGCTGCTGCACCCCATCGACTCCCACCGCCCAGAGGTGTCTGCCCGCCTCTGTGCTCACAGGCTGCTGTACCCCATGAAATGAAATCTAATGAAAATAAAATGTATATAGCGCAATAGCTACCCTCAGGCCTCCTAGCGCTTGTGGACTAACGCTGACTAACAGGAGAGGAGTGAATTAGATGCAGTCATTGAAAAGAACAGTTTTATAAGCTTTCGAAAGGAGAGCAGGTTTCGTTCCTTTCGCAGATGGAGTGGGAGGGAGTTCCATAAGTTGGCAGCGTTATGGGAGAAGGAACGCCCGCCCCATCTAGCCTTCCTTATTCTGTGTGAGGTGACTAGGAAGGAAGACATAGAGCGGAGATCTCTGGGGGGCTGATAAGGAGTGATCATGGACTGGATTGAGACTGGGCCCTTCTTCCAGAAGGCCCTATGAGTCAGGCACATGGCCTTAAACTGGATCCTTGCCTTAATTGGTAACCAATGGAGGCTCCTTAGTGCAGGTTTCGCCGATTGTCGACGGGGGACCTGCAAAAGCATGCAAGCAGCATAGTTCTGAATGACCTGGAGCTTATGGATGGTGGTTTGGGGGGCTCCCAGGTAGAGGGAATTCCCATAATCCAGGCGAGAGAGGCTGAGGGCCTGAACCATAATCCTTCTCGCCTGAAAAGGGAGAAGGGGGAGGATCCTACGGAGCATCCTCAGGAGGCCGTAGCAAGTGGCTGAGATTTTGACGGCCTGGTGATTAAAACTGAGCGAGCGATCAAGCCACACACCAAGGCTCTTGATCTGAGTCTTCGGATCAGGTGCGGGACTGAGGCAGTTTGGCCAGAGCGAAACCGGGTTGAATGAGGGTGAGTTGCCCAAAAGCATGAGCTCGGTCTTATCCCCGTTCAGCTTAAGGCACGAGTTTTACATCCACTTGGCAACTTCCTCTAGGCACGGGCCTAGGGTGCTAGACGACCTCTCGGGGTGGTTCAATGCCACCACGAGCTGCGTGTCGTCTGCATATGTGATGATTTTAATGCCAAATGGATGGACAATCTCAGACAGGGGTCTCATATAGATGTTAAACAGCGTGGGGCTCAAGGAGGAGCCTTGAGGAACCCCACAGCTGAGAGACAGCCGGTTGGAGACAACATTACCCTCAACGACCTGAAAGAACCGATCGCTGAGAAAGGATTGTAGCCAAGTTATGGCCGTCCCGGTAACTCCCACACTTTTTAGCCGGTGGAGCAGGGTGCAATGGTTAACAGTGTTGAAAGCAGCACTGAGGTCAAGTAAGATGATCGCTGCCTTGCCTCCCTGATCCAGTATCCGCCTCGCCTCCTCAGTTACTGCCAGAAGAGCAATTTCGGTTCCTTGTCGAGGACGAAAACCAGTTTGAGAATGGTGAAGGAGCTCGTTGGATTCTAGAAATTCTACTAGAATAGAATTTATATGCTTTTCCAGAATCTTACTCATCCAAGTAAGGAGCGAAATGGGGCGAAAGTTGGCTAGGTTGGACTGGTCAAGATTAGGTTTCTTTAAGAGGGCCTTTACCAGAGCACACTTCCATGCGGGAGGAACAGTACCAGAGGAGATGGAGGAGTTGACCAGATCAAGGATTACCGGACAGATGGTGTCGGCAGCTAGAATCAGAGGGAAAGGAGGGGCAGGATCAATAGGGGAGCCTGACTTTACTTTTGCCATGACCAAGTCCAGTGAAGCAAGATCCAAAGGGGGGAATTGCCCGTCCACTCCCACTGCCCAGAGGTGTCTGCCCGCTGCTGTGCACCCAGGCTGGTGCACCCCATCCAGTCCCACTGCCCGGAGGTGACTGCCCATTCCTGTGCACCCAGACTGCTGCATCCCATCCACTCCCACTGCCTAGAGGTGTCTGCCCGCTCTTGTGCACCCAGGGTGCTGCACACTATCCACTCCCACAGCCCAGAGATGACTGCTCGCTGCTGCGGAAACAAGCCTCCCTGCTCACCTTCCGCCACCGGTGTGTGTCTAAGAGGGTCCACCATGTGCCGAAGCAACATCCTCAGGCGTTGCGTACATGCGGTCAAGCCGAGCTCACAATTCAAAGTGGGTGTTGATTGCAGGATGGCCACGCATCTTCGCAGGCTGCTCACGCGCTCAGCTCTGGTGGCACTAACTCAGTGGAACTGAAGTCATCGCCTCGAGGCAGGAGGTCCGTGTTGGGGGGGGGTCGTCAATCTGTGAATCACAGCCTGCTAGACAAAAAGCAAGATAACATTATGCGTCCATCAAAGGAGAGAGAGAGAGAAAGAGTGACAGAGAGGAAGAGAGAGAGAAAGAGAGAAACAGTGTGAGAAAGAGGAAGAGAGAAACAGAGGAAGAGTGAGAGAGAGAGAAAGAGAGAGAGAGGTAGAGAGAGACAAAGAAAAAAACAGTGTGAGAGAGAGGAAGAGATAGAGAGAGAGAGAGAGGAAGAGAGAGAGAAAGAGTGTGAGGGAGAGAAAGTAAGAGATGGAGAGGGGCAGTGAGTGCCCACACTGTGGACAAAACCCTCACAGCTCACCTTTCCGTCACCAGTGTGTCTCCAACCACGTGCCGGGACATAGTGGAGCCCTCAAGCTTACTCATCTGAAACGTAGTATGGAATCAGTAATGGCAGAGTACATACAACTGCACACGCCTAATTCTCTGTCCCACCTTTGTGCATCCAGGCTGCTGCACCCCATCCACTTCCACTGCCCAGAGGTGTCTGCTCGCCGCTGCGCACCCAGGCTGCTGCACCCCATCCACTTCCACTGCCCAGAGGTGTCTGCCTGCTGCTGCACACCCAGGCTGCTGCACCCCATCCACTCCCACTGCCCGGAGGTGACTGTCTGACGCTGCGCACCCAGGCTGCTGCACCCCATCCACTCCCACTGCCCGGAGGTCACTGCCCGCCGCTGCGCTAACAAGCCTCTCTGCTCACCTTTTGCAACCTGCGTGTAGAAAAGAGGGCCTACCACATGCCGCTACAAGCCCCAAGCCCGGGGCCCGTGGACACGGCGCCCTGCATATCATGCAGCCCCGCTCCGCAGGCCACCAGGTCTCACATTTGGTGCTGGGTCTTGATTTCGCCATGGCAGAGGACATACCAGTGCACCGGGCTTTTCATCGCAGGCTGCACACCCGCTCAGCCCTTGCGGTGCCAATAACTCTGTGATCAGCGAGGCGACGCCACGTGGCGGTAGGCCTGCGCTGTCTGATGGCTCAGGCCTACACTGCGGTCCAGCAGGGCACACAAAACCTGAGCTGTCCAGACCGCCGGGACGAGCCATCACCGCAGGCTGTACACCCGCTCAGCAGTTACGGTACCCGTACCTCAGTGGACCGAAAGTCACCGTCCCGTACCGCTGTGCCTGTGCCGGCCGCAGTGCATCCGGTGCGAGCAACTCTGAAATGACGTCGAGCACGTGCGCCCAGTCTTTTTTATTGGCAGGGTCACGTGTCCTGTGATGACTGTGCTGGATGGGTGTGGTGTCGGTGTATACTAGCCGTGAGGGAGTGGCTGTGGCGTACTGACAACTAGGGTGTGACCAGCAGATCATTGCAATGAAAATCTGGGCCATGTAGCGTTGTTGTCCTTCCCTGTAAGCGTAAGCAGAGTGGGCTGGCCTGGTGTATGCCAGTCCTGCGTGAGGCTGTGAAGAATGACTCCGGAGCTATGGGCGTGGCTCCGTCCTGGGCTGTATGAGGAATCAACTGATGCGGGTGTCCCTGTTGTAGTGCTGACGTCACCCGGGTCGCAAGCGCCAATGTGTCACTCTGTGAGCCAAGTCCCACAACATGGCCAACATGGAAGGTACGGGGAATCACTGACCCTACATTCATCCATAGTTCCACACATGAAAGATGGTGGACATGACACATCTGTGTGGATATGAATGTTTATTGCACATTCAGTGGAGTGTTGCAGCTGTAGCAATACAGGGCCATGCAAAGTTCAAGTTTCAGTTTTTGGCACATGG
The DNA here is from genome assembly GCA_963921515.1 of Calotriton arnoldi. Taxonomy (NCBI): domain Eukaryota; kingdom Metazoa; phylum Chordata; class Amphibia; order Caudata; family Salamandridae; genus Calotriton; species Calotriton arnoldi. The sequence continues at coordinate 456,826 of CAWUFW010013083.1, forward strand.
AGGGCAGCCAATTAGAGTCAAGCTTGTGTTCGGGGTTAGGCTGCGCCAACATATGTACTTATACAATTACTCCTCCAATCCCCAAGCACTTATAAATTCACTATACACTCTCCTTGCAGTACTCTAATGATCCAGTCTCTACGTACTTACTTGTACAATGAGCGAGAGAAAGTTACATAACCGAAGTTTTCCCCACTGCCAGAGGTAACATGGTTGCATATGCTGTCCACAGCACAATGTAATGTGGTAGGGCCCAGGGGCGGCATCTTGCATACATAATGAACACACGGACACAGATAGATAGTGGAACTGGGTACGGGCACGTGCGCTCGACTCATTTTTATTACCAGGGTCACATGTCCAGTGACGTCTGTGTTGGATGCGTGTGGGGTGAGTGTAAGCCAGCCGTCCGGGAATGGTTGGTGCTGGCAACAAGTACAACAGTAATCATTGGATCAGCACACAGATTCAATCATAAAGGGTCAATGATTTGTGCTGCACTAAGGTAGGGGCAACAGATGTGAAATAATACACACAAGATTGTATCGTAGAGGGTCCATGACTTGTGGTACACTGAGGTAGGGGCAGCAGATGTGAAATTATACACAAAACATTGTATCATAAAGGGTCCATGAGTTGTGCTGCACGGAGATAGGGGCATCAGAAGCATTCAGCGTGTGCGCAGCCAGCGATGATGCGTGGTGCGGGCGAGCCGCACTGGGACCAATGTCTGTTGCCTACTGGACTGAGTCATCTGCAATCGCGACTCAATGTCAATTGTGAGACCTGCTATCCACAGTGTAGATCGAAGGCAGTAGTCAGCACAGACATCGAAGAATGCTTTTAGTCACTTCCTGTTTACAAAATTCGAGGACATAGAGTACAATTCTCTCTGCAATAAATAAATCATGTCTCAATTTAAATTGTGAGCTCTGCTAACCGCAGTGTAGGTGTATGGAACAAAAGATGAAACATTTATGGAATACACTGTGGAAATATGTAGGTTTCAGGGACGTTATAGTTAGTTGCCTACTGGACTCTGGAAATTAATGAATGAAGACTGAATTTGAATTGTGAGCCCTGCTGAGCACAGTGTAGGCCGGAGGCAGCGGTCAGGAAGGGCCTACAGCCATGTGGCGTTGACTTGAGCTACATACAGTTAGTGGTAGGTGTGGCGCTCAGCGTGTGCGCAGCCAGCGATGATGCAATGTCTCTTGCCTACTGGACTGCGCAATCTGCAATCGCGACTCGATCTGTATTGTGAGCCCTGCTGACCACCACTGTAGGCCGGAGGCACTGGTCAGGAAGAGTCCACAGCCACGTGGCGTTTACTTGAGCTGCATAGAGTTAGTGGTAGGTGTGGCGCTCAGCATGTGCGCAGCCATCGATGATGCAATGTCTCTTGCCTACTGGACTGCGTCATCTGCAATCGCGACTCGATCTGAATTGTGAGCCCTGCTGACCGCAGTGTAGATCAAAGGCAGTAGTCAGCACAGACATCAAGGAATGCTTTTTGTCACTTCCTCTTGACAAAATTCGAGGACATAGACTACAATTCTGTCTGCAATTAATAAATCAAGACTGAATTCAAATTGTGAGCTCTACTGTCCGCAGTGTAGACTGCCATTCAGTGTTCCTTTGGACATGCAAGATGAATTTGGTCATTGTACTAAAGCTATAACTGATATAAAACAAGTTTTTGAAGCAAGGATACTAAAAGGATATTATGTAGGTTTTAGGGACGTAATACTTAGTTGCCTACTGAACTCTGCAATTAATGAATCAAGAGTCAATTTTAAATGTGAGCCCTGATGACCGCAGTGTAGGCCGGAGGCAGCGGTCAGCAAGGGCCCACAGCCACGTGGCGTTGAGTTGAGCTGTACAGTTAGTGTCACCTGAAGCAACCAGCGTGTGTGGAGCCTGCGATGATGCGAGATCCGGGCGGGCCACACTGGTAGCAATGTATTTTGCCTAATGAATTCTGTCTTAATAAGTCCACGTGGCGTTGACTTGTGGTGAACTGAGTTAGTGGCACCTGAAGCACTCAATGTGTGCGCAGTCTGCGATGATGCGTGGTCCGGGCGGGCCGCACTGGGATCAATGTCTCTTCCCTACTGGAGTGCGTCATCTGCAATCGCGACTCGATCTGAATTGTGAGCCCTGCTGTCCGCAGTGTAGATTGAAGGCAGTAGTCTGTACAGACATAAGTCTGTGGTGCTCTGCTGCTGGGTTCGCAGGGGGCCTGTGTCGAGGAGGCTGGCGGTCACGGCGGAGGCCTCATGGCAGGGTGAGGGTTGCCGCCCTGGCAGACGCTTTGGCCTTCCCACAAGTGAACCACGCCCAGAGCCCCAGCCTATTTATTCATACTCCTACGCTGGAATGGTGTACTTTGGAACAGCACACTCCACTTCTGCTTCCAGGGGGGGACAACACAGCTACATGACCGAGATCTTCCCCACTGCCTGAGGTAACATGGTTGCGTCTATTGTCCACAACACTACAAGCACCAGCAGTATATGTCCACGTGGAGAGGTTTGTGCTCTGCATAGTGAGGTCTGTCCACCACATCACCGCTAAACTTGGTATTGTGTGCATTTTTATTGATGGGTGACTTGCGTCCTTCACACATACGTGGTTGCCACATCTCCCAAGATTCAGCTATTGTGTGGCTGAGGGACCATGCCGTTTTTGGAAGGTCCCCTGTCCTGTTCTGCGCTGCCTTGGTGGTAGTAGGGAGGGGGGTGGTCCGGGGGGGAGGTCCTGAGGGTGATGGCAATGGGCGTTGTGGCCTTCTTGGGTGTTGGAGCTGCATGGTCAGTAGCTCTGTGACATGTGTTTGTCTTCAGATGTGGTGCTGGGCTGGGCTCCCTTTCACACTGTAGGTAGTTGTCCTGCTTTACACCAGTAAAAGGCAGATGTTAAATTCCTACTGCTAACGCAGCTTATCGCCTGTTTTTGGATCGCACCCCAGATTTGGCTGCTCGTTGAAAATATCGGGAAGTGGTGTTTTCGGGTTATTTTTGCACGGGAACGCCTACTCTGCAAATTATTAGCGTTAGTTGTCGCTCTCATTTGTGGCAAATTTTTTTGCGGAAGCTATTGTTGGAAAACTGACGATATTGGCTGTTTTCACTAGGTTGAGAATGGAATGATAATTTAAAATCACTGAAAAAACCATAGGTTTAATGAACATTATAATTAGAAATTAGCATTTAAAAAACGTTTGAAATTCACTGAAAAAACCATAGGTTTCAGGCACGTTATAGTTATAAATTAGCATTTAAAAAATCTTAGAAATTCACTGAAAAAACCATAGGTTTCAGGGACGTTATAGTTAGGAATTAGCATTTAAAAAATCTTTGAAATTCACTGAAAAAACCATAGGTTTCAGGGACGTTATAGGTAGCTGGACATTTCACTCGTACAAAACCATAGAAATTCCACTGTTATAGTTAGTTCAGCTAACTATAACTCGCCCCCCCGCAATGCACTGCTGATGACATCACATATTACATCATTCATGACATGGTCAGTGACATCACTGATGACATCACTGATGACATCTCAAATGACATCACTGTCAGTGTGGAAGGAATTCTCCTCTTATTTGCAGAGGGAAATAAGGGTCTTATAAACTCGAGTGGTAACTCCAGGGTTTCTTCTAGAATCGATATGTTTTGAAAACAATCATAAATGTTTTGAAAACAATCATAAATGTTTTTCCAAACAAATGCGATCATGCACAGCGGGCTGTTGGCCAAGAACGAAAAAAAGTGTTGAAGGAAAGACCCTTGATTGGATGGGCTCCTTGTGGAATTTTATTCTACTTATATTGAGATGTTGGCTCTGAAGCTGGTTAATCTTTAGTTTGTATCCTGTGAGGCGGGGTATTTGCACCACACTACTGTGGAGGCTTTAGTGATCCCGTTCTTAAAACCAGGAAGAGTCCCTGAGGATGTACAGGATTATCGCCCACTTTCCATGCTAAATCTGGATGACAAAATACTGAGTAGAGTCTTGGCAATGCACCTATCACCATTAATGCTCAAACCAATACATACAGACCAGTCTGGGTTCATTCTAGGACGAAATATAGTTCAAAATATTAGGAGGGTTCTGGCAATTATGGAATCTGATTTTAATGAGTAAGAAAAAGGGGTGATTGCTGCAAATAAAATTGAAAAGGCTTTTGATAGTCTTCCCTGGGATATACTTTATGGAGTGCTCAATAAGATGGGATTGGGTAACCAATTTATTACATGGGTAAAGGTTTTATATGTGGCACTTGCTGCTTGAGTCAAAACAGGTAGACATATTTTGGAAAAATATGTGGTGGGAAGGGGGGCTCAACAAGGGTGCCCACTTTTGCCATTCTTGTTTGTGATTGCTATGGAACCACTTTCAAGTTGTACAGCATTCTTAAGCATTATATGCAGATGATATGTTGTTATTTCTCAAAGATGCAAACATAGATTTGCCTCATGCTATAAACCTCCTAGATCGGTTTGGGCAAGATTCTTGTTTATGCATAGATTGGAAAAAACATCATACATGTGGCTGTATGGGTGTGCAGATATCTCTGTGAGTGGGTGTGTGAATACCTGTGTGTGTCTGTGAGTGGTTCTATGCGTCTGTGTGAATGACTGTATGGGTGTGTAAGTGGGTGTGTGAGTGGGTGTATGGATGCGTGAATAGGTGTTTGAGTGGTTGTGTGGGGGTGTGAGATATTGTGTGAGTGGGTCTGTAAGTGGGTGTATTTTTTTAATTGAGCACTGGATCCACAGATTTGTTGCAGATTCATGTGGGGGGCTGCACTGAGCACCACAGTAGATCTGCAGATCCTTGTTCTCCCCCAAAAGTATTTTGGCAATTTCTTGCCCATGAGGGGTCCCTCACAGATCCCTCCATCAGTCCCACGGGGTCAGGATACCTCTGTCCTGACCTCTTATATCCTAGTTACACTTTATCCCCCCCTCCAGGAATTGTGTCCCAATTGACAAAATGACGGTGGATCTGCATCTCTAGATATACACAATTCTTATTTCTTTAATATTAGAAAATGAGTCATTAGTTGTGTGGCCTGCAAAAGTCAAGGGTCTACATTTGTCCTCCACTGGGAACCAAACACAACATTGTAGCGCTTGACTCTTATAGGGTAGCGAACCAGAGCAGTCCAAGGCCTACTCAAGGGAGGTGGTGTGTGCTAGTAACCACCATTCACTGATACACAGTAATAACACTCAACAAATTAATGTCCAGTATGTGCTTCTTCTTTTGAAAAAATAAAAATTACATTTAATACACATACAAACTACTCAATACTATGCATCAATTTACAAATGTACACAAGCTGATGGAAATAGTTCTTGATGACATTGCGTAACTATTCTTATCCCTCCCAAAGAGAGAAGACCAATAAATCACATGTCAAAAACATTCACTTGCATTCAAATGCAATACTTGAGCATAACTCAGGGTGAGAGCACTTACTACTTGCAATAAAGCATGCAAACTTTGATCAAGAGTGGTTGTCAACATCATTCTCAAAACAAAGCATTTCATCATAGGATTAAGGGGATTAGTTCAACATAACCATGACTGAGAGCACTTCAATCTGGCAATCAAGCATTTGAGTGGCTATCAGTATCATTATTTCACTAAAACAAGTAAAAGAAAAATGTATAGGCAAAAATGTTTAGGCAAGTCTGGATGATTTATGCTATCCAATTACTTCTAGCATCTAACACGCAATTAAAACATACCCTCTGAAGGCATCACATTTATAATCACAACACATGTACAATTAGAACCTTTCATCCCAAGAGGGAGTTTGCAACATAATATATGTTGAACCTTTTCAGTCCACAAGGACTGGTCTTTGCTCCTAGACCATGCAGCACTCTCAACTGTAGAGAAAAAGCTCCAGCATAGGAAGTGCTTTGAAATTCTTGAAAATGCTTGAGGAGTTAATTGTTTAATGTCCCACCCAGCTTAGGGTGAGGAACCTAGTAACTATTTTGGAGGGAGGCTGCACTGCTCCTGCAGCTCCTCCCCTACATTTGAGATCCTTTTGGTGGTGACCCCATTATCCTGGGGACACCACAAAGCCAAAATGAGTGATTTCCATTAAAAAAGCAGGCAAGCCCCACAGGGCATTATGGGGTGCTCCTCTATGGCCCCGTGCATTTTCTATGAGTGACTCTCCTGAGCCAGGGAGAGCCCCGTCTTACATTTGATATGGATTATTTTCTTTTTGAAAGTGGCCTCGCACTGTGTTACTCTTCTTGGGTTGACCAGTCCCACCCAGGCACCCCACGTGCATCATCACACATTGAAGAACTTGGAGAGCCCACCCGGACTGCCCTTGCCGGCTCCCCAAGTGGCCAGCACACTAGTGTGCTGGTGCGGGAGCCGGCAGCTTCACTCTGGTCAGCCAGTCAGTCAAATCTCCCTTTATGTTATAATAATGAAATCATTACAATATGTATACAAAAATCAGAATTTAAGTTTTAGCATAAAAAGACTACTGTGAGTTAAAAGCTCTTATCACAAGCATAAACAGCCTCAGGAATATATAAAACATGAGAAAGCCCAGTTGGATAGATGCAATAAATACTTTTAAAAATCTAAAACAAAGCCTATAGCTAAAATACCATATCATTACTATGCAGATATCTCAAATGTGCAAACAGTGCATATAGTCTAAAAACCTGAAAGAGTAGTAGTCCAATCACACACAAGAAGAGCCACCGTGAGAAACATTAATATATACACTGAATGAGTTTTTGTACCAATGGTAATCAGACTTATTATGATCGTTAAGTAATTCTTGTAGCAGGCTGATATATTTGCCAAATTTTGGCAGCTCACATGGCTCCTTTATAGTAAAATCAAAATTAATTCCCTCTTTGTGGGTTCGTATCCTATGGGCTACAAACAATTGTTTTAGCAAAGTGCAGCGGGCATTCAACAATGCAGGGCAGCAACACAGTAAATGGTTAAATGTTTCCCTTTTATAACCACAAGTCTGAATTTAACTATCATGGAAAGGGTGTGCCATTTTGGGTTCATATCTTTAATCTGTAGGCACATCCGCCTGGCAGCCAATATTTGTCTAAGACATACCTTTCCATCCGAAAACTGAAGATATAGGTGTGGTCTCAGGCAAGGCAGATGCTGATTAGGATATGATGTAGCCACTGCTTCAAGGATGGGTGTGCTCTTCAATTTGGCCAAATCAGATAGCATTGACAGTGATTTTATCTATCTTTTCAGAATCATTTTGAATGCTGAATGCAAGAGCAAGCATGTATTCAGCTTGAACCGATCCATTTGAGGGTATCCACTGATTTATTTGAATAATTTGACCATGGACTCTTCTTTTGAACTAAGATGTATCGAGCTGATTTCAAGGTATTAGGCGGGCCTTAATAGTCCTGTAGTAGAATTTTAAAAAGGTGCCAATGTTAGACCACATTTGGGCTTCTAATCCAAGTTCTAGTCTGATCATACAACCTCTTGTGTGTTGTGGCAGTCTGAAAATCCTCTTATATGCTTTGAGTTGCAATTTATTCATTATTTTGGTAAGGTTGCCCAGAAAAGATTCATGCTCATAATTAAGTGCTGGTAGAAGGGAGCCCCGTAGAACCCGTCAAATTGGGATTGTAGATGGGCTTTCTTAAATTATGTTAAGATGATAAGTCTGGGGGTAATCAATGCAGCCTTGGTTTTGAGAAGGCCCAGGTGGGTTTTGATTCCTCCATTTGCAGTCAGCCACACGGTTCACTGACAGAATATCGAACACAAAATATTGTGTGGACAGAATATTGTGTCCAAAATATCGAGGACAAGAATATCGAGTAGGTAAGTGCTAATAGATAGGTATAAATTTACTATTCTTAACTCCAGATCTACGTACCTTGAAGATATATATATCGTCAAAGTACATATATGTGGAGTTATATATAGTAAAACTTTACTTACCCATAAGAAATGACCTTCACGATATTCTTGTCCTCGATATTTTGGACACGATATTGTGTCCGACGATATTTGTGCTTTCGATATTTTGTCCACCCACCCAGCCACACATCCAAATAATTATATGAGGTTGTCTTTTGGATTTTAGTAGGGCCCAGGCTCCAGGCATAGTTTATTTTCTTGGTCGTCCATCCTAAAACTACCACTTTTGTCTTTGTCTCATTGACAGTCATATTATTTACCTCATTATATTTTTGAAGGGCGTTCAGGGCTTTTTGAATCCCCATTCTCAAGTAATCTAATAAAACAATGCCATCTGCATATTGTAATAATGTGACCTTAACTACCCCGATATTTGGTGGAATCAAATTTGCATATTTTAGGACCGAGAACATGTCTGCAGTATACAGATTGAATAGAACGAGGGCAAGGACACAACCTTGCTTTAATCAGCTGTCTGGTAGAATTTTCCCTGTTGTAACTGTCTGAAATAACTTGATCTTCACCCAGTCGAGGTATATGATGACAATAATGGCCGCAGCAAATAATCTGGGATACCCCAATTCTGTAATTTCCTCCACAATTTGTTCCTGTCCACTCTTGTCAAAAGTAGAAGAATAATCAATAAAACATGCATAAAGGGGGTGCGTCTTCTGACTTGAGGTTTGTTGGATTAAATAAGATAGAGCCACAATGTTGTCAGTGGTTGATGAGTTTGCCCTAAAGCTAGTTTGGCAAAACAGAATCATTTCATTTTCTTCTACCCAAGACTCCAGATCTTTTAGGAGGACAGAGGCATATCCCTTGGCTTCAATATCAAGAAGGGCAATGAGACGTTAATTGCCTGGATCCTGTCTGTCATCCTTCTTGAATATTGGATGTAGTATGGAGACACTCCAACTTTCTGGAACCTGCCAAGTGACTGAGCATGTATGATATAATGAGAGAAGTAAGGAGGTCCACAGGTCAATGTTGTCCATGAAGACTTGGGCTGGGATTCCATTTGGACCTAGACCTCCCATTATTCTGAATTTCCACATGGTTTTTGAGATTAGTTTTGCCGTAAAAACTGTGTCTTTCTTTAAAACCTCGGACACTGCACATAGATTGTTTGTGGAGGAAGCACATGTTGTTTTAGCTGCATACAGTTTGTTTATATGCTGCGTCCACTGAGCCTCGTCTATCACATTGGTTCTTGCGCTTTATTGAGACATTTTGTTTTTAATGTAGCTCCATAGTTCAGCCTGGCTGCATTTGCATAACAACGAGTGTACCTGTGGCCATTCTTTATCCATTTCTTTACGCTTAGTGGACCAAATCAGTTGCTTATGCAAGTTTAATTGTCCCTTCAGTTTCTGTTGCAGGTCTGTTTTAAGTTGCAAATTTTGAGTTTTGTGTCGTAATTTCTGCAGCCTGACTATCTCCCACTTGTTTTCTGTTCTAGGATCCTTTTGTTGGAACGGTCTAGTAGTAGGCCTCAGTGAAAGAAATGTAGGGCCTAGTTAAGAATGGATATCTTGGATAATAGTATCCCAATTTTCAAACAGGAATTTGCCATTTTGAGTCTTAAGAAAGGAGCCACTGATGGATTTCCAAACTTTGAATTTTTGTATGGGGACTGGGCCCCATTTTATTTACCAAATTAATTGTGTGTTTTCATCACCTTTTGAGGTGCCCACTGTCTTTAGATGGTCACGCTTCATCGAGTTTAATTGCAGCACCGTACAAAGTGGAAGATGGCCACTCTCTTGCAATGGGAGAATTTTAAAACTCTCCAGATGCCCAATGATTTTGTCCGTAGTAAACACATAATCAAGTGTGCCTATTTCTTTAAAGACTTTAGGAAATCGTAGATCTACTATACTGTTTTCCAGTGTATGCTGGATAGATTTGAGAGTATGTTTATTAAACAAGCTATGTAGCAAGTTAAGCTGCGTGCTCGCTGGCGAGTGTTCGGGCATTGGAGCTCGCAGTTGATGGAGATTGAAGTTCTCTCAAATTATTATCTCATGATTAACATAATCACAGAATACACCATCCAGTGAGTCACATAATTGTGTCATAGTGTTTGACCGCTCAGGGCCTAAACTATTGAAATAAAGGTTAATCAGTAAAAATCCTTATCCTGCGGTCATTGATTTTTGTGCCTTTCTGTTAATTGCTCGAATCATATCATCCTTAACTGAGACTCTTTTTACTTTCAGCTCCAAGCCAATGTTAAGAAATAAATAGAGGCCTCCAGAGGGCCTCCCAAATATATTTAGTTTGTTCGCAATGTGATGCATTACATGAAAGCCAGGTATAACTATAGGACTTATTAACCAGGTTTCCTGGAGACAAAGTAGATTGAAGGTTGCTATCCGTATACTTGTAAGAGGGGAATTAAGTAATCTAAACAGCCAGCTGCGTTCCACGATAATACCTTTAGTTGTGTTTTGCATTCCGAGGGTAGTTTGCTGGTTCTAGGAGCAGTTCTGGATGTCACTAGATAAAGTGGAGTCTAACCAGCTCCAGTCCTTTATAGGTCGAACCTAGCAGTAGCGTGCTTGTGCTATTCGCTCTGTGAGGGTTTTTAGTGTAGCTCCTATTTCCCTTATAGGCTCTCCGCATTGGAATAATATATCCTATAGGTTTGACATAGGACTAAGGTCGGTATGTCCCTAACGAGTATATTAAACTTAATTACTTGTGCCAGCTAGCTCAGAGGCCACTAGAAACTTCTTGATGACAAGAAGGGAGTAGTTTCTGGCAGCCGCAAAACATGACCACTGTGTTTCTCTTACAGAATCAGGACGTGTCCCAGAGTCATAGAAACAATAGATAACTATTTCACTCAGCTCAGTCGTGCATATCTTGGTTACTCTCAAAGTTACACAGAAATAACAGACGGGCGTTTCAATAAAGGATTTATTGAACAGTCTTGTTTCTGTTGTAAGTTAGATGTGCTGTTACGATCACAAGACAGTATGCGAGATAAATAATGTACAGAGTGAGCAGTAGAAATAAATAATACTGCGTTAGCATTATCTCTTCAGCATATATGCATTTACATAAAATTACACAGCCTAAAAATGCGAGTACTCATACGATGCGTTTCTAGCCTAGTTCTACCCCAGTGTACCTAACCTGTCCTAGGTGTAGGGAGAAGTAGAAGTAGGTGATGTAGTCCTGACTAGAGTATACTAAGAGTATGTTAAGCTTAGTATGCCAAGAGTCTAGTATGCCAAGAGTCCCTCTAGGTTCTAGTCTGCTCCATACCTGAAGAATGAGAGAGGTAGGAATCTCTTTCCCTAGACTCGAACTCCAACACCCCGCAAGGGAAGTTAGATCACTGGAAGCTGGACTCTCTGCGTGCAGGAATGACAGCGTCTTCTCAGTGCGTCTGGCCGGGAATCGGGCTCCTCTGAAGTCGAGGTCTCCTCTGATTTACAGGGGTTTGGGAAGGTATATTTATACCTGAAAATGTTAGCATTGACGTGATTTGGACAGCGAAAGATGTCATGAATGAATCCCTAAGGAATAATGGTTCATGCATAATATATGAGTCCTTGAAGAAATCAATAGTCCTGGGCAAGGGAAACTCCCGCAGCCTAAGGGTCTGTTTTTTCATGAACTCGTTGTGAGGCTAGGGTGGACGGATGTCGGAATCCATGCCTGTATTTGGAGTGCATGGTTTATGCCTAAATAAGGTCTGGGATTTTATGCCTATATAAGGGCAAGGTGAATTATGCCTATATAAGGACATGAGTCTGGAAAGCCCGTTTATGGACACCCTAGGAAATATACAACACCCACTCCTCTTTCGTGTTTACGATAATACTAAATGCTAAACATATAAAATGCTAAAACATTAAAATGGAGTACTGCATATAAAAACATATCCAAAAAGCATTAAAAGACATATTAAAAATGCAAAGGTTTCTGTACATCATTAAGCAATGCTTTTCATTTCCAGCATAAAGTTCAGTAATAAATGCAATTGGAATGAAATATAAAAGCAATATTTACATATGACGAAAATGATCGATAAGTTTGTTCAAAATCAAAGTCATTTCTTGTCATGAAAATTAAATGAACTGATTTAGACACACAAGATGACTAAGTGTCCCTGGAAGTACTGCCAAGTCCGTATTATAAGGCTAGTTCTACTTTAAGCAGACTGAAGTGCCATTTTCATTCGAAAAATGGGACAAAAGTTCAAATTTGGTAGAGTTCCAAGTTTTTGAAAAATGAAGGCCAAATTGTTACTGCATCTCTGGAACACAGTATGCTGAATCAGAGTCAGTTTACGGGTCTGGTGTAAACATGAGATCATCTATTTCAATAGACAAAACATCATCCACAGTCGTTGGTGTAAGTTGGAACACCTTGTGTAAGAGATTGACCGCACAAAGATGTGAAGCATCGCTCTCAGCATAGGTTGCCGCAGCAATGTTCGCGTCCGTTGTTACCTGTGTGCCTGGAGTTGTCTCTCGTACCTCAGCAGCTGCCGGAAGCGTCTGTGAGATCTCAATGAATGCTGACATCAGTATTGGTAGCCGCTGGGGACAACACAGAGCATGGGCCGTTATCGGGACCAGCAAAGTATCGACATCCTTTGGCGTGGCTGATGGATATGTTAGACAAGCGTCCAACACGCATTCTTCACCGCATAGTAGGCATCGTAGAACAGGTAAGATGCAATCTTGCCAGATTGGTCTGAATGACAGGAACCAAGTTGTATTAAGGTCCCGTAGACGAGTCATGCCCAATAGCTGTACTATTCGCTCACGGCACTGTCTTTCAAGGAGAGCTTTCTCCATTTCGCTCGGAGTGATGTCTGCGAATAGGCTGGCCATAGCGCAATAGCAGAAAGATGAATAAAATTCCGGCAACAAGTGCGAGAATTAATGGTATGCCACCAAACACCGAATGTGCAAAGTTGGGGATAATTCCAAGTATAGCCTGGAAAGGTGCTAACAGACCGGAGCAAATGCTCTTAAATACATGTACAATTCCGGTCGTATCTGACATGTTAAAGATACGTGATACCATTTCTACGAAATGTATAGGGCAGTTTGTACGTATTAAAGTCTGTATCTCAGCCGAAGTCCTTGCTACTTGTAGATCATAGGTTTCTTTGGCCGAGGTCAAAGGCACTGTTTGCTGTAAAAGCATGGCTTTCATTCTGCTCAAAGTATCAAATCTTATAAAAGAGACGTTCAGCGAAGGCCATAGCGGCAACTCCTGACTGTGTCTATTGGGGAAACAATACTTGAATACAGCAAGTGACCCTGGAGTTGACCGTTACTAGATATGGGATGCCTGGCAACATTCCACAGCAACTCTGATCATTCAACATGAGGTAACTCCCGTTAGAAAGTTGTCCAAACGTTGGATTAATAACAGCAGCTGGTGTACCCCACTGATGGCAAGACAAATTTGCCACAGAACCATTACAAGTCCCGTGTAAAGAAATGTCCTGACACATAAGTGAACCGGTCAGTGCATGTTTACAGTTGGTACCGCTAAGAAACACTTCACGATCCCCACTCCAACATCTATGTGTATACGGTAAATCCCACGATGTCTTAATGTATTCCTCACCCAACCTTTCATATTTGCCTGCTTGCATTTGTATGAGGCAATACTGAAACTGAAAAGTTGTCACAGGTAATGTTATTTTGCCATGAATAACCCATTCTGTAGCTGGTTTTTCTGCCACTGTGAATGGTAACTTCTCCAGGTTTTCAATGCTCAGCACTGTATACCTTGCTCCTCTTTGTGCCAATTCGATCTGTTTATCAGTGAGATTGTATTCCGCAAACAGAGACGACGTGTTGATGAAACGCCAAGGCACATAGCCCGCTCGCAAAGATTGCAGCGTACAGCTCAATGACACTATAGAACGTAATTGAGATTGACCTTGTTGTAACATAGCCAAATCTTGTTCTAGAATGTCGATAGCAGAGGATACAATGCCATCCAATGAATATATTCTGGAGGACAAAGTTGTTAACCCATTGTCGACCACAGAGAGTGTTTTCTCTAAATTAATACGATCAAGTTCACGTATTCGTTCTGCGGCCTCTATCTGTGACACTTTCCATGCTTCATTATAAGCAGCATAAATGCCGGCATATATGAAACGTTTTTGACGCGGTTTTCTTGGTCCAAGCAAGAATTCCCTAAGATCTGCGTCTCCTGTAAGTAAGGATAAGTGTTGTTTCACATCCTGTAGTGTAGATCTATGCAGCCAATCGAGGCATAATTTTCCTACACTGTATGTTGTTACAACCCCCGGATGTTGTCTTTGGACATATGTTGGGTCTGGCCTATGAATAGTAAAGCCCTGAGTTTTGTTCAAGAACCTTTCCTGACAGTTGTTTGTGTCTATGGGCCAGATCAACCATTTCTTCCAATTTGGATCAGATCTGTTGAGTTGTAGTATATTGTCAACTGTCACCACTGCCTTTGTATTATTATCACTGGCAGGTGTTGGCACAGAAGGTGATTTCATCTCTTTTATCTTGGCTAATCCAAGACAAGATGTTTGTTGGACGGTTTCATTCAAAAACAATATTTGTTCAGGGATGATACAGGCTCTAAATAAAGCTTCTATACCCTGTACTTGCCAATCTTTACTACCCCAGACAGTTTTTGTCTCTATTGTGTCTTTCCATAAGTCGAAACCCTGTGTTGACAGTTGGGCAATAAATGCTGCAGAGTAAATCTGTTTTGTATTTGTTAACATCATTTTCAGTCCTGTTTTGTTTACATTGCTGTAGTAAAGCGTTTCTGGGTCAGATGTATTGTATCCTGAAAAATATGGAAACTTACTAGCAAAAGTTTTTGAACTACCTTGTGGTGGTGTAGGACAATGTTCCCATTGGTTAAACATAAACACATTTCTTGGATATGCAGTTTTATGCAAATAATGATGATTATAGTGGTTATAACAATACAGTTCTTCATAGTCTGATGAACCCTCTAAATATTCATTTTTAGAAAATGCAGCAGATTTTTCTAGATCAAACATTATGTCATGTACAGTTTCTAAGTCCCAATCATCTGAATAGGTACTGGACATAATTAAATCACTTAGTGAAATTTTAAACAAATTTGGAATGTTCAATTGTTCCGTTGGTCCGAAAATTTCATAATCTGTTTTGTCCCACAATATACCATCCTGTATAGGAACAGCTGTGATGTTCACTGATGACAAGTCTCTTGCTTCACCATGGGAAGATTTATGTGGTTTCAAAAGTACGTTAACGCCTTTTCCTTCACTGTTCACATGGATGTATCTGCCACTTATAAGCACGCTTACAGTTGTTACCAAAGCTAGCCAGAGCAGGAAAACAAAAAGTCCAGATGTAATCCAGAGTTCAATCCATGGAGAAACCAGATAAGTCTTTTTCAGAAAGTGAATAAAGTCTTGTACTTGCTGCTTTAATTTCAAAGTTGCTGGCGCCGTTTCAGGTTCATTTGGATCTTCTGAGAATGTATCAAAGTCAATGAAATAGCCAGAAGCAGTTCTGTCAATTGTTGGAATTGCATCAGGATTTGTAGAAATCACAGGAGACAGTTCATCACGTGTCACGTTGGTGTAGACAGGTGTATTTGGACGAACTGTTATTTGGTTGTCAAGAGGGATGAGTTCCATAGCTTGGTTGCTTAGTCCTTCATTTGTTACAGCTGAATTCTCGATCGCGATCAGTCTTTCAGTCTGAACCTCTTGAATAGTAGCGAGAGGAGTGCGTCTGCTACTGAGGTCGGAGTCCACGAGGCCTACTGCTTAGTATTGGCCACATACTGTGGTTTGATCAGGTCGATGGACACAAATCTTTTCTCCTTTCTTCCAGCAAGGGGCGGCAGAAGTACTGTCCTTGTTCCTTGAACAGCTAGAACAGGTACCGGTTGTCTGTAAGAAGGTCCAAATTCCTTCTTGTCCGCGATTTTTTCTCTGACTAGATCCCCAACTTTTGGAATCCAGACAGGCCTTGCTGGGACCGCCGATTTTTCCCCAGTGGTGGTTGGCTGTAGGGATACGTTGCTTTGTTTCGTTCTTAATTTGTTAAGATCCTGTAAAACAGCCAAACGATCTTTGATATCAAATGGTTTATTTTCCACCACTGTGCCTACGTGTTCTAAGTCTGGAACCCACATTCTTGTCCCAAATAGGCTCTCATATGGAGTGACCCCCCCTAGAGAACTTCTTGGCAGATTGTTGAGAGCGCGCTGTATGCTATTGAGGTGTTTGACCCACCCATCACCCGAACCTAATACCCTAGCTGTTATAGACTGCTTTATGTCCCGGTTTTTCCTTACCACAACAGAATTTCCCTCAGGATGGAATGGAGAGGAGTACCGCAATGCAACGCCCAGACTGGCCATGGCCTCCTTGTAAGCACTAGAGCTAAACGCAGGACCCTGGTCAGAATGTAGCGTGCCTATTGCGTATGTGCCGATAAAGACTCACAAATCTTTTATAACAATTCGAGCGTCAGCCGAGCGCTGAGGCCATAACCATAGGAACCTAGAGCATGAATCCACTGCTACCATGATATATTTATAATTACCGTCCCTCTGCAAGGGACCGCAGTGGTCCAGGTAAACACAAGCTAATGGTTTATCCGAAATTAAAAGGGGTGTCTGCGCAGGACGTTTCACTGTTGAGACTTTCATCTGTTGGCAAATTTCACATTCTAAAACATAGGTTTTAGTTTGTTTCCGAATGCAAGGCCACCAATATCTTTGCTTGAGTAAAGATACTGTCGCTGAAACACCTGCATGGGCAGAAGCTATCCCTTTGTGTGCTGCTAGGATTAGTCCTAATCTGCATTCCTTGTTTGGAATTACCCTATCCCCCACTCCAGGGATTCGAGCAAAAGGAACGTTGTTCGCATCAATTCCATAAGAGTACTTGAGTGGAAACTTTTTTGGTAACGCTGCACTGCTGCCTTTGCTCGAAGCATTGACAGCTAACATTATCTCACCCTCTATTTTTGTTTTTGAACGAGTGATCGCAGCTACGGAAGCCGTCTGAACAGCCCCCTTTGCGGCTTCGTCAGCCAATGAATTCCCTGCAACGTGAACGCCATCACGCTGATGACTCAGTGTGTGAATCACGTGAGCCTTTGGTAGTTCGTTTTTCAACTGAACTACTTGTTCCCAAAGCAGTTTGTGCTTTATTGTGCCACCTTTCGCATCTTTGAAACCATTTTCAAGCCAGGTTCGTATATAGTCATTATACGACTGAACACAGTAAAAGGAATCGCACACGATTAGTGTGAGGAATTCTCAATCCGTACTCTCAAGTGCCAGTTTGAATGCCTGTAGTTCAGCTCGCTGAGCTGTACAATCACCTAGTGATTGAGTTTTTGTGACCATAGGTCTGAAGATGCCATTTCGCATGCGACCTTTAACGATAGCACACGCTGCACTGTAAGCTTGCTTACTCCCTGTTGCGGGTTGTGCGGATCCGTCAGTGTAAATTATGAATTCATACTGATCGAGAGGCAGAATCTCAGTGGGCAGAGGACATTCTTGTTCATATTGGAGAAATGCTTGTGTTTTTAAATCTGGATCAAAAACATATTCAACATCAGTTGCAGCAAGAGAATTAACCCATTGTATCCATCTCGGATGTAGTGCTTTAGCATTTGGAATGCTTGCTTTTGTGACCGCTTCTAAAGCTGGTACCGGGGTTATGACAATTATGCGTTTCCCTTGGGCTAAGGCTCTTTCTTTTGCTACAGCTGTTTGAACTGCTGTTAGAATTTTTCAGTAGAACTGAATCGCATTTCCGCTTGTGTGTACAAATGTGATTTGTACGCGATTGGTACTTTTTCACCCTCATTGAAGGTTAAGTAGGTGAATCCACATTGACCCGAAATTATTCGAATCACCAAATTTCTTTGACTTACGCGTGTTTGTAAGTGTTTGGTTGCTAACATGTTAGCCTGAAGTGAACGTAAAATTTCTGTGTGTTCGTTTGTCCAGTTTTTGATTAAAAAATCAGGTTTGATTAATGCGTAGAGAGGTTTAACCCTTTCTGCATAGTTTAGTATGTATGTTCTTCCAAAATTTAGGAAACCCAGAATGGATTGGAAGTTTTTTAGCGTCTTTGGAGGTTGGAGCAGCGCACATTTCTCTAGAATTTAGCTGCCAAGCTCTTGCCTTCACTTGAAAGCTCATATCCCAAAAATAGGACATTGAGATGGGCAATTCGGGACTTTTTAAAGTTGAACTTGTAGCCCTCAGAGGCGAATCCCAGTATAATGGTGCTCACCCTGTTCAAGTGTTTTTTCAAGTCATCGTCTGTCAGATAGATGTCATCGACATAGGACAATGCCTCGTTGTCATAAATTTGTAATAACTCCGTTACTCTCGCTGAGAATAAACCTGGGCTGTTCTTGAACCCTTGTGGGAGTCGACAAAAGTGACGCTGGGTCCCCATTATGGAGAATGCCGTTAAGTACCTACTTTCAGGTGCTATATTTTGACAAAAGAAACCATTTGAGATGTCTAATGTTGTTTTGTATTTTTTACGCACAATGTTATTCATTAATGCTATGCTATGTGCATTTTGCACTGCAAAAGTTTTAGAACAAGTGTTTAAATGTCTGTAGTCCAAAACTAGACGATATGTATTGTCTGGTTTGGAGACAGGAAACAAAGGATTGTTCATGGAGGAGGTGCATGTTTCAATCACCCCTTGTTATTCAAGTTGATCTAAGATCTCCCTGACCTGTTTTTTAGCTTCTTGCTTAATAGGATACTGCCTCTGTGCAGTTGGTTCATGTTTCAGATTTATTTTATGGTGAGGTGAGTCCTCATCCCATCCTACATGATTTTTATATAATGCTGGAGCCTGGGCCACTGCCCATTTTCTGGCATATGTATATTTTAGGTGAATTGGTATGTGATTGGAGAAGGAAGGCATAATAATGTCCTCGCCGTGTGGGCACTCCCTGACAAATTGTGGTGGCCAGTCCTTTTCTGCTAGAAGTATGTCATAACCCTTTGATAGTCTTTCCCAAAAGAGTGCTTTAACCTGTCTAGGTTTGTCTCCCTCCATCCGGAGTGTTATGTCAAATAACTTTTGTGGAGTACTAACCCTGGTGTCTACAGTCTCTACCGTAATGTACTCATTCAAGTCCACTATCTCCAGAAGTTCCTTCAGGTTCTGGCGAGCTATTGTGACTTCTGCTGCACTGTCCAGCATTGTCTGAGCCCATTCTCCGTTCTTGAGTTGTGTTCTCAGTATTCTCGGCATGTCTGATCTTTAGACCTGCTACTTTCTTTTTGGAGAATTGAGGTTTTGCCTTAGTTTTTGGAGCGTGTTTGTCGTCTTTCGATTTCACGCGTTCTTCTCTATGTTCTGTTCGTCCTCTTCTTTCCGAAGTCTGTGATGAGACCTGAAAGGGACGAGAGGAACGTGTATCAGTATCTTGATACCTATCAGGTTTTCTCAAATTATCCCTATTCCTGAGGTTATACCTCCTTTCAGAGGGCTCCTTTTGAGGAGACCTACCTCGGGATTGAGAACCTTTCTCATTTGAATTTTGTGTAGTAGACTCCCACTTCTTTTTAGAAGATGTAGGAGTTTGTTTAATTGAGTCCTTCTCAGGACTTTCAGATAGTTTCGGTTTAACTGGTCGTCCACCCAAACTATCTCTGCCTAATTCTGCATAAGATTGTTCTATTATTCTGGGTAGCTCTGTTTGATGTTCTGTAACATCAAATTCCCTTAATTTTTGTCGGATCGCCACTGCTGCTGCCTCCTTTAATATTAGCTAATATTATTGTTGAGACCTGGTCAACATTTTTCAGTAATTTCATACCTAAATTTAAAGCAGGCTCTTCCCCGTATTCGTTTTGAATTTGTTTTAGGACATCAGGTATTACCGCTATTGACGGAATGCCGTGTGTTTTAGTGTAGATGGCAGCAAAGACTGAGCCCCAAGTGGTGCAGTCTTCCAGTTGTGGTGTGATCCCCATCGGTAAACTGATGGTTAGGATTCTGTGTTTCTCATGTGGGCTAGTATTTGGAAATACTGCTTCTATTTGAGTAATTTTTTGAGCTATCCAAAATGGAATTTGCTCCCGCTTAGTGGGCATTTTATCCATGACTGCGTATAGAGTCTGTGGTGTAATTTTTAGAGTATTCCCCTGGTGAGGGGCGTGATTTGGAATTGTTAATGGTGGTTGGACTGTAAAAGTCTGCATGACATATTGAACCAATTGTCTGTAGATTTTTATTAACTCTGTGAGTTGAGTAAGTAGTTCCTCATCTGACATTATTTCGATGTCGGGATGAGGTGTATAGCCGGCTAGAATCGGCCATGTTGCTCCTGGTCTACCTAGTGGACCGAGCCTGGTTATGTTTTTGTGATGTTTTAGGGCGCCTTTAAACCAGAGCTGATGCTCTTGGTATGTTAATGGAATTTCTATATCCTCGAAAGGAATGTATTCCTCTGGTGGTTCATCTTCTTTGTAGAAGTGAAACAAGTGTGCTACTGAATTGGATTCAGGAAACATTACCCATGAATAGAATACCTCTGTCTGAAAGGATTCATGTGCCTCAATCACGAAAACTGCTCTACCTCCTCTCGGTGATAGGCCATGTTTTATAAGTTTTAGAGTAACGCTCTTCTTAAGTTTGGAGCGATGTCGATGACACCCTCCTCGGTTTCATTTAAACCTGTGTTGTTAAAAAGTGCTGGCTGGGCTGGATCAGCCGCAGCTCCACCGTTTCCGGTTTCAGTGTCGGAGCCAGGCATTTTGTTTTTTGAAAAATGTAGAGCAAGTTTCAAGGAAACAAAGATAAGGTGCACAATATTTTGGAACACTGTATCCTTCAACGTTGAGCAAACCAAACAGCTAATATATAGGGTACTGCCCTATGTAGCCGTGGCGGATACTAACCCTGCCCACTCCAGACGTCTTTTGGAGTATATGGGTAGGGGTCTCTTGAGAGAAAAAAAAGAAGCACGGCTGAGTTACTCAGTATCTAACGTTAAATTACTGCCTTACCAAACCGTTGGGCGCCATGTAGTGTAGCTCCTATTTCCCTTATAGGCTCTGCGCATTGGAATAATATATCCTATAGGTTTGACATAGGACTAAGGTCGGTATGTCCCTATCGAGTATATTAAACTTAATTAACTTAATTACTTGTGCCAGCTAGCTCAGAGGCCACTAGAAACTTTTTGACGACAAGAAGGGAGTAGTTTCTGGCAGCCGCAAAACATGACCACTGTGTTTCCCTTACAGAATCAGGACGTGTCCCAGAGTCGTAGAAACAATAGATAACTATTTCACTCAGCTCAGTCGTGCATATCTTGGTTACTCTCAAAGTTACACAGAAATAACAGACGGGCGTTTCAATAAAGGATTTATTGAACAGTCTTGTTTCTGTTGTAAGTTAGATGTGCTGTTACGATCACAAGACAGTATGCGAGATAAATAATGTACAGAGTGAGCAGTAGAAATAAATAATACTGCGTTAGCATTATCTCTTCAGCATATATGCATTTACATAAAATGACACAGCCTAAAAATGCGAGTACTCATACGATGCGTTTCTAGCCTAGTTCTACCCCAGTGTACCTAACCTGTCCTAGGTGTAGGGAGAAGTAGAAGTAGGTGATGTAGTCCTGACTAGAGTATACTAAGAGTATGTTAAGCTTAGTATGCCAAGAGTCTAGTATGCCAAGAGTCCCTCTAGGTTCTAGTCTGCTCCATACCTGAAGAATGAGAGAGGTAGGAATCTCTTTCCTAGACTGGAACTCCAACACCCCGCAAGGGAAGTTAGATCACTGGAAGCTGGACTCTCTGCGTGCAGGAATGACAGCGTCTTCTCAGTGCGTCCGGCCGGGAATCGGGCTCCTCTGAAGTTGAGGTCTCCTCTGATTTACAGGGGTTTGGGAAGGTATATTTATACCTGAAAATGTTAGCATTGACGTGAGTTGGACAGCGAAAGACGTCATGAATGAATCCCTAAGGAATAATGGTTCATGCATAATATATGAGTCCTTGAAGAAATCAATAGTCCTGGGCAAGGGAAACTCCCGCAGCCTAAGGGTCTGTTTTTTCATGAACTCGTTGTGAGTCTAGGGTGGACGGATGTCGGAATCCATGCCTGTATTTGGAGTGCATGGTTTATGCCTAAATAAGGTCTGGGATTTTATGCCTATATAAGGGCAAGGCGAATTATGCCTATATAAGGACATGAGTCTGGAAAGCCCGTTTATGGACACCCTAGGAAATATACAACAGGTTGAGTATGCTGTGTAAGCCTCGCCCACTCTCCGCCCATAATTTACATTGGCTGGTGTCATTGCCCTTGGTAAATGCTGGCTTCCGATTCTTTATGAGGCTTGTTAGTCTCTCCTTGTTACCACCCTGTCTCCATTTGGTACCGCCTATGAGGACTCGATCTTTTACTGTGTCCTAACTCGGGAGCTTTCATTACTAGTTCTGAGAACTATTTACTTCATTAAGGGACACAGCATGCACGGGGTGCCAGCTTCGGTAATGGCAGCCGCTTCCTAACCTAATTTGCATTTTGTTTTCTTTTATTTTTTTAATTTCAAACTTTAATACGGAGCGCGGCACCCGCTTTAGGGACACCGCGCTCAGTTTATTATTATTTTTTATTTAATACCGAGTGCAGCGCCCGCTTCAGGGAGACCACGCTCGGTTTATTTTTTATTTAATAATATTGTGGACATACTTTAGCAGCGCTGCACCCGTTTCACGAGCGCAGCACTGGTTTTACTTTCATTTTGTGTCTCTTTCCCCGCTCCTCCACCCCATTGTCTCTGCTCTTCCTCCCTCCCCTTCCCTTACAATCATTCACGTGCTCCAGCTAGGTCTGGGCTTTAAACAAACCGCAGAAGTATGGTTTGGCAAGCATAAGCCTGGCAGAGCTGCTGCAAAAAGCGTGCAAACAGCTGAAGGTGTGTACCTTTTAAATTTCTCCACTATGGACAATGCATTCACACTACTCCTTCTGTTGTGTATGTATCATTGCACTCAGGGTCTTCTGATATTTAGAATGTTTACATTTGTTTTCACTGCTCGTGCCGGACGCGCCCTCATTGTGTAGTTCTTTGCTTCAACTGACTACCGAATTTCACCTTAGCCTTCTTCTATATTTTCAACTAGTTCATAGTATCGTTCCTAGGATATTCTAGTCAAGTATTCGGGAGTTCACCGGAAGGAGGTACAATGTGTCAGGATGATAAGCACACCTAATAGGGAGCACAGATTGTATACAGTGTTGCTATTTCCACCAAGCGTGTCACGCCGCTTTACACACCTAATAGCATAACAACTATTCTGGCAAGAATATTCTCTTATGTTTACACTTCTAATGTGTGGTGTTCCACACAGCTCCTAAATCATCTTGCTCTGCAACTATACAATATTACTGCACCTTTGTTGTGGCAAACACGCACGGTAGACAAAGTAATGTTCAAGACTTTAATCCAGAAGAAAAGCCCACAAAGAATGCACAGTTATACAACCGAGGTGACTTCAATATCAAGGGGCGCAAACCCAGGCAACAGTGGAACCTCATAATCTCCATGCGTTATAGTAATACATAGTAAAACCTCTAAAAGAGAACGTGCACTAAAAATAATAGCTAACATATAATACAATATCTCCCTTTCCTCAAACGAGCACTGACAAAAATAATAAATCAAAACCAGGCATATATATGGTAAAACAGAGATAAAAATAATAAAGAAACTATCACATTACAACATCTTTAAACCTCTGAGATAGTTGAACATTCTTTCTGCTGTTTTATATCTGCACATCAGCATGGCTAATACAACTACTCACACAATATCCTCCAGCAGTATACTCCGAGACTTGTTCTCAACTATCATTACTACTAACATCAGTGGGAAAGGAATTGGTTTCAAAGTCTCCCTATGTTATTCTAGAACAATCCACTCAAAAAATCCCACAATGTCTGACTGTTTTTTTTCATTTCCATCATGCTTCCCTTTATTTCTATTTGATACAGCTTTATTTTGATTGCAGAACTTCTATTCCACCATCCTTCAACAAACTTGAATTTCCTTTTTGAACTTTAAAAGGTTTCTTATTTCAAACCCAATCTCCTTCTGTAAACATGTTACATTTTACAAGCCACACGAATCCAATAGTATTTCTTTCAAATTTTGCTTTCTACTCACACAGTACCTCACTACCATATTCACATAATCTCAAAGGGCTTTTCACTGCACCCTTGTGGAGACCATCGTTTCCCAGCTTCTCTACCTTCAAGAAGTAAAAAAAGATGTGAATCCAGTCATTCAACATTTTTATGGAAACGAAATGAGTGCCATTTTTAAAAACAAGAAATTCCGGATCTCCTTCCTTTGAGAAAACATCTAGATTAAAAAAAAAAAAGAAGAAAATTCACCACACTTTCGGTATTAAGTAAACTAACAAAGTGATAGTTGATCCACTTAAAATAGTAAACAGTTAAATCAGTAGGAATCACATGTTTTGTGGTATCAAGTTATATGGACCTGCAAAACCAACAGCTAATTTCAGCCATGCACGCTCAGGTAATGGATTTAGATCAAACTTTCCTTAGCTTATTTTCCAGAGCTTATCAGATAACAATTTTCACATTTGTTCACATATTCCTCAACACGCACATCAATGATAATACTTCCTCAACAATTTTTTAGTGGTTGATATGCCAGGGTGTCAACTATGTGCTATATCAATCAATGTGCTTTTCAAACATTCTGGAGCGAAAACCAAACCTTGTCTGGTACTCATGCAGCTCTCAGTAAATTATTCTGCATTTACAAAATGCTGGTTGCTTTCGGACACAGAACATTTTTCTCCATTGTAGATCTGAGAACCAGGTATCCTCAGGTTAGCCTGTCTGTGGGATTTCAAGATCTAACCTTATGGTAATTGCACTGTTGTTTTTTGTGTGGGAAGCAGAGGTATTTGGGAAAGTATCTGATAGTAACAGAATGATAGGTTCATTGTTATGGTCATGGGATGTTATCATTCCTTATAACATAGTTCTTTTATGCTACTTTAAGATAGTGCTTTGTATAGTGTATGGTGATTTTACACTTGAAAGTGTACTGCACTTAGGACATGGTTGATTTGTTGTTATAGTTCTCAGGTGTTCTCATGCATTGTAACATACTCTGCACGTGCCCCTCTATGCTAGTACTTTGGGTATTGTTTGGGGATGTTACATAACTGATAGTTTGGATTCCATTCCTGTGCAAATATTATAGATGTAATTCCTGATCTTGAGGATTGTGTAATATAGTATTTTGTGTGTATGTGAAACATGTTTGTTGTTGGTAACAGTATATAGTGAGGGTGGGAGTTAAGGTTTAAATTAATAAAGCATGGTAGGTAGTAGCTGAACTTGTGAATTTCATGTCTTTTCTTGTTTTGTGCTGGAGCCATTATTGACAACCCTGCCAACCACAATTTCCTTTTTAGGTCGAGCGTGAGCCAGCGCGGAAGCGCTGCTCTGCGAAGAGCTGTGGTAGTTCAGTATGGAGAGAAGCTTCGCCCACTACCCTGCCCTTATTTTTCATTGGCTTGTGTGTTTGTCCTTTGTAAATGCTGTCTTATGATTCATTATGAGGCTTGTTAGTCCCTCCTTAGTACAGCCATGTCGTCATTTGTATCCTCCCATGGCATCTAGCCCCTTTACTTGGTTGTTACACGGGGCATGTACTCTTTCCTTTATTAGGTTTCTGCATTAGGTGGACGACGTGCTTTGCTTACATTTAGCGGCCACACCAGCTTTCACTTTTGAAACAGCCTGGATAATGCTGCAGCAGGGGTGGCCGGTGCGCGGAATGCCAGTGGTGGACCGCTTCCTCTCGTCAGCCGAGTTGGGACGGAGTTGGGGGGCTGCCGACGAGGAGCCACCACTTTGACCAGTGGGCAGCCTGGCAGCCTGGTCCTGGGAGCTGCCGGAGATCGTCCGGTTGGTGTGGCTCCTCTGGAAGTCCAGGGGTGCACTGCAGGGCCCATGAAGCCAGTGTGCAAGGACTGTATCAGGTACCTACTGTTAATGAAGTGCTCGCTGTGGTGCAGCCGGGCGAGCTGTCATTTGTAATTTATTTTCTGTCTTAATTTCTAGGGTAGGGCTTGCGCATGGGGTGTAGGATTATTTCCTGCGGAGCATTTCTTGTTTGCAGCAGGCGTTATATCCAATTTTAGCAGAGTGTTCGTTAAGCAAGAAAATAAGATATTACTGATGCAGCTGTAAAACAATAATTTTGCAAAAATCGCCTGAACACCCCTGTCATGATTCGCGTGTCGGACATCTAAATTTGCACTAACACATATGTTTAATACGTAAGGAAAATTGAACACATTTTCTGTCAATTCACTTTCAGAACAGATATGCATTAAAAAAAAATTGCACACTTTCGGTGTGCCATAAACTAGGCACGGCCTCACTTCTCTGCTGTAAGATTTCTTTTCCTTTATTGCAGTCGGAAGGTATTGACATGTGGTATTCCGTCTCTAATAAACAATGCCATAACTTGTAGTTTACATGTAAATTAATACTTTTCAGTGGCTTGAGGTATGACATGCAAAGCACTTTAGAAATGTATCTTTAATACAGGAGGGTGCACATCTGTCCTATCCGCCCTTTCCACATGTCTCCATTCCATGGGTTAGTATGCAGTCTATGAACGTGGATATAACCTACATACGTGTGCCTTCATATGAAGCACGAGAGTGCTTAATTATCTAGTTACTATTTCATGTTTTACGTGATTGTAGTGTGTCTTCGAGACATTGCGAACATTCTCCAAGTACTCACGAATACCGGTAATGCACAAAATTAATATCCTGTGTCATGGGAAAACAATACGTTCTGACCTTGCTGCACCTCTGGCTTTGTAGAAAAAAAAGCTGTAATACCAGGCGAGGAAAGGAAAAAAATGTTGTCTGACATGTTGCTTACAGTGGCACATGTTCCTCAATTGTTGTTAAGATTAGTACATGCAAAAATGGGTTACTTTTTCAATGCACATTAAAAAAATGAGGCCCAGGTAGTGAATGTGAAGGCTATATGGGTATTTCGAAATTTTACAGCTGAACTTTGACGCCGCAGCAGAATACTCCTTACTGTACAGTGTGAAGCTGAACAGTGCTAGTGGTACTTGTAAAGCCCAGCTTTTTGTCTGTGTTAACAGAATGTATGTTACAATCAATGTCAGGTATGTTTCTGAATTCACTGTGAAATGTGGTTGTAGCACTTCACGTCGATGGTGGACTTTGTAGTCATAGCAGTGATGTTGTCGTAGGGGAGCATGTAAATCTGTTTGCTTGGAAACTGTTAAAGTCCAGAAGAGCTTATCATTTAGTAAGAACTGGCTAACTGTTTACTGCCTATTTTCTCACAACTATTAATCCATTGTTTATTTGAACACCACAGCAGCATACATTACCTTTGCATGAAAGATGCTTAAGAACTCAAGTTGGTCATTCATTAGATGGTTTGAAACATTTACAGACATTAATGTGATTTTGAGAAATGCTTTTCTCTGGCACTGCAGTTTATTTAGGAACCTCTGACTCCGGTGCCTTAACCAGTAGGCCACACCATGGCATTGTCTAGTAAAGAAGCAGCATCTATATCCTAAGTCTCAGTTTAAGATGTTTTTAGGTCGAGCCTAACCAACAGTGAAACTATGTAGTTGAAAAATACCTACTGTGCACATGCACTTACCAAGATCTTCCAGTGGGTTTATAACCCACCCATTGCTTACCCTTGGTTGGCTTTAATATCACTCTCATTAACTTTCTTCTTATTTGATGACTTGCCTTGTCCATCTTGTCCCATCTTTACCTGTGCCTTCCCAGATAATTAACCCTTTACCATCCCCTTGATTAGGCTAATTTGTGTCCTTGCACTGCTCACTTTTAGGACACTACTTTTTTCTTTTAGATTACAAACTCCATGAGAGTGCATGCGTTTTCCTGCTCTCTTGCTCTCCCTTGGGTGCTCCCCTCAAATACCACCCACCCTCTGTGTTTCTTTCTCGTGTACTCTCCCCATTCCTTGTGTTGCTGTCACCCTTGCATGCAGCTCACTCTCATGTGGCCTGTGGTCTTGTCATTCAGGCCCGCACTCTGTCGTGTGCTTCTCCCCTGTGTTGCTGTCTCTCCTATGCTCTGGGTTACTCTCTGCGTGTTGCGCTCCCCCACCACCTGCTGCCTCCACCTACTATTCCTTTGCCCCCCATCCCTGCATAGTTAGGTTGAGCATAGAGTCAGCGCACATGAGCTGCTCTGCGAGACTTTTTGTAGTGGAGAAGGGAATAGAAGCCCCGCCCACTCTCCGCCCATATTTGCCATTGGCTTGTATCATTGCCCTTCCTAAATGCTGGCTTTTCATTCATAAATAGGCTTGTTAGTCCCTCCTTAGTACTGCCTCGTCTTCGTTTGTCACCTCCCATGTCAACTGGCCCTTTTACTTCGGTTGTTACACAGTACCTGTTATTTTGTCATTAAGCACTTTTTTCTTTATCAAGTTTCTCTTACTGCAGGCACGATGTGCTTTGGTGCCTTCTTTACAACCCCATCCTCCCTCCCGTTCTCTGTGCCTTCTTTAACCCCCCTCCGTGCCTTCTTACCCCCCTGCCTCCCTCTGTCCATGCCTTCTTTACCCCCCTCCCTCCCGTTGTCGTGCTTTCTTTAACACCCCCCGCCCTCCCTCCCATTGTCCGTGCCTTTTTACCCCCCACCCTCCCTCCCGTTTCCGTGCCTTCCACCCCGGCCCGATCTCCCTCCCGTTGTCCGTGATGCCTACCATTTGCAATGCAATAGGTCTCGCATTTACGCAAGTTTGAGCTATTGGCACTGTAAATGAAAATGCCTTTTATTTATGTTTTGTTTTTTAAAACATAAATAAGACACATTGTCATTTACAATGCCAATAGCTTAAACTCGCGTAAATGCGAGACCTATTGTATTGCAAATGCTTGTTACTATTTCCCTCAGTATGTCCCATAGCGACTTTTCTGATTGGGCCCCTTGTGTAAGTGTACCGTCGTGATATACGGAATTTACTCTGAGTTGAATTTATTTGTGAGTGCCCTGCACCCCTCAGACACTATAAGTAGGTGAGTGAGAATTTTGTGGTTCTTTTGATTCTTCAAAGGGAAATGATATTAAGGCATCTTGAGTTTTGAAATCCCAATACCCCAGTTTTCAAAGATGGATTTACAACTCATGATTTTTTCTGCTAATGAGAGCGATTTCAATGTTACTATTGTTGATTTTCCTCTTTCAGTGGACTCAAGCAATGTTTTAAACTCTACACTCAAAATATCTTTTCAGGTTATTTTAGACATATTTGGGATAACCTTAAATAGTCGTAATAAATTAGAATGGTTTAAACTGCCGTGATTGCCTTCTGAAGAATATTGTGGTGTAAGCACCAGCTTAGTTGGACTAGATTCACAATGGGGTCCGCTATATTGATTATCAGTGCTCATTTGGATGGCTCTAACTTGATCGCATGAAGGAATGCTAGGAGTATGAACGTTGCTTATTTGAGTGCCTCCAACCTGCTCTAATGGAAATCCATTAAGGCTACCATCTAAGGGTGCTGCGTATGCAGATACTTCATTCTTTTGTGTGTCTGTCTGTTATCTCACTGAAGTCCTGATCGCTTGCTTAGTTTGACAGGGGCCGGATGTAGAGTGGCCGATTGAGCATGCAACAAAGAAGGTTTTCGTTGATGGGCTTTTCTCATTGAGGAAAATTGTATCATCATTTCCTGCTGAAATAGCACTTGACTCCCTTTACTCCAAGATATTAAGTTTGACCTCCATCTTAGCAATTGATTTTGCTAGGGATTGTATCAGATCTAGCTGTAATTCTAGTTTATCTAATTGCCATGTGAGGGCATTTATTGTGGCCACCAAAGACTCTAATTGAAGTCAATGGATCACTCTGCTCACTTTCGGGTTGATGAATTGGCAGCACTGTCCTATTGTGTCTGCTCTCACTCCATATAGGACTATGGTCCTGAGGCGTCGTTGATTGGGTATTACTTTGCTGCAGTATGGCGGCGCTGTTTTTATCCTGATTGTAGTTTTGAAAGCAGTGTGGAGCACTGTACAAGGCTTGATTAGATTCATAAAGAGTTCTCAGGTCCCTTTGCTGTGCCTTCCGAGTCTGTCAAACCGACGGTGCTCTTACTGTTCCCCAACAGGGGGGTGCATTCTGGCATTTTGGATCTGAGCAGTGGTAGTGATTAACTTCTTTGAAAGTGTTATTGACTCATGATGCTGTAAGGCTAGCTGAACTTGACTTTATTGTAAAGTCAAGTTCAGCTAGCGTGCTGTCTGAGAGTCTTTCTGAAGAAATTTCAATAATAGAATTAGCCTCTTTTCATTCCTTCAATATGGGTGGAGTTATACTACTTTTTTGGATGTGCTTAGCATATGACATGAGGGATAAGTCTGTGTCATCCATCATATTTGAAAAAACTTCTATTCCAACAAGATTTTGTGTTGAGAGAACATTAGGGAATGAGGCAGAAATGTTTTTTTACTGAAAAAATCATCAATCAGTACTTTCTTAATGGTTGCAACTTTACTGCTCATTTGATTGTTGCTTTTGTGGTTGTTTAAGTTGTTGCTATGTCCGGTTGTAAATATCAACTTTTCCAACCATCCATTGCAATGGCTCCGGCTTGCCCATGGGCCATACTGGCTTTTTGTCCAACAGTACTTGCGGCTTGAGCTACAATCCAAGCTGGGTGAGGCACAGGCCCCAATTAATCAAGCTGTACAGGCTGTGCAATATGTGGGGAGCCCAGGGTTGATCTTGCAGCTCTGCCTGTCCGTGTATTGACCTGCAGCCTGGTCTTGTTCCTTTTAACCATTGCTTTTGTGAGCCGCTGGTGGAACAATCTGTGGGTCAGCTTCCACCCTGAAAAGAATGGAGTTATTTGCCTGCTTGAACTTCTAGTTGAGCTTCTTTTTGACCTTTGCGCACCCCACACCTCTACAATGGGGTGGCGTGCTGTAGATGACATCTGAGGACGCACAGGAGAATCAGAAAAATTGGGAAGCGTAGGCACTATTAAACAATGTGCCCTCTGCTGTTTGTTGGCTTTTACCAACAGAGAGGATCTACGGATGAAGATATGTTAATTAGTGAAGAAACTGCTGTGCAGATTGCGTATGTGCACAGCGCTTGCTTTAACCACCTTTAGTCATTGATGAGTAATAAGTATTGATTACTTTAGGGCTTGAGCGAGTCACGCAAGGCTCAACCTGCAATCCGCACCCAGCTCAAGCAGGGTCGCTTCCGCGGGGGCCTGGGACACACACACACTGCGGCGACCGACTACCGCTGCCGCTCTCGGCCCCAAGCATAATCAGAAGCTCATTAAGCAGCCTTTTCAAGAGGCAGTATTATTTTTGGAGCAGCAGAAGAGAGGAGATGTGAGGGACCTGTACCTCGGTAGCGAGAGGTCTGCTGGCGTTCAGGCAAATGGCATCCAGGCAAATGTGACCTGCCCTCAATCTGTCTTAGACGTTTAGCACATTTCAGTCAATAACGCTGAACTGCCCGTTCTCACTTATGTGTCAGCCGTGCCTCTGCTACACCGCTGCCTCCTTGCCACTCGTTGCTCCTCCCTGTTGCCATGACTCCGGACCTCGCTCACTCTGGTCTGCTCGCTCCTGTGGGTAGACATCTGCTGTGTGGCTGGCTTTCCCATTCCCCCAGTCACAGATGCAAGGAAGGCGGGCAGTTTGTGGGCTGGGCATGACAGGAGTTTCCCATGTGCAGCCCTCACATGTGTGCACGTGTTCATGTGTAACCAGCCAAGTGCCTCTTACCCTTGCTGCATCACAGCAGCCTTTTCTTAGAAGGAGGACAGTGGCGGTAGACACATGCAGTCCATTTTACCATAAGTTTATCGTGGGTAAGTCAGAGATCATGAGGCTCTCCCCCAGGGCCGGACTGGGAACTGAAACCGGCCCTGGCAAACTCCTCGGCCGGCCCCCCTGGGGGGGCTGAGGGGGTGCGGCCAAGCTGTTTGCAAGGGCCGGTTTCGTCCGATTCTGTTACAGGGGGCCGATATTGCTGGCCCCCGGTAACAAAAACAGACCCCCAGGGGCCCAAAAACGGCCCCCACCCTAGCGGCCCACCGGGGAAACGCCCGGTGCCTGCTAGGGCCAGTCCGGGCCTGGCTCTCCCACAGTAAAAGGTCAAAAAACAGATGATTAAAAAGCAAAAAATCCAGGTGGATTAGATGGTGAGAATCACCTTCTCACATTTAATAACTCCAAAACTACTGAGCAAATTTACACCAAATTACAAAAAGCACTCTACAACTCGCTTCCCGCCATGCACAGTTTTCTCATTATTAATTTTACAGCAAATGTTGCACTGATATTATCAATGATGTCATAGAAGATGTTATGAGGGATACCACATGTGGGGTAGTTAGCAGTGCATGGCGAGGGCATGAGTTATAGTTACCTTAGGGCACAAGTTATTGTTTCTTGAGATAACTCTAACTATAACTGCAAAATGTCTATGGATTTGTGTGTGAAAATCAGTTGTTTTAGTAAATTTATGAGGTTTTTTCAAATCTATTTCCTAACTATAACGTCCCTGTAACCTTTTGTTTGATTTTTCAGTACATTTCTATGTTTTTTTTTACATAAAGTAATATTTATTTACCATACATTTATCCAGTGCTTAAACGTTGAATGGCAGTGTGGATGAAGTCCGGATTTCTCAATCACCCGTCCATGTTGTTACAGTGTAACTCAGCACTGTGAGTCCTGTCCCACCTGGTCTCAGTGTGTGGAAGTCTTTTTACAAAGTTCACTTGATGGTGCATCTGGAGCAGTGGTGGAGTCTGCTGCTGATATTTCTTCAAAGGTGCCCTGGCTCCATGGATAGCAAACCTGCAAAGACAGATGATATCACTGTGATGGTTGAAGAGTCATCCTCGGATGCCACAGTGCTTCCCGGTGCCCATTGGTGGAGCGACTTCAGGCTTCCCTCTCTTTCCAATATTCCCCGCTCACAGGAATCCCTTGAGGCCCTTTTCACCAGGCTTCCACTGGACTGTGTGGACAGCGCAGTATAACTTCCATGCCCCAGCTTAGGGCCATGGAGGAATCTCCAACAGCTTCACCTCCAAGTTACTCGCTCCTCCTCAAGGGTGGTTGTTTCAGGGTCTGTGTACTCTTGCCATCCGGACTCTGGTGTACAGGCATCTACTGGATAGATGGTGGATGACCCAGTCTCCTTATGTGCTTTCCATGCTTCCTGATACCTGTCATGGAGCGGCTGCAGACACATCTCTCTAGATGGGATTCCCCTCTCAAGGGACTCCCTTGAGGCCCTTGCCCCTGGATTGCCACAGGACTGCGTGGGCTGTGTGGGGCCTCTCATAGGCAATGCCAGGGGGTCACTGACAAACTCCCAACAGGGCCACATCCAATCCTCTCGTGCAATCCCAAGGGTGGAGAGCACAATGGTCAAGAGTGCTCTCTTCAGCAGGCGTCAGGTTCACTGGGGCTCACAGATGGTTTCTAGGTGGCCAGCCGCCTACAGTGCCAGGTATGCATTCTGCAGTGCACATACAAAGAGGAAAATTCCTTGAAGGATTGTTTTTGAGCTGGAGGGCATGCCTTCCTGCACAGAAACAATCATGCCTGTAATACAGGCACCCATGCACCATGACGGAAAGGTGCCTCCATTTGCGCTAGGCAGCACACAGTGCATCAGCACAGACAGAGAGCAGAAATACTTCATATCTTAGTAGATATGGAGTATTTCTGCTCTCTTCCTGTCACGCAACGCAGCGCTTTAAGCTATCTCAGATTTTTTTGTTCTTAATGTGAATTCCTTCCAGATAAGTATGAGAGTTTCACATGACACCTGTCTGTTTTCCCCAATCTAAATAAGTCGGTTAACATGTACTGCACAGGGGCACAAGGCAAATCTACTGGCTGTGGTCAAGTCTAGTTTGGCACCACAACATGGTTCCAAGTGTGAAGTTGCAGAACCAGACTATCTTGGGGCAAATACAAGTTTAAATATCAATACAGTAATGTCCAGGTAATATTTGTGAATAATTCCTCCCTCAGATAAAACAAGTGTCACCAGTTCTTCTGAAGGATTTCTTAAGCCTAAATATTAACAGGAATTCACATCATTTGAGTGAGTTTTGAATCATAATCTGAATTTGTTGTAAAATGGTAGATGGAAATGTAGTGATAAGTGCCAGTGTACTGGTCCTATTGATTGTCGGCTTGGCCTCACAAGGGTTCCTGGTAACAGGAGGAGAAGTAAAACTGTTTGCTACTGCAGCGCTCAGTCTATTCAACAGAAACTGGTACTCATGGGTACAATTTGAGCCAGTAGATGCAGATATGTGGAGGTATGAATATACAAACGTATATGGTTTTTTAGCACATACCTGCCATACAAACGTTAGCCGATTCTGTTAAATTTTCAAGAATAGATACGGTTTAACGAGGAGCTGCCTCATGTCTTAGAGAAAGGACAGTTTTAGGCGGATACAATAAACATCCACACTGTAACATTAAAAATGTAGATCAGTTTTTAGCCTTTCTAACGAGGTTATTAGCATTCTATAGACTGATTAGATAATGCTTGCTGCAAACTTTGAGATTATGCGAACAATTTAATTTGCAATTCTGCACCTTCACTTACAATAATACCATAGATTATGTATCCACTCGAACTTAAGTCATCACACTTTAGGAAACTTTGGAGTGAAGCAAACTAGAGGGACTAAAGAAGATGCTCTGGAGAATGGGCTGATGTAAAGCTCCAGACCATCCACCTTTTTCCCCACTATGAATGGAATATACCTCCACTTATCTCAGCTAATTGACTCCAGTTTTTGGGCTGATTTTTCCAAAAGTTTAAGCAGAGTGGCAAGGTACGCCTTTTCTCCTGGTACTTTAACCAGCTCATATCTTCATTCTTAAAACTAACTATTTCACAAACATGTATACTGCTGTAATTGTTATGAAAGAAATTTGGCTAGCAGGATTGTGCGGCCGGAATTTTAGTGAATATTCTATCTCTCTCTTTCTCTCGAGCACACATACACACACAGACACACACAAACATTCTTGAAAGACCCATCCGTAAAGGCAGCAAGTGTCTGGAAATGATGAAGGCATTTTAAGACTACAGCCTGCTCTGCTGGCTGATAAACTCTAATTGGCTAAGTATCTATGTTGTATCTCTGTTTCATTCGCTGACCCTTTTCATGGAGAGTCCATTTAATTTGCATTGCTTGGAAATTAAAAATGTTGGAACTGCAATTTCTATCGTGTTGAAACAGTAAAATAAGGTACTTTATCTTCCCTGCTTGAAGAAAATGAACAAGGAAAACAATTTGCTCCAAATCCTTTAGATTTCAAGAGTGCAGAAATAGAACACACCATCTCAAGATACTTGAACAAGATGGCACAACTTCACCACAGAATGCTTGTGTGACACTGTAGGTCCTGCGTGCAGGAATTGCAATTGTTTTAAGATGCGTATTTGCTTTCTGCATTAATTTGGCATACGATTTTATGCTATTTTTTAAATTAAGCATTTTTATTTCGCCTTGTTTTGTAAAAATTCCGTTCGGAGAATGTTTAGGGGTGTGCACACCAAAAAAAAAACCACTCAAATATGTCGTATGTGTTCGATCTGAAGTCGCTAGTTGTACTCAATACATCAATGATAAGATCTCTTTTGTCAATGCTAAGTAAACAGATAACCAGGACGGAAATCAGAAAATGCAATGATGAAGCAGATTTAGGCTTGTATGGGCTTGACATGAGATGTCTATATGTGAAGACCATGCATTGTAACTGACGAAGATGTTACCTGGCATGTAGCTATGCTCAGTGATAATGATCCCTGAAGGCCATCCGTGGTTGCAATACATGACATTCATTTCACGAGGACCATAAGATGCAATGTGTGACAATTACTTGATTAAGACAATAAGGATGTATGATGAGCAAAAATGATACGGCTGTATGGTAAGAGTGAGTGATGTAGTTGTATGATGAGGAAGTATGAAAAGGGTGTTTGAGGGAACTAGTTGAAGATGAGTGCAGGATTAATACGGATGATAGTTAAATGATCTCATAGGATTGTTAATATCCGAAGGTGTATTCTGTACAGTCTTGTTTAAAAGACACACATTTATACAGTTTAGCATTCAGTTATGAAGATAAGCTATTTAAAATGTATTCACTGTGCACCTGATTTTGAAGGTGGCGACTACAGCCCACGTATGCATCTGTATGCTGGAAGAACAATCAAAGTTTCATACTCACAGAATTGTACCCTCCTTGTGATCGTGCAGACTGGGGCAAAAATATCCCAGAAATTATTATTTGTTTGCTGTATTAGAGTGTTTTTGCAACCAATTCCAACTTCATGCCATGCAAGGAGGATTAATATGCAGGTTTATGCCTGATTTGCGATTTTAAAAGAAAGCACTGACACCGCGTTTTCCTGATTTTACAGTTATCATCACACTCAGATCAGTTTGTTGGTGTTGTAAGTTAAGAACTACAGCATACAATCTTGGTCACTAGTAAGAAAACATATACATTACCCAGAACCAATTTTTAGAGATTTTAAAAAAATGCATTGAAGTCTGTTAGCCTCTCAAAACTGGTAAAACTCCATGATACAGATATAGCTTCCTCTATGTGCTTTGAACTCCATGTCAGAGAAAGGTGGTTCAGCA
The DNA here is from genome assembly GCA_963921515.1 of Calotriton arnoldi. Lineage (NCBI taxonomy): Eukaryota > Metazoa > Chordata > Amphibia > Caudata > Salamandridae > Calotriton > Calotriton arnoldi. The sequence goes on from CAWUFW010013083.1 coordinate 493,601, forward strand.
GTGCAGAGGGTATGATTCATTGACAATGTTTGAAGCCTAAGAGTCAGGAGAGCTGTTTGTGGGTGGAATGTTTTAACAAGCATTGGCCAGGTCATTAGGGCTCTGCTCTAAATAGCCAATCGTTTGGCTTTGCCAATGCTTTTGGCATTAGCATTCACATGCGTCATGACACATTTACATTCATGTGGATGCTTGGCCTGTATTTGTGGAACGTGGACTCTAGTTATGTATTACCAGAAACTCCTCCCAAAGTGGCTGGTTGTTAGAAATGGGTTTTCTGGTTGGCTAGGGTAAGCACCTAAGCCAGGCAGAATCCACCACTCTAGTCAGGATAAGGGGATTACATGTCTAAAATAACCCCTGCACACCCCCTTGGTAGCTTGGCACAAGCAGTCAGGCATACCTCAGAGGCAATGTGTAAAGCATTTGCACATAACAAACAGTAATACAGTGAAAACACTACGAAAGGACACCACACCAGTTTTAGAAAAATATCCAATATGTATCTATGTATAATAAGACTAAAATCATAAATATCCAACATACAGTGATCAAACTACGGATAATGCAAACATAGGCTTTAAAAACTGTTCATTTAAGTTGATAGCTCTGTCTGGGGCTATCACGGCATCGTGAGCAAACAAATCCAACAGTTCTGGCCGATCGTGGCGTCACAGCCCAGCTATGGTGTCGGGGAGACCTGTAAAACAGTACCTTTGGACAGTGGTTCCCAAACAGTACACCGCGGCTCCCTGGGGAGCCATCAAACCTAGCCAGGGGAGCCGCGCACCAAGCACTTTTATGCATTTAATGTTGAAGGGGTTGTTGGCTCCAGTTAAACAATTCAGACTTAATGCATGATGTCAATAATTTGTAAGTGATACAAAAGGGGATGATGGACGGAACGCTTGAGCCAATCAAACACTCACCCCCAGTCAACTGATCTGGGTTTAATCCATCATCATTCTTTAGCTCACTCCACCACCCCAGTTCAGACATGGCCATATGCAAATCAGTCTGACCCTGTGCCTCATGGGAACAGTCCAGCCCGAACTGCCAAGCCATGTCTTCCCTGGACCGGAAACAAGCATCCTAGGACCGGTTTCTGGCATTTCAGCCGTCATCAGCCAGGCTTGCTTGAATCCAGTGGCAAAGTGAGCAAGGGACCCACGTCTGGGCATACCCCTGCCAACTTAGGGCGACCAAAGCGATACAAAAGGGGATGATGGACGGAACGCTTGAGCCAATCAAACACTCACCCCCAGTCAACTGATCTGGGTTTAATCCATCATCATTCTTTAGCTCACTCCACCACCCCAGTTCAGACATGGCCATATGCAAATCAGTCTGACCCTGTGCCTCATGGGAACAGTCCAGCCCGAACTGCCAAGCCATGTCTTCCCTGGACCAGAAACAAGCATCCTAGGACCGGTTTCTGGCATTTCAGCCGTCATCAGCCAGGCTTGCTTGAATCCAGTGGCAAAGTGAGCAAGGGACCCACGTCTGGGCATACCCCGCCAACTTAGGGCGACCAAAGCTGATACAAAGGGGATGATGGACGGAACGCTTGAGCTAATCAAACACTCACCCCAGTCAACTGATCTGGGTTTAATCCATCATCATTCTTTAGCTCACTCCCACCACCCCAGTTCAGACATGGCCATATGCAAATCAGTCTGACCCTGTGCCTCATGGGAACAGTCCAGCCCGAACTGCCAAGCCATGTCTTCCTGGACCGGAAACAAGCATCCTAGGACCGGTTTCTGGCATTTCAGCCGTCATCAGCCAGGCTTGCTTGAATCCAGTGGCAAAGTGAGCAAGGGACCCACGTCTGGGCATACCCCGCCAACTTAGGGCGACCAAAGCGATACAAAAGGGGATGATGGACGGAACGCTTGAGCCAATCAAACACTCACCCCCAGTCAACTGATCTGGGTTTAATCCATCATCATTCTTTAGCTCACTCCACCACCCCAGTTCAGACATGGCCATATGCAAATCAGTCTGACCCTGTGCCTCATGGGAACAGTCCAGCCCGAACTGCCAAGCCATGTCTTCCCTGGACCGGAAACAAGCATCCTAGGACCGGTTTCTGGCATTTCAGCCGTCATCAGCCAGGCTTGCTTGAATCCAGTGGCAAAGTGAGCAAGGGACCCACGTCTGGGCATACCCCCGCCAACTTAGGGCGACCAAAGCGATACAAAAGGGGATGATGGACGGAACGCTTGAGCCAATCAAACACTCACCCCCAGTCAACTGATCTGGGTTTAATCCATCATCATTCTTTAGCTCACTCCACCACCCCAGTTCAGACATGGCCATATGCAAATCAGTCTGACCCTGTGCCTCATGGGAACAGTCCAGCCCGAACTGCCAAGCCATGTCTTCCCTGGACCGGAAACAAGCATCCTAGGACCGGTTTCTGGCATTTCAGCCGTCATCAGCCAGGCTTGCTTGAATCCAGTGGCAAAGTGAGCAAGGGACCCACGTCTGGGCATACCCCCGCCAACTTAGGGCGACCAAAGCGATACAAAAGGGGATGATGGACGGAACGCTTGAGCCAATCAAACACTCACCCCCAGTCAACTGATCTGGGTTTAATCCATCATCATTCTTTAGCTCACTCCACCACCCCAGTTCAGACATGGCCATATGCAAATCAGTCTGACCCTGTGCCTCATGGGAACAGTCCAGCCCGAACTGCCAAGCCATGTCTTCCCTGGACCGGAAACAAGCATCCTAGGACCGGTTTCTGGCATTTCAGCCGTCATCAGCCAGGCTTGCTTGAATCCAGTGGCAAAGTGAGCAAGGGACCCACGTCTGGGCATACCCCCGCCAACTTAGGGCGACCAAAGCGATACAAAAGGGATGATGGACGGAACGCTTGAGCCAATCAAACACTCACCCCCAGTCAACTGATCTGGGTTTAATCCATCATCATTCTTTAGCTCACTCCACCACCCCAGTTCAGACATGGCCATATGCAAATCAGTCTGACCCTGTGCCTCATGGGAACAGTCCAGCCCGAACTGCCAAGCCATGTCTTCCCTGGACCGGAAACAAGCATCCTAGGACCGGTTTCTGGCATTTCAGCCGTCATCAGCCAGGCTTGCTTGAATCCAGTGGCAAAGTGAGCAAGGGACCCACGTCTGGGCATACCCCGCCAACTTAGGGCGACCAAAGCGATACAAAAGGGGATGATGGACAGAACGCTTGAGCCAATCAAACACTCACCCCCAGTCAACTGATCTGGGTTTAATCCATCATCATTCTTTAGCTCACTCCACCACCCCAGTTCAGACATGGCCATATGCAAATCAGTCTGACCCTGTGCCTCATGGGAACAGTCCAGCCCGAACTGCCAAGCCATGTCTTCCCTGGACCGGAAACAAGCATCCTAGGACCGGTTTCTGGCATTTCAGCCGTCATCAGCCAGGCTTTGTTCGCCCTAAGTTGGCGGGGTATGCCCAGACGTGGGTCCCTTGCTCACTTTGCCACTGGATTCAAGCAAGCCTGGCTGATGACGGCTGGAATGCCAGAAACCGGTCCTAGGATGCTTGTTTCCGGTCCAGGGAAGACATGGCTTGGCAGTTCGGGCTGGACTGTTCCCATGAGGCACAGGGTCAGACCTGATTTGCATATGGCCATGTCTGAACTGGGGGTGGTGGAGTGAGCTAAAGAATGATGATGGATTAAACCCAGATCAGTTGACTGGGGTGAGTGTTTGATTGGCTCAAACGTTCCGGTCCATCATCCTCTTTTGTATCGCTTTGTTCGCCCTAAGTTGGCAGGGGTATGCCCAGACGTGGGTCCCTTGCTCACATTGCCACTGGATTCAAGCAAGCCTGGCTGATGACGGCTGGAATGCCAGAAACCGGTCCTAGGATGCTTGCTTCCGGTCCAGGAAGACATGGCTTGGCAGTTCGGGCTGGACTGTTCGCATGAGGCACAGGGTCAGACCGATTTGCATATGGCCATGTCTGAACTGGGGTGGTGGAGTGAGCTAAAGAATGATGATGGATTAAACCCAAATCAGTTGACTGAGGGTGAGTGTTTGATTGGCTCAAACGTTCCGTCCATCATCCTCTTTTGTATCGCTTTGTTCGCCCCTAAGTTGGCGGGGTATGCCCAGACGTGGGTCCCTTGCTCACTTTGCCACTGGATTCAAGCAAGCCTGGCTGATGACGGCTGGAATGCCAGAAACCGGTCCTAGGATGCTTGTTTCCGGTCCAGGGAAGACATGGCTTGGCAGTTCGGGCTGGACTGTTCCCATGAGGCACAGGGTCAGACTGATTTGCATATGGCCATGTCTGAACTGGGAGTGGTGGAGTGAGCTAAAGAATGATGATGGATTAAACCCAGATCAGTTGACTGGGGGTGAGTGTTTGATTGGCTCAAACGTTCCGTCCATCATCCTCTTTGTATCGCTTGTTCACCCTAAGTTGGCGGGGGTATGCCCAGACGTGGGTCCCTTGCTCACTTTGCCACTGGATTCAAGCAAGCCTGGCTGATGACGGCTGGAATGCCAGAAACCGGTCCTAGGATGCTTGTTTCCGGTCCAGGGAAGACATGGCTTGGCAGTTCGGGCTGGACTGTTCCCATGAGGCACAGGGTCAGACTGATTTGCACATGGCCATGTCTGAACTGGGGTGGTGGAGTGAGCTAAAGAATGATGATGGATTAAACCCAGATCAGTTGACTGGGGGTGAGTGTTTGATTGGCTCAAACGCTCCGTCCATCAT